>CM053626.1:181334938-181386997 GCA_028646595.1 Phalanger gymnotis
AGATTTATAGATGTCACCTCAGTTGTAATCATTAACTAAAGGAATGGGAATTGGAGTTTTTGTGCCTCAATTTCCCAGTTCTTTGTCTAGCTTTTGTGCTCAGATTGTAAGCCCACCTCCCAGCCAATGGTGAGAAGGGTCAGAGGTGGGCGGGAATTCTCTTGTGTTAGGTACAATTATGGGCGCTTTGCCCCTTGTAAAGTGCCTCCCTTGCTAGATCGTTCTAGCAGTGGATGCCCTATTCTCGAGAACTGAATAAAATTTATTTCTGTTCTCACCCTGACATGGCTCCTTATTATAAATTTAATTGGTGAGGGTCTTTCATCCCACACACTTCTGAACTTCCTTCTACTCTCTAACATGCATTTAAAAAAACTTCCTAATGGCTCTCTTTTTTAGCAACATTAATGCTAATGCTCGGTCTCTCAACTCACTCCCACTAAAAATAAACGGAGGAGAGAACTCATAAAAAATATGCAAACCAAATCCATCACACAGTGGTCATGTACAAAAATGTATGCCTCCTTCTGTACTTTGAATCCATCACCTCTTTGTTAGTGTTTGTTCACTGCTTTGATCAGAGTTCATAAGCCATTCAAAGTTGTTTTTCTTTTCTTTTTTTAAAATTTTTCGGGGGGGGGGGTGCAGAGGGGAAAGCAATTGGGGTTAAGTGACTTGCCCAAGGTCTCACAGCTAGTATGTTAAGTGTCTGAGGCCAGATTTGAACTCAGATCCTCCTGACTCCAGGACGGGTGCTCTACTCACTGGGCCACCTAGCTGCCCCTCCAAGTTGTTTTTCTTTACAATCTTGCTGTCCATATAAAAATTGTTCTCCTGGGTTTTCCTCACTTCACAGTGCACCAACTTATACTACCTTAGATTCTTTGAAATCATCTTTTGATATTTCCTACAGCACATTAAAACCCCACCACACTGATATACTATAATTTGTTCAGTCATCTCCAATTGATATTGCACTATGACTGCTTATTCTTTGTTGTTGTTTTTGTTTCCTTTCCTTTTAATCACCTTTTCAGGATCAGGAAGTTCATTTTGCTTCTCTTTCCTTATCAACTTCTACTTATTTATCAGATATGTTGGATACATTTTTACAAACAAATTCATTATGTATGATGCATGTGTGAGTGCGAAATATGTTCAACCTTCCTTTGTCCATTTCAGCTAAGAGTAAAGGTCATTTGATTCATGGTCACCCTAACCCTCCCTCCATATTTGTATATATTCCTTTTTGTCATGCACCACAATTACGAGAAATAGCAAGTTCCACCTCTTCTTCCTTTCTATACTAGTGTATTCCTTTTACTCTCCCTTCTTTTTCCCCTCAAAACCCTTAGAACAAAACCAATGTAATTCTAGATCCTCCATTTTTCTTATTTAAAGTTTTTTAATACCCATTGAAGACATTAAGATTCTGAAAAGATACTTGTTTCTTCTCTCCATTAGGATATTGTTTTATAACCTTAACCAAGTGCTCAAATGAATTTACTTTTTCCAAGTTTCTCTTAACCTTCTATGTTTGCATTTCAAAGTTCCACTTCAGCTCTGGTCTTTGAATCAGAAGTGCTTTAAGGTCTTCTATTCCACTAAAGGACTGTTTTTTCATTGTAGAATTGTATCTAGTTTTTTAAATTATTATTCTTGGTTCTATTTCTATATCTTTAGCTTTTTGGAATATTGTATTCTATGATCTCCTCTCATTTTTAGTAGAAGCTACCAACTCTCCTATGATGAACACTACAGTTTCTCAGAGCTTTAAATGCTTCTTTCAGGATGTTTGTACAGTATTTCTTTTTTTGACATGGGAGCTCTGGATTTTGCCTGACATTCCTGGAATTCTTCTTTTCAGCAGATTCTGTTTTTAGCTTTCCCTACGATTCCAATACATTTAGCAATATTCGTTCATTATTTCTTGAAATAAAGTGCCCAGGCCCATTTTTAAATCATGATTTTCAGGTAGACCAATGAAATTCACATGGAGGCAAAACAATCTAATGGGAAATAATTAGAAGAAGGAAAGAGAATGGGGAAAAGAAACGAGCATTTATTAAACATCTACTATGTGACAGGCACTTTGCTAAGCACTTTTATAAATAATTACCTCAGGTGATCTTCACAGTCACCCCAGGAGATAGATGCTATGAAGATCCCCATTCCACAGTTAAGAAAACTGAGACAGACAGAGATTAAGTGACTTGCTCTGGCCATGCAGCTAATAAGTCTCTGAGGAATTTTTTTTTAACAGAGTTGGAGGTAGGAAGGAGAGAAAATAGGGTTTTTTTGCTTTCCTTTTTTCTAAATACAGAGGTAGAAGTGATAAAGATGTGGACCAACTACATAATTTTTCAGATCATATCTCTATATTGTTAGATCTACTTTGTTAATAGATACCTCCCACAGAGTGGTAAACATCTATAAATACTGTTTACTATTTTAAAAAAACACTTCAGCTTTTTTAAAGTCCAGTGATTTCTTAAAGTTATCTATTTTCCAAATGAATTTTTAAAATGTTAATTACATAACATGATAAATTTTTTAATCTTTTGAATTTATTCTAATATTCTATTTCATGGAGTTAATGATTTCTGCTTGGTTTACTCTGACTTCCAGAGGAATCTATTATTTGAATACAGTTTAGTATTTTCCTTTCTAAGCTGTTCATACTACTTTTCAACTCCTCCAAAATTTGTTTTGTTTTTTAAACGTCATGCTTCATTTCTTCTAGGTAGACTTTGTGGAACGTCAATTTTTTTTTTCCTCTGAGTCTCTATTTACAGTTGTTATAGTAATGCTTTCAGGTCAGATTTGGGTGATTTCTGGAACAAATAATTATTACAGTGATCAGTGGGGTTTTTTTTTCCAGTTTATTCACCTTTTCAGCCTTGGTTTCTAAGCTGTGACGGGGCCACTTTTTGCCCCCTGGGGAGAACTTTGTCCTGCCTGGTTTCAACCTGAGTCACAAAGATTCTGATACTGACCTCCACCTTCTAGAGTTAGGGCCTCTGAGATCTTTGAGATTCAAAGTGCCAGGGGTCCCTGAGGTGCCCCAAAGTGAGGAGTGCTATGATCTCACAGGTGACTTTCAAGTCTGATACCATGAGTTCTGGTCCACTCTAGGTCTTTCTTCTAGTGGAAGTCTCAACTCTCACTGCTTCCAATACAGAGCCCTGCATAGTACACACACTGGGAGGCTGCCAGTTTGTTTTTCCATGTTGGTAGTGGTTTTCTTGGTGGCTCCGTTTCCTATTTCTGGTGAGCTGCTGGCTTACTTTTCGTGCAGTTCTGTGATAGATGTAATCACTTAATAGAGTCTTTCATTTCTTAATCATTATTCAGTCAGGTAAAATTTCCAATTTTTCTGCCTCCATGTAGGTGGACTGTTTGGATAGAACTCTTTACATTTCTATTTTCACTTTCACCATTTAGTCTTGGTCATTTTCCCTAGATACCCAAATTACTACAATAATCACTCAACTTGTCGCTTTGACCATTGCTTCCTTTTATTTGAATCTACCCTAAAGATGGTTTCCAGATTAATGTTCTTGCAATACCATTTTGAATAACTCTCTCGTATAGGTATGTATACCTATACACACATACACACACTACTTTCTTAGCTAACCTATTAAAGCCTTCGGGTGCTGATATTTTATATGTACATTATAATCAATATATTAATAACATCTACCAATATATGACTATTCATTTATATATTCTTATATCAGGTATATATTATATTTTTTCACATCTCCAAGCCCAAAACTTTCTTGAACTTTGAAATTTCCTTGTCTCAGTTAAGAAAAAAATGTGGCCTTTCTCTGAACACTATGACGATCAGCTGCCACTATGTTACTGACAGTCCTGAACAATGGGACTATTCTCAACTGATGTCACATATATGTCATCTCTTCATATCATAATGAACCAACTTAGTGCCGTGTGTATGTGTGTGTACGTATCCATGTACGTATAAAAGCAGAAAATGGTTTTTAAGATTGCTCTAAATATGATCGGTTTCCCTGTCTCCATAAGTAAGAGTTGACCTATCCCTTAGTCAGAGAACTTTTATGATGATCAGTTGTCATGATATTATAGGTTAATAAGTAATAATTATAGACAGGAGGTTAATTCTCAACTGATCCTGGGCCACATGACAGGATACATTTTTAATTTCTCGAAATTTTCACCCTCACGTAAAAGTAAAATGCTAAATAAATGAATAACTGCATAACCTCCTGGACAAAGTATTATGTTTACCGTTTAAAACTAATTACTAAATCATTTATTACTTCAATAAGGATTTATTACTATATACAAGGGACTGTGCTATACACCAAAGATAGAAAAAAGATACCAAAAAAATAGGATCTTAAGGAGCATATATTTTACTATAATCAAGGGCTAAAACAGCTTTTACCAACCCCGCTCCTAGTTCCCCACCCTCCTACCCCCTCCAGGTAAAATTATCATCTTCATGGTCTTTTATCAGTATCCCTTCACTTGGTACTATCTTTTTAAAAAATTTAAGTTAAGCATCAATAACAATGCCAACACCTTTAGCTTCAAAACTTTCTTTAGTTTACTTGCAACAACCTCATGGGAAAACGAACTTTTAGGTTACTGACACTGAAGACCATTAAGATTACATTTCCAAAGCTACTAGCATAAATTGGAGTTTATTTTCTTTTGCTATTCCAAGTATTCTATAAAAAAACAAGCACACATCACTTAATTTACACGTCAGCATATGTAGAAACTATTCCTTATGCCACATGGAACACAGAAGACAACAAAAACTTTTGTACAATGATTACATATAAAACAACAGAGTATATAACAAAATGCTAAAGATTCAGTTGGGACTATAAAAACAATTCAATATCATAAGGGATGGCTATCTAGGAGGAAGGATGTAAGTAGAAATGTAGTCAATAAAAATACAGGTAATATGCCTAAAAATCTCTTTTAAAAAAATTCAGCCACAAGAATTTGTCCCTTTTTCACAAC
This sequence comes from Phalanger gymnotis, assembly GCA_028646595.1. Classification (NCBI taxonomy): domain Eukaryota; kingdom Metazoa; phylum Chordata; class Mammalia; order Diprotodontia; family Phalangeridae; genus Phalanger; species Phalanger gymnotis. The sequence continues at coordinate 181,339,964 of CM053626.1, forward strand.
ACAAGTATATTCCCTGAGTATATACTGACACACTGGTTCAGTACTCAGAGAACAAATTCTAACTCAAATCCCCCAAAGCCCTCCCTCACCCCATCCCCTACACTCTATTAAATGGTTTTAAATACAAACAGGTTACTAACCTTTTCTATAAGGAGTTTCTTACTCATTGTCACACATCTATTCAACCGTTCCTTGTATTTCTCCAGCATCTTTTGTTGTTCATCAATCTGCCGTCTTAAATCACAGTTTGCCTTCAATGAGGAAAACAAAGGTACTTAATTACTCTTAAGTTAATTTTCTAAAAGCTAAATCAAAAACAAATCAAGTCTGAAGTGGAGAGATAAAATAAGTTCACTTACCTCTTTAGGTCAAACTGACCAGAAAATAGGTTAAATATGGATTGTCATTAGAACAAATCCTGTTCCTCCCAATAACTACCTGACCTCTAAAATTTCTATTTCATCTCATTTGCCTAAATGTTTAAAAAAAAACACAGAAAAATTCTTGCTTGTAGTTTCTATTTTAAAATGTTATTCAGCTTGAAAAGGCATCAAAAACATATTCTTAGAAGAGTTATCAAATAGTAAAAAAGATATTCCTTATAATGTATGACAATGATAATTTCTCTCTTTCATTCCCCTTTCTAAAAGAAATACAACAGGAATTTAAATTAATTGCCCTAAAACAAAAGTAAGGCATGCCTATGAGCAAATCATTCTACTATGTATGTGATCGCCACTAAAAAGGATCAATGCACAATACTCCCACAACTTTCTTGGTCCTTGCTTCAGGAACGAATGCTAGAATGTACTTACTCTGCCTGATTAAAAGTTTGTATAATGAGGTAAACATTCTGAAAAAATTCAAGCCTCCTACTACTGGAGAGAAAGGAAGCAATCAGCAAAACCTAAAGCAATTCTAGTATTTTACAAAGTCAGAAATTCTGACAGTGAGATCTTTCTGGGTATTAACTTTTACTATAATGAAAATCATAGGATTACATCAAAATTGGTAGCCCTAAATTAAATGACAGTGTAAATAAACATACTCCGAAAAATATGTAGTACTATGTGTCTTTTCAGAATAACCTAAGGTTCCACTGGTTCAGTTTTCAAATGATCCGTGTAAAGAGGCTCCCACTTCCATAAGAGAGTAATTTCAGCCAGCCCCAACAAATTTAACTACAATTTCACCCTATTATTTTTCCTCATACTACCATATCTTGATTTAGTTAAAATTTGGAATATATATATAACTCATCTTTTTAGAAGAATATAGATGAAAAGGCTGACCTATAATCAATGATCAAAAATGCTTGCACAAATCCAAACTTACTCATATTAAAGTGTACATTCTTTTGAGATGTTCAACTAAATAAATATGAAAGCTAATTTTTTTTTTTAAAACAAACATCTTCTAAAACTCTTCATTGGCAGTAGGGGGCTAAAAGTCTATAAACAAGATTTCTAATTCTACACTGTTTAGTGCCTGGTCATAAAGATTAGCAACAACAAAAAAAAATTTCAAAAATGTCTTTGAAACACATTTTAGATAGATATTATATAACCTTGGCTTAGGTTCTCAGTGTGGCTTAGAAATGTATGACTAGCTCACTTGTCTGTGTCAATATGTCTATGTAAATCTTTCCTCATAACATTTATAGTACAGTTATGAACTACAGAATATTATTTTTTGTTTTTTACCTTTTTACCTTTAAAAAAACTAGTTAGTTACCTCAAACTGTGATTTGTTCTAAATTATCTTAAAAACAACAGTACGTGTATTTTTCATTCCTGGCTTTCTAGTTTTTTGTGGGTTTTTTTTCCCCTCAACCCCTGTTTGGGACACAGCAAGCCTACATACATCAGGCATAAACGTTTCAAAATGGCCCAAAATGGGGACTTAGGTCTAAAAGAGTCTCAGTAAAACTGTTATAAAAATATAGGAATATTAACGACTAAGTTCTTTTGAAGACAAAAGGAAAATTTATTTTGTATGCAATCACAATGATTACTGCATAGTGACAGGACATTTCAAAGTCTTCTCTGGTACTACTCTGAACACAGAAATTTCATTATATTAGGCATTCCACTTCTGTGGTGACTATGACAGAAATGGGAGTAAAAGGTGTTAAGAGCTATGACTTTTAGATCATCTAGCAGCAGTAATTCAGCTCTTCATATTCTAAATGAGAAATCTTTGTCTAATGGCCAGAGAGCAGACCCTCTACTGGAAGAAGTGAATCAAATAAATTTTGACATTCTTGCTGTAAATGAACCACCACCCTAAATGAAGCTACAGCTAAGTGGGAACAGGTTCACAGATTCTTCATAAGACAGGCAGACAGAGTTGGTTTTACTGTATCCAAATGCAACAAGAAATATAATTTATTGGGATATTTGGTTATCACTTACTTCAGCTAAGCATTTGTAAAAAAGACCACAATGAAAATAATTGTGGTTTATGGTCCAATATCTATTGGAGAGAATGTGAAGGTAGATAAATTTTATGAAGAATTCTGAAAGACTCTCAGTAACATCAATATTAGCATAGAGCAAGATTGGTGTAAATTATGTTTGAAAACATGGTTCGGGGGGTGGGGGGGGGGGAACTGGCCACCTTTAGAACTGGAGAAGAAAGCCCCTGATGAGATTCCAGGAGAGAAAGATTGAGAGAGAAACCAAGATGAGACAAGTCTGATGGGGCATTGAGCAGACCTGTCTTGTTGTATTCCCTGTCTTTGAATTACCTTGTCAGATGGACAGACAGACCTCATTAGACTGGCAGCTGATGGCCTCCACTCCTGGAAAGGTCAATACTATGGAGCTTTTGAAGATGACCTCTTCCCCCACAGAGTCAATCAAAAGGGAACTTTGTCTAAACTCCAATTTTGTCTTGGAAGACAATGAACTTTACTACCACGGCAGAGGTAAGTTTCAGAAAGTTCTCTTCACCCCCGAGAAGAAAAGGAAAGCATCTGAGGAGGCTCACATCGTCTCTGAGGACAGGCACCATGGCATCCAGGCCACAGGTGTCAGCATCACCAAATCTTACTACTGGCCAGGAATCAGTGGCCACACCCGGCAGTGGGTGAAGGAATGTCCAAAATGCCAGAAGGACAGGTTAGCAGAGTTGGCAGCCCAGAATGCCAAGTCACAGGTTAAAGCTAAGAAGCATAAGAGGAAAGAGGCCTTGGCACCTGAGACAGACTCGCCCTCAGAACCTAAGAGGAAAAAGCTCCTGAAACTTTGGGAGGACCAGTCCCTGGCACCTCGGGGCAAGAGAGAGCCTTCCCTCCTTCCCAAGGTGAAACTCCTACCCCCAGCTTTGGCAGTACCCAAGAAAGTGGCAACAACGGCCCAGGCCAGAGGTCCGTTCCACCTCATGGGTCTTTCAACTCATGCAGCTGACGCCTAGAGGTGCCCACTTCATCTTCGTGGTTGTAGACCATTTTACCAGATGGGTCGAGGCTGCCCCCATGAAGACCTGAGACAGCTGAGCAGCTCCTCAAGCTGGTGTATCAATTTGGCTTCCCAGAAAGGATTGTCAGCACCCAGAGCAGCCAGTTTGTCCAACAGCGAAATCAGATTTTGAGAATGCAGACAAATATCCAGTGTGACCTTGTAGCTAAATATGAGCCCCAGGTGCATGGGCTCCTGGAGGTGGTGGAGGAGGTGGTGAAAAGAAGTCTTGCTAATTGGGACCTCCAGCTACCAAAAATTCTCTTCCTACAGAAGCAGGTGGAGAACGTGTCTGAAGAAGGCTTGGACAGTGATGAAAGTCTGCCCCCAGCTCCCTTCCCCACAGCCTCCTCAGAGCTGCCCCTAGATGAGGAGCTGGAGACGGTCACAGTGGCCATCCTCAGCATGGAGGACATATGTCTGTACTGTAGCCAGCTCATTGACAAGGGGAACAGTGAAGTTTTCACAATGATGCAGCGTAAAGAATGTCAGGCCTGGGCCCATCAGACGTGTGTGAAGCAGTGGTGCAGAAATGAAGACTGGACAACCAGATTCCAGTGCGACGCCTGCTTCTCTGGACAGGAGCCTAGCTCTGCACCAGAGTGATAGACTGACAGAAGGTGGCTGGTGAGCGTGGAGCTGGCGGCTTTGTGGCCCATGCGGGGCCCCTCTTTGTGTCCGGCTGGTCCTTGTCTGAGGGCTGTGAGCCTCAGGGCCGTGGGGGATGACTCTCCTGATCATGCTGTTGGTCAGGTCAGAGACACCTAAGGGGTGGCCTGGCTCTCTGCTCTTCTCTTCCCCTCCTCTCTCACACTTAGTGCCCTCTAGAAGCTGGTTCTAGAATGCCTCCGGAGGTTTCTCTCTGGCTGGGGGCTCTGGAAAGGGGGGATGATCTTCGCCCCATCACACACATCACAGCAGTCCTAAGCTCTGAGAGTAACTTAGAAAGAGCTGCTTCCCAGAGGCGTTCCTCACTGGTGCCCGCCCCTCCTGGGGCTCTCCTGCCATACTACGCCTGGGTCCATCCTCTCGTCTTCTGGCTTTTCTCCAGTGACTTACAGGCTTATCCCTCTGAGGGCAGAAAGGCCTCAGCTCCCTGTTAAAAGGACAGGCCATGACTTGCTGCTGTCCGGTGGAATTCCAACTTGCATCTCTCTGGTTTCCAGCCCTCAGTGATCATAGCTAGAAGGAGGGGCCCATCCCTCACTGTCCCCTGCCCTGGTGGTTGCAGCTGGCCTGGCCGCTCGCTCCCCCCACCCCCCCCTTGCCATTTTCTAACTTAACAAACCCACTCACATTCAAACCTGAAAAGAGGAGTGGTTGTAGATGACACTGTGAACTTGAGTTAGAAACAGTTTTTTAAAATCATGTGTTGATTTTAACAAAGCAGAACAGAATTGTCAAATTGGTTTCTGTGCCCACTTTGAAATCTTTGTGTGTTTTATGTTAACAAAGTTGATGTTTCTTTTTTTAAAATGTGCCCTTTCTCACTAACTCATTTCACTTTCCCTTGTTCCCAAGTCCAGTCACCCAAGACTAATTGGCAGATGGCCCTGAATAAAAATGTGGTTTTGCTTTGTAAAAAACAAACAAACAAAAAAAAACCAACACGGTTCAGGAGAGTAAAAACCAAAAGGTCTGTCAACAATACAAAGACTCCTACCGATAATCAAGACTATTGTTTCTGAGAAGAGAATCAGAAACTACCACAAAATTATGACAATTACCAAATATGAAAATTTAAATTGATTATAACAGGAAATGACTAGTTACCAATGTGTCACTCCCAAATCAACTGGCTATGTACAGTCAGGTTTGTTAAAGACCAAAAACAACATCAAACTGTAAGAAAAAAAAAGATGAAGATAGGCCATGAAATTGAGCAAACTTCACTCTGATACAGTGAAACAAGTTGTTGACACCAAAGAAAGTTTAAATTAACATAATCACCACAACAAGGAGACCAAAAGACCTTGGAAACCTACTCAGCCAACGAAAATGCTTGATTTCCTTGACAGAGAGATATGGCAACCAATGACAACATTTCAGAGAATAAATTTACTTGTAAGATCTTAAAAGATAAGAATTGTGGAAGATGATGAGCAGCATATTACTTTAAACTATCAAGAAACAGTAAAGGAAAAAAAACAAGTTTAAAGAAAGCCTGGCATAGAGAACCAATTTAACCAACTCATTCCAAGAACATTTAAGGAAGAAAATGAAAGAACAACAAACAAGAAAAAAATGGAACTCTGTAAGGGTTTTTATAATCAACTCTTGACCATCAATTTTTTGGATAACAAGGTCTAAGGTTTTTTTCTTGTCTGTAGTAGTGATCCAAACTATTAATAATTACTGATTAACATATCTACTTTTCCCATCTCTACAAAATGTTTTTATGAACATAACCTATACATGCACCCAAGACACACCTGATGATGGTATAAAAAGGGAACAGGTAGGTTTTCACAAATGACACTCTATAGTAGAACGTATCTTTGCCATCACACAACTGACCAAAAGGAATAGAGAATACAAGACTTTGTGATGCTCTTGTTTGCAGATGACTGGCTACACGAAGCCACTGTAAAGCTTCCTAAATGAGAATGATAATCACTGAAAGGAATTTGGCCACACTTGAAAAATGGAGTGGTACAAAAGGAAGAGAAAAAGAGAAATGTCTTTAGTAAACCACATACTGCTTCTTAATGGCCACAAACTTCTACCTAAAGCAAAGGCTTATTTTTTTCAGCATTAACATTTTTTTCATATGATACTGCATTGGAAAGTCATGGAATACCTTAGTTTTATGAAGAATTAAAATTGTGAAGCAACCAAAGACAATAGAGAAGTAAACGCATATTAAGTATGAGTAGGCAACAATACAGTACCAACAAAGAATTATTCAAGACAAGGGGTACAAATGATGTCATCTGATAGATGTAGGTCCAGAAAAGAAGGAAGACCAGTCAAGTGGTTAGGGATAATAAACAGACAGCCCCATTGTTCCACTGATATCTATATAATTAAAAAAAAAACCTAAAGGAAGACTCTCTTCCTCCCCCGAGCACAGTGGGTATAGATAGGTTCACCACTGAAGAATAAAGGAGGATATGTACAAGAGTCTTATAGTACAAGAAATAACAGATGAACTGTCATCATCAAAATAAATTACCTACGTGAATAAGGGCTCTACTGCATCAAATTAAGCATGAGGCACTGTAACTGAAGAAAGGGCTTAGAAATAAGTAATACCTCAGATAATGCTACTGTTTAAATTGTCTACTTCCAAAATTCAACAACAGACTAACACAGAATACCCAAATACAAATTATCTACCTTTCTATAAGCCATAGAAGCTGGAAAGAACCTTTAGAGATCTTGTCACTTGGCTCCTCAAAATATTTTTTTAGCTCACTTTTATATAACTCACACAATTCTTCAATATTTCAAAAAATTTGTGGCTTCACTGACGTGGCTATTCCCTTCACCCATGTAGGTCGCAATCCCTCTATGTTTTAGTAGACATTTTCGCAAGTTTCTGCGGCCAAAAAAAATTAACATCTGGTAGCTGACCAAACCCCTATTGATAAACCTAGCTAAACTTAGCTAGGTTGGTCCTCAGATGACTGAATCCACTGCTACATCTATGCTCTTAATTCTCTCCAATGTGGTAGCCTTTAGCAGAGCTTCTACTCTATTGGCATAGCCTTCAAGAGTAGAAGATCACTTTCACATCATGATGAGGTATCAGAATAGGACTTGAGGACGGATTTAGAGCTGGAAAAGAACTCACAGGTCATCTAGTCCAATCCCCCTTCAGTTTTACAACTGAGGTAGAAGGAGTTTAATCACACAGGTAGTAAATGTTGTACGGAATAGTCAATGGTTCTCGTTTGTAGAGTACTTTAAAGTTTACAGAGAAGTTAAGACAATATATTACATATATTATTTAATTCAGGGTTGCTTAACTATAGTCTATTAGCTTTTTTAAAAAAATATTTTGATAAATGCATTTCAGTATAACTGGTTTCCACTGTGATCTTATGAATTTAAAAACTTTATTCTGAGGAGTCCATAGGCTTCACCAAAGACTGCCAGAAAGATTCGTAACACAAAAAAGGTTAAGAACCCCTAATATAATTTGATGCTATGCTTCAGATGCTCCAAATATCAAAATCTATGCTTATTATGCATTCATGTTCTTATTTCAAACAAATGTAATTCAACACTCACTCTCAATAAATCGTCTATCCTCCCCTCCTTCTTCTCCAGATCAGAATTCTTACTGTTTTCTAATGCAGATATTTTTTCTATCGTGAGGTCAGACTGTAGTGAGAAAAAACAAAACAAAAAGAGTTACACTCTAAGAATGTCACATCTATACAGATGCAAAGCTTTAACCTTTTGCCCTTATGATCTAAGACTCTATAGTATTAGCATATGTAAATGAGCCATAATCCTATGCCTTAAGGAAATTAATATCCCTTTCACCTAGCTAATTCTTTAATCCTTAACTATTTCTCATAAATATGGTCAATAAGACTCTACATCTGCATTTTTAAAAATGCTAACCCTAGATTCAAATATATCAATTCACAAACCATTTGGCATCTGAGAAACCAGGGGTGATGTGCCAATGGAATATGTGAAAAATATAGAAATACAACACTCCAGAAATGAGCCAGTTTGATTAGAATTGGACTTCCTATAAGAAATGTCCTATAAAGAACAAACATGCCACCTAGTGGGAACAAAGAAGCAAGCAGAAGAACAGACCTAAAATATAGACTCCAAAGAACTGGGGGGAGGACCTTCTTCTATGGAGAACATGGCTTCTGAAATGTTATATACACTCCCAGAATGCCAAGTACATTGTCCTAAAGACAACAGTACTAAATTAGACTGAAAGAATCACTTGTCTTTCATTTATCCTGCTAACAGAATACTGCAAAATGGAGTAAATACACCCAACAGGGTTTTTTGTATTTAGGTGACCATAAAATGTGGGAGTGGAACTAGATGATCTTACAGTCCCTTCTGGCTTCTAAATTTTAAAATCCTATGAAACTCATTTCCAACTCTGGACCTTAAGGAGATATAAAGCTACCTGAATTAAAATTCCTTATGGGGTATTTAAATAGGCAATATAAATATGCTGGTTCATTGATATTCTAGAAAAAAAAAAAGAAAGGTCCTGCTAGATAAGTATGGGAATTCTGAATTTAAAAATTTGCTTCTGGTAGCACCATAACTTTTAAAAGGTACTGAGTTGCATAAAATTTTCTGTTCCAAAGTACTAAAATGACAAATACCCTCAGAGTTAAAATAGCTCCCAAAGTACCTAATTCACACACAAGGTAAAATATCTCAATTTTCTTTCTTAACGAGGTATGAAGTTAATAAACAGAGAAAAAAAATGGAACACTACAGAATGTTTTCCCTCAGAAAATAGAGTGCTGGTATCAAAAACTGAGAAACAACGTGCATTATCTGTGGTATGATATGTTCCTAAGTGAGTTGTTTCTTGCACTCTTTATCACACTATACCTGCGTCTGTTTGTGCTGAATGGAAATCTGTTTTTGGGAACTGCAGGAATGCTCTGTGTTGCCAGATCCAGTAGAAGAAGGGCTGCCTTGCTGAGCCTGTAATAAGACACAAGACCAGTTACCAGAAGGTTTCAAATTTCCCTCCAAAAACTAACAAGAATGTAACTTTTTAAACATAAATGGGGAGTTATCATTATCAATACACAAGTTAAAGTATACACCATGTTGCCAGGATGGGATTTTAATTATTCCAGTGTTTTTTCACCCCATCACAAAAATAATTCATTTACAAGAAAAATCTAAACTAGACAAGGTGATCTCTAAGGTCCAGTTCTAAATCCTGTGAATTAAATCTAAGACATTTAACTTAGTTAATCGTCAACACATCAAGTGAGTAAAGATCGCCCACGAACACTCGGCTGTCAATGTACTTCTAATACTACAACTTACTGTTTGTAACTTTTTAGGATTTATAAAGCACTTTATGAAACAGTTCTAAAACTTCATCACCAAAGCACACATGCAATCCATCTAACTCCCTAAGTGCACTTTAAAAATCTTTCTCTAAAAATGTGGGAAAATTGGAACACTAATGCATTGTTGGTGGAGTTGTGAGATGATCCAACCATTCTGGAGAGCAATTTGGAACTATGCCCAAAGGGTTATGAACTATGCATATACCTTTTGATCCAGCAATACTACTATTAGGTATGTATCCAAAGAGATCATAAAAAAGGGAAAAAGACCCACATGTACAAAAATATTTATAGCAGCTCTTTTTGTAGTAGCAAAGAACTGGAAATTGAGGGAAGGCCCATCAATTTGGGAGTGTCTGAACAAGTTGTATTATATGAATATAATGGAATACTATTGTTCCATAAGAAATAGTGAGCAGGCAGATTTCAGAAAAACCTGGAAAGACTTGTATGAATTGATGCTGAGTGAAGTGAGCAGAACCAGAGGAACATTGTAGACAGTAACAGCAACACTGTTCAACGACTTACTTTGTTAGACTTAGTTCTTCTGAGCAATGCAATGATCTAAGACAATTCCAAAAGACTCATGATGGAAAATGCTATCCACATCCAGAGAAAGAAGTATGGAGTCTGAATGCTGATGGAAGCATACTATTTTCTCTTTTTTTTCTTCCTCGTAGTTTTTCCCCTTTGTTCTAATTTTTCTTTTACAACATGACTAATGTGGAAATAATACGATCATACATGTATATCAGATTGCATGCCATCTTGGGCGGGGAGGGAAGGCGGAAATATTTAGAACTCAAAATCTTATAAAAGTGAATGCTGAACTGGACTATTATGTAAATAAAGTTAAGTTCAATGTGAAGGTATATGTAGAACCTACACTGGACTGCATGCCGTCTTGCGGGGTGGAAAGGAGGAGAGACAGGAAAAGAAAAATTGGAACCCAAAAACTTGTGGAACTGAGTGTTGTAAATTCAAAATAAAAAATAAATTTATTTTTTTTTAAAGTGAATGTTGAAAACTAAAAATAAATAAATTTAGTGAAAAAAAATTCTCTACACACACACACACACAGCACAGACTCATCAGAGATGTGGGGTAAGGAATATTAAAACTTCTTCTATTTTAAGTATGTTAAATAAAACATATACACATTGTGACACAGAGCATAATAAATATGGCTTTACTTTTTCTTGATGACTTTGGGTCAAGACTAAGAATATCAACTATTATCCTCTGCTATAATATTAGTTTTTCTATCCCTTCTTGTTACCTGTCATTTCTACCATCAATGAATGTCTCATCTCTCTCCTGTCTAATCTAATGTAGTTTGGAAAAGCAGATAAGTAGAGATTTTACAACTGTTTTAGGACTGTTAAAAAATAAGTCAACAAAGTCCAAATGACTATCTAAAGATCTCTTTCTAAAGTACATGGATTTTGTGACAGTTATTCCAACAACTCAGAGAATTTTACTCCTCTTTTAGTCCTCAGTATTGCTGACATTTGAGAAATGACTATGGAACCAATGAAAACTATTTCTAAGAAAATTCCAGGAATGGGAGGTAGAAAGCAGAAGTAAGAAAAATTAAAAAGTGAGACTATTATATAATTATCTGACACTAATCTCCTTAAAGTTTGCAAAATATTTTCTACACCTATCTCTTTATATGTGCCCTTTATATACCTGATCACCACAATCCCAAGAGGCAAGTACAACACATTATTATTCTCATTTTAAATAAAGGAAACCTGCTCAGAGAGGTTAAAAGCACTTGTCCACAGTTAAAATATCTGCGTTTGAGGCAATAATCTAACCAAGTCTTCCTGACTTCAAGTCCAACACTCTATTCATTATGCTCACAGTCAAAAGAAATTACTTTGGGCCAGTAAAAACTCACCTAAGAAATACCAAGTGAAAGCACGTTGGGAAGCATAAAAAGCACAAAACAATTAAAAGCATTAAAAATCATGCAGCTCATTTTAGTTCTAGTTTTCAGCAAGACTGAATAGAATTGGCAAGAATCGTAATGAGCAGGTATACTTGGTTGCCTGAAGTGGCTGGCAATGAGATAACCCAGCCTTACACGCAAAAAGCTCTCTTTGTGCTTTTTTTTTAAACTAGAGACTTTATTAACCTTTGTTTCAAATCTTCAGATGTATAAACAGAACACTTTATTTAAAAGTTTTTTTTTTAAAGTTTCACCTATTTTGTCTCATTAGGACCCATCACACTGAAAGGGTTCACTGACAGAGATCTGAATTTTGTAGCTGTTCTCATTCACTCATTCACTCACTATTCCCTAATTGGTAAACATTCAATTCTTCAAAAATAGATAATTTATTCCTAGTTTCTTTAAGGGAAAAGTAAAATTTGTCATCTCCTACAGCTAGTCTATGAACAACTTTCTTTCTCTGGGCAGCTGGTTTCCCATCAGTATGTTCTTATGCCTGAAACTTACTACTAAGTTTCTCTTGGTTCAATGATTGTTTCACACTGTTTTGCCAGAGTGAAGACAACAAATTTGTGCCAGGAACTACAACTGTAACATGGGTGTCTGAAGTAGGAAAGGACAAGCAAAATGGCAGGGTCTCCTTGTGCTATAAAGTTTTACACGCTTTATTTTTGTTTTTTTTTTCCAGAAACTATAATGAGAGAGTGGGGAAGGAGGAAGATGATAGAAGTTATCAAGGGTGTTTATTAGGAAATGTCTATTATTGTTTTGCGTGGTTGCACATGTAATCAAATTACTTGCCTTCACAAGGAGGGGGAAGAGGAGGAAGGAAGAGAATTTGAAACTCAAAATCTTAAAGACAGATGTTACAATAAAATTAAAATTAAAAGGAAATGTCTATTATGTAAAAAACCAAAATGGGTCCATTCAAGCAAAATCTTTAGATTTTTAAATTAATCCCCTCAACTGAAGAGAAAGGAAACAGGAAATGTAGATTTCAGGAGCCAAAACAATGACAAGCAAAGCACTGTATTTTTTGTTTTTCTATTACTTCCTTCTTCAATGCTAACACCTTTTTCCCAGATCTCTGGCTTGTTCCTGAGTCTTAGTGTCAGCCCCAACTGTCTGCAAAATTCCTTATCCTGCATCCTAAGAAATGTTTTCCCCAAACAACAAAATCTACAGTTACCCTCCAGTAAACTTGCTTCTAGAAAATGAAATCATGTTATTGCCATTCATAAAGAACCTTTAAATTGTTAGTTAACAAAATTGTAAACACAAATACTTTCTGTGGCCCTTTCTATAATCGTTCTAATATTAGGTTTAGTTATGTAAAAGAGCATGAGCTGACCCAAGACAAATTACAAAGGACTCACGAAGGAAAAGGCTATCAATATCCACATAAAGAAGTGAAGGACTCTGAACTCGGGTTGAAGGATAACTTTTTCATTTACTTTATTCTTTCTCATCTTTTTCCCCCCTTGATCTGTTTCTTCTTTCATAACTGTGACTACGATGAAAATATTTTTACAGGATAGAACATGCATAAACTATATCAAACTGCCTCTCATTTTCAGAAGAGGGGAGGTAACAGAGGGAAAGAGAAAAATGTGGAACTCAAAACCTTATAAAACTGAATGCTAAAAAATTTGACATGTATCTGAGGAAAAAAAATAAAATGCTATTTAAAAAAAAAATATAGAGTATGAGTTCCTAGAAGGCAAAGAGGAAAAGAGCAGAAAGAAAAGCAAGTTTTCTTTATGATGAGGGTCAATTCAGTTAAAAAATGTAATTAAGCACCTATTCTGTACAAAGAACTGTGCTTGGTGGTAGAGCGACTAAGACAAATATGGAATAGTCCCTGGCCCTGGCCATGGGTGGGAGCGGGGAGAAGGGAGTGGGATTTGGGTGGTGGTAGAGGTATCACAATGGTAGAAAATACATGTGCATGAATAAAATTAAAGGACTTTCCTATTGGGTAAACTTTTAGAGGATGGAATTAAGGAATAGATGGGATTATAAAACACCCTCGTACAAAGACTTGCAGAATCAAAGATTTAGAACAGAAAGGGTCCTTAGAAGTAATCTAGTCTAACTTCCTCATTTAAGACCCTAGTTAAGAGACTTTGCCCACGGTCACATGGGTGGCATAGCCAGGATCTGGATCTAAGTTCGCTGACTTCAAATCCAGCACACTACACAGTGTATTTCTGACCTCCCTAAAATCCTAGAGGGGGAAACAAACTCAAAATTACTAGATGCCAGCTACAGGGGAAAAAGAGAGGAAAAGGGCTGGCTGAGCTGCTACTAAGGTGAACATAAAGGTACTTGGCCTGGGGTGTCGAGAGAGACAAAGAAGAGAAGTAGAAGGGATGACAGTTCACCTGCAGTATCAGTCCTACTTTTTTTTTTAACAAATTTTTTCCCCCAATGGCATAAAGAAAAGACCATTTTGCCATAATCAACTTAAGGAGGTTAGACTAAAGGATACTGAACTTTCAAATCCAAAAACTTAAGATTGTGTAACATAGTGGCAAAGGGCATGTTATTGTTTTAGATAATTAAAGTAACAACTCTGAAACATTTTAAATAATTATTTCATTCTAAGCATACAAATAAAGAAAAGCTACAGTCAGTATAGTCAGTATTATAAATAACAAGTTCAATCAATAAATTAGAGCCCAAATGACTAATGGAGCAGTTGTCTTTTGGACAGATTAGAGTACTGGTTTTTCCCCTCATTTGATCTTCACAATAACCCTATTAGGTAGGTGATATTATTATCATCACTATTTTACAGATGAGGAAACTGAGACTGAGAGAGGTTAAATCATTTGCTTAGGGTTAGATAGCTAGTATATGTGTGAGGAAGGATTTAAACCTAGGTCTTCCTAACTCTCAAGTCCAGCACTCTAGGGACTCTGTCACCTGGTGCCTAGCCAGTAACCTTTCTGAAGTTGTAAATGAAGTTCTGACTCATTTATTTGCCAACTAGTATACATCTAAACACTGATTCATGGAGAAAAATGTGTACTATATTGTACTATATAGTTGTACTATATTGATTTGTTCTGGCAAATATGCTTGAAATAAGTAGACTGAGGTTTAGAAACCTTTAAAAGTATAAAAAATTGTTCACTGTAAAGGGATTGCTTCATTCTCACTGTTTCACTTTATGAGGGTCTCCTACCAAAAAAAATAAAACTTAATACATTCCCTTTTTCAAGCAGTACTACGACTTAATTTGGAGGCATTTAAATATCTGAAAGAGACAAATGCATGAGCGTTGACTAAAAGAAACAGTGGGAATGAATAATACTCCTTCAGAAAATAATTGAAATGTATTTAGCATATTTACACATACAAATTTTATATAAATTATTATCATATCATATATAAATTTGTAGACTATAACTTGTAAGGACAGACACGAGCTCAGGTTTACTGCTCACCGAGACAAAAGTGAAGCAGAGGCCGGCTCCCCGCTGTGCCAGCTGCTCAGTGTCAAGCCGAGGTTTTGCCAGCATCACCGACATCAGGGTTGGCAGAGCCGAGTGTTCTTCCTGTGCTTCCTTTGCAGCACTGCCATCTAGACCATAGAGCGGCTGCTCCACTCGCCGCTGGAACACACATTAAAGCAAACATACACCTTAGACATGAAGAACAACTCAGGTTCTGCCAAAACATGCATCGGTGTCAGGTCAAGAGCACACAGCTATCAAAGGCAAATCCAAAAACACACAAACAAAAAACAAGACACATGATGACTCTGAAACCAATCGTTAAGAACATAAGACATTATCACTACTTACAATTCAGTCAACCCCAATGGGACACCTCAGAGGCGATCTAGAGTCCCAGCCACTGTTTCACAAGACAAGAAAACTGAGGCCCAGTGAGATTAAATAAGCTACTCAAGGTCACACCAGGAATCCTCTAAGAGACAGCACACCATAGTGAAATGAAAGCCAGTCTCAAAACTGGATTTCAAGTCCAGCGTCTGACCCATGCTGGCTGTGTGACTCTGGGCAAGTCACTTAAGTTCTCGGTAGTGGGGACAACTCTATAAGACCTTATGCTGCAGAGGAAGTGCTGGCCTACATGATTGATGAGATGACACCTGATCCAATCCCCTTATCTACCATCCCTCTGACGCAGAGATCCAGTGTAAATTCAACTACGCTGCATAGTCTTTATGAGTACGGCCCTTTGAATTCACCATACAATTTGAATTATCCAAAGTTAATCGTGAATTACTATACACAGGAGCGGTTACCTAAGAAACCTGTCCTAAGACTTTCAAGATTGAGCTTAGCCACTCTTCATCTATTTCACTTAACTTAGAAAAAGAACAACAATATTATTCAATAAACTAGGACTTCACCATAATACTCTTTGCTACAGAACAGGATGCAGTGAGGCAAGGGCATCTTAGATCCATCTAAATGGAATTTAGCCAGATTAAGTGAGTGTTGTAAAAGCAGACCTCAAAAATGAGATCAGTGTTCCAGTTCGAAAGTCAAACTTCCAAAGCCCTTTGTGACACCCACTAACAGCAACATTCTCACTTCTTATCTTCAGCAGATTACCAGCTCCAAAATGCTAAGTGAAATCTATGAAGAACTCTCATCAGTTGTAGGTACCCTTTCTGTAGAACAAAATCTTGAAAATAATGTGAGGAAAGTTGTCCAACACGGATTCATTTTTAATAAATACTGGTTTGCATAATAAAGGACGGATGATTACTAAGATTGTTCAAGCAAGCCTCTATTTATTTATAGTGTATCTAACAGTTTAAAGAAGAGGAATCAGTTTTTGAAGAGCCCTAGGTTCCCAAGGTTAAAATGGTTTTTACATTTGTAAATAAAGTTTTCCTGTATTTAAAACTGTATTTAAAAATTCTTAGCTCAAGTGAGGTAAAAAAAAAAGTATGCCTCATCCAAATGTGACCCGCTTGCTATTGTTTGTCAAACCCTGGTCCAAGGCACTAATATGACAATGTCCCTGCCTTTAAGAAGCTTGTGTTATAACAGCATTAGGAACCATACTGTTTTTATACAATGAGCCAAATACTCATATTGAAAAAGAAAAATTTAGAAGATACATATGGTTGAATTTTTCAAAATTTGCTTCCTTATGGGGCAAAGAGAATTCTTTAATCTATTTTTAATGGTTACATAAAAAATAGAGAATCAAAGGTTTGGTTCCCCTTTGGGGGCCTCATGTGCATTTAAAATTGTTACTACATTTGTTAGTACACGGATAAAGAGAACTATTACCTTTCAGTCATTATTTATTGCAGAGTTGGCACAGAGCTCTCTCAGACATAAAGTTTAGTTGTCCTGAGAGAAGGATGAATCTAATCTGACACAGAAAGATGAGCTTCCCTATCCAATACACTCAACTTCTGAGCATGAGAAACTCGTTTTGTCATAAAAAGTTTCATAAAGTTCCAAAGGATATTTGTACCATTAGCATACATGAATTAATAAAATGCAAATTCATTTAGTCACACAGTAGCTATTATTATGTTATTTCCTTAGGCACAACAGAATCTACAAACATTTGAAAAATTCACATGTTCAAGTCAGTGTTTGTTAATTTATAGTTTCTGAATGGACCTCAGAACCACAGAAATCCATGGCCTACGGGTTGGGAACCATTCGTTTCTACTAAGAAAGCCTACAGAATATATTTCTCCACAACTTCTCTTTATGTAATCTCATTTAGCTTTCTTAACTCTAAAGAATTTTAAAATCTATGTTCAAGAGTTTATAAAGAATTAAACAGATAAAAGGAAACAGAGGTCTCATTGCTTAATGCAGCATATCAAAATATATAGACCTCAACCACAAAAACCATTTCCAAGACAGTTATACATATTAAAATATAGGAATGTTAATGTCAAGGCTATCACAAAATAATGGCTAAATCTTTTCATTTGCTTAAGTCTCTGTGGTTTGGCAAGTATAAATACCTCCATGGATGTGAAATTTATAATATACTACTTGGTACTTAAAAATACAACAGACATAAGAATATTCTGCAGTGTTTTTTTTTTCCTTTCTCCAAAGAATTCAAAACATGGTACCTCCGCTCTTACTAATACTTAACACTTCCTAGTAAGAAAGGCAGAAGAAGGGAAAGAACTGAAGTTGTTTAGCCTTGAGCAGGAAAGGAAAGGAGGCGTAATAGTTGTGTTGAAGCTTTCTGAAAGGCTATGTTTCAAAAGCATTGCATTTGTTCTGTGTGTGAAGGGACACAATATTATTCAATTTACAAAATAAACTCGGGAAAAATAAGCAACTTCCTCAAGATCACCCAGTCTAACCCTACTCCCCCCACCCCCCAAAAAAAATCAGCACCAGAGATGGAATTAGAACCCGGCTTTCTTGACTCTCCAACCAGTCCTTTGTCCTTTAAAGCTCCTAAGGAGCCATCTAGCAGCTGCTGAGACTGCTAGTGTCTCTTTTAATTTGGCGTCTTATTAATACAAAGCAGTGTAAGTATAACAAAGGTCAGTCTCCAAGCCAGGGACAAAGGGATTTGAGTTCCCAGTAACTCTTTAACACAACAAAGTTAAAGAAGAGTTGTTGGTTTTCATTGGTAGAGGAATTTCCTGACTGAGAATTCCCTACCCCCCCCCCCAATCACAGATCTGGAACAACGGCAACAACAAAATTAACAATTCAAAGGAATTAAGCGTAATTAATCCAATTTTTCTCCAATATTTTAAGAAAAATGTCACAGATGTAAATGAGGTCCAGAATCTCGAAACTAAACTTCTTAGGAAATGAGTATCAATCATTTATATAAAACTGTCAGTCATTTTAAGCACCTACCATGTACTAAATACCATGCTAGGCACTAGGGATAAAAAGACAAAAATTGTCCCTGCCCTCAATGAGCTTACAGTCTATTGATAAAAAGAACACATAAGTATGTAAGTAAATATATGATGATTTCAGAAAGGAGTCACAGCCAGTAGGGGATTCAGAAAAGGTCTCATTTAGGAGGGGGTACTTGAACTGAGCTTTGAAGGAAACTAGGGATTCTAAAATGTAGAGGTAAGAAATGGTACATTCCAGGCATAGAAGTCAACCCATGCAAAGCCATGGAGACTTGAAATGTTATATTGCATACAATGAAAAGCAGCTCAGCAGCTTGGCTAGATCAGAGCAAATGAAGAGTAATATGTAAAATTTGGAAAGAGAAGCTGGAACCATTTTGTTAAGAGCTTCTTGAAGATCAAACAGGAAAGTTTCTATTGTATCCTAGAAATGACGGGGAGCCACTGGAGCTTTCTGAATACCTACCTGATCACCCCTGCGCTTCAGGAGTATCATTTTGGCAACAGTATGAAAGATAGATTAGAAAGGGGAGAGGCCCCTGAGGCAGGGAAACCAATTAGGAAACTACTATAGTGGCCTAGACAAGAAGTAACAAAGTCTTGAATTCCGGTGGTGGGCGTGACTAGAGAAAAAGGGATGGATTTGAGAGATATTATAAAGCTAGAATTGACAAGACTTAGCAAGTGATTAAATAGATAAATTATCATAGCCCTGAATATGTCATGGACAACTAAGTTGTCTCATGTTGATTAAAGCCAGAAAATGTACTATAAACACCAAAGCTTTGCAAGGATACTAATTTTTATTATTTGGATTAATAACCATTTTTATGATGGAGCCTAGTGTTGCTGCATTCACAATCAATTTGCAAATGTTGCCCCGCCCCAGCCCATTACATATGAAATTAGATTTACCAAATATAACTAAGCATCTCATGATATTCCAAACTATGACCTTCCCCCTCCATTTACCCAGCTTCGTCAGTTTCTACCCATAATTAATCCAAAGGAAAGAATGCTAGAATATAAGGAAAGATTTTCTTTTTATAATCTTTTAACCAGTGAATACTTACTGGTAAGGGATTAGATAAGGAATGTTGTGGTGAGGATCGTGCAACAGGTGGAACACTTCTACCAGGGCTGGTCCCTGGTCCGGTTCCCCCAGCAAACTGTTCAGAGAAAAATGGATATAAAATCTTATCAATAATTCAATCATAAAATCATATAACCAAATATAAATCATAATCAATAATTCAATAAACAATGCTATATTTCAGATATGGAAAGCAGGAAAGATCAAAGCCACAAAATAGACCCTAGTTTTTGACATTTCACTAAAAGGCCTTCTCCCTGTACCTGCCCCCCCCCCCAAAAAAAACCTATCTCCTTGACCCAGGCAATCTGTTTCTTCCCAGAGAATGTTATGTTGTAAAAAAATCAAAAAGAACAATACAAAGAGCTTCAACATGAGCTAAAGCAAACAGATAAAATCATTAAGAAGCTAAAGGTAAAAACAATTCTAAATAAATATTCTTATGTGAAAAATATACCATAACAGTTATTATGTACAGTTTAGTAGAAATAATAACTACTAATCAGTTTCACTAACCACTAGTTACCATAAACTCACTGTACTCCATTGACACTGACAGATTGATAATCACACTCCAATACAATCCTTTACAAAAAATCTACTGACAGAAGCAGAGAATTGTGTTGGACAACCACAGTGAACACACAGGTTTGAATTTTTGGTGGACAGTAATTTCTGCAGTCATAGTATCTAAGTAGACATTAGATCTGCCAAATTCTCAAACTCTTTAGTTCAACAACTAGAAATGTTGATTCTGGGAAAGGAATCAAGCATTTTCTATACAATTAGATCATAAAACTCAGAGGAATTTGGGTAAGAAATTTTTCCCGGGAATTTTTCAACAAGTTACTTACCTCGAAGTAATCACTAATTTTATGTCCCCTAGGAGTGCCTTTCCCTGAAAATTAAACCAAAATATGTCAAATTTTTAAAATGATAATCACCATCTTGAAGATATTGTTCTTATGCACTGAGTAGTTTCTGCATATATTGCTACTACCCCAAAAGTTTAAATTTTTCCCTAATGTTACCATGGCTACAATGGCCAACTGAATCAAATACTAATTCCATAAAATGGAATGAAAATTCTTCTCTATTTAGGAAGACAGGCTGAATAAAGGGAAGGAAAAAATTCTGATAGTTGCTTTTCTTTGGGCCTTAGACAATTAAAGGTTTGGGTTTTTTTTTTTATTACGTATTCAACTCTACCTCCCCTATAATCATTTCCCTCCCTATATGTAAGTACTACTCAAAAGACAATAATTCAAAACAAACTTATTAGACTTATCAGATAGATGTGTTTCTAGGTTTTATTTAAGAATTGATACATCCTTATATTTACAGATTATCTGTTCCTCTAAGATGCATAATGAATCAGATTCTGGCAAAAATTGCAAAAAGACTACTGTAGTCATCATTTCTTAAAACCACAAAAGGCAAGCAATAAAACCATTATTCCATCAGTTGCTTAAAGATATTTGCCATTATAACTATCTTCCTAGAAGATTATTCAAAGAGGCTCTAATATTCAACCAATGATTGTCACAGAAAAATACTAACTAGAAAGGCTCCCAGCATTCTGATGAATTTCCAGAAGCCTATTATAAACAAGCCACTGAGTATAAAACAGTCATTTAACACTCTAACAAGTCTTTTTTTCTACATAATGTATGGTCGGTTTAAGGGAAAAACTGTGGAGAAAGGTCTAGCTTTCTTTACAATAGGGAAAACAAGCATCCCTGAAAAACAACACTGTTTTGTCAGGTATATATCAAATGGCAAGTTGATAATAAACTGCCTGATGTTCCCTCAAGGTGTACAATAGGTCTCCTTGGTTAGGAATCACTGTATACAAACCAATTACCCACAGTGAGGAAATCCTAAGTAGGTACAAAAGAAAACTGGTTATTATTATTACTAGGAGTAGAGTGTTATTATTACCTTGGCTAGTTTCATATGGTTCTGCTTTCCTTTTCCGGTTCCGCTGGTCATTTTGTTTTTTCTCAGGGGTCTGTTTTATACCAAATGTGACAATTAGCATTTTGGCACTAGAGCACATGAAAAGGACGGAGGAAAATACCAAATGGATAAGGAGATACAATTCCCTACTGGCATGGCCAAACCCTAAATGAATTTCAGTTTCCTGTTCAAAGAGAAAGAGCTTTAACAAGAAAAGTATAAGTAGCCTCTACCTTACTATACCTACTTTAAAATTCAAAATAACATGAAGGCATATTTTTTTTCCCACAGAAAGAAATGTCTCTCAAACATTTACCTTTTATCATGTTTTAGGAAGTTAACAAGCAGAATCTTCTAATACTTCTAAATCAAAGCAGCTAGAATTCAAATTTATGAAAAAGTTCTTCCAGAAGCTTCGACATGTAACATAAGGGAAAAGGAGTCTGAAATAGTCCTAGCCTAAACATCTTTCAATACCATTTATAAAATCAAATGATAAGCATCTTATTTACTACTTTTGGTAATTCCATGTATTTCACAGATAAATGACGTGAAGAAATACATTCACAATTTTAAGGTCTGCTAGTTTGCTTTTTAAAGCAGTTTCTCTACCAAGAGAATTTCTGAGAGGCGGCTAGATTGCTAAGTTTGCAGTTGGGAAGACCTAGGGTCAAATAAGTATTTAGTAATGGCAAAGTATTTTTACTAGCAATGTGATGCTGGGCAAGTCACTTAATCTGTGTTTGTCCCATTTTCTTCAACTGTAAAATTAGGACAATAATACCAACTACCTCATAGGGTTTCTGGGAGTATCAAATAACAAAATATTTGTTATTTTTTTAAGGGGGGTAAAGGGGACAAGCAAACAAAAAAGAATTTCTCTAAACTATTAGTTTTCTCTCCAAACTGAGATTCAAGAGATCATCAGATATCATTTGTTTTTAAAGCTTTTTTTAAAAGAAGAAACCTAACACCGTATTAACGAAAGAATGGATCTGGATCAACGAACTAGTGCTAAATTCTTAGATTTGATAAAAATTCAAAGTTTACTGCTGCAGATTTGGAGTCATCCTTCTGTTAAGTCATTTGTTTTATAAGAAACTTGACTTTAAAAATCTTTAGTGACAAGTAAAACATACCTTCAAATTGTCATTAAAAAAAAAAATCAGGCAAGCTGTATGCATCTATAAAGGCCTATCCAAGTCATGATTATACTCACTGGTGCTACTCAACATGACAAACTTCAAGTGGGTCTAAGTTAACTCTGCTGTAACTATGGAATGCAGCTCTTCCTTAAGAACAATGAATACTGCAACTCTACAAATACCAGAAAAATATACATAGTAACAGTGATAAACACCCAAGAAACTTTTCATACTATTTCACCCATGACAGTCTTAGGATGTTATCTTCTTACCTCTAATTCTTTGTCACTCAAAGACCCCACGCTGCATAAACTCTGGTTGGAAGACTCACTATTAAGTGGACCCTAGAAATAAAATGAAATAAATGCAAACTGCAACTTAAAAAGACACCAAAAACTTGCTTATTTTGGCATCTCAATAAAGTCAAACAAGTCTATTTTAAAGCCTTTTCAACTATGAGAACAATTCATTGATTAGGAAGCATCTAAATTTCCCATCATATTAATCGCTTTCTAGAAAAACACTTTAACAGAATGGAGTGTTCTTTTTCCAAAAAATCCCCAGTGTAAGAGTTATATTCATCTTCATAACAATGCTTTGAAGAAATAAGCTTAGGAGAAACTTCTTCCCGGCTGAGGAAAATGAACATAGCAGACATTTTTAGACTTTACAAGTAGGTTGGTTTCTTTTGCTTAACCATATTTATTTGGTACAAGGAAATGATGGTGTTAGAGGTAGAAGAGTCAGTAAGTAAAGAGAGTGATGTAAAAAAGCATCAATGAAACAATAAAAAAAAAATACAGCAAAAGATTGGGAGAGGTAAATGCAGATGAAGGGCACTTACTGTAATATTAAATATGCTTTTGAAAAAATAAACTGTATATAAAGGCCAGTTTCCTATACAATTCTCTTTTCTGTTCATCGTATATTCAAATGTTTGTATTTGTTAAATTCATAATAAAAGAGGAAAGAAAGAAAAAAAGAGAAAGGACAATGAGCTCAACAGGCTGAGAAAGTACTGGGGGGTTTTCCCACATGCAACACATGAGGCCAATAAGCATTCTAGTCTACTACGGGAAATGCTTTTTTCAATAACGTCAATGCGTAAAAGAAAATAAAAACTTCCCAAAAGCCATACATTATAATACTTACTAAAAGAGAAAAGAAAAAAAAATAAAGATACCCTAAGGGTGAATGAGATCCATTCCATTCCAGAAAATCTCACTAATTCTAACACTTCTGTTTGAACCCATTCCAACCCTCAAATTGAACCCATCTTCAGAAACAGATAATACACTTGAAGTTGTCACCTAAAACATATATGATTCCTTGATATTATTCTTCAAGTACTACATTAAAATACTTATAGTTATCTCAACCTGACAGAAAGTTTCTATTTGACTTACTTTGCCAAATTTCAGGGGCTATTATGAAATGCAGGATTAGAACAGAAGATACCAGAAAGAAAGAATGGGCCATTTTCCTTCCCCATATTAATTTCAACTGACTTACAGCAATAAAAAGGTTTGTTATAAACCTGAAGTAGATTCCATTGACTAAAAATATGAGGAGACACTGAATTTTAACAGCAACAATAATAAAATGACAAGTATTTTCTTCAAGAAAGAACAATCCTGACACTCACAAAAATTAGTTTAAACTTAACTTAAGCAACTCACCTTGAAAGCTTAAAATCAAGATCTTTTAAATACTAACTCAGAGATATTATTTACCAAAGAATTTTGCTGTCCTTTAATTATGCATAAAGTTATCATCAGAAACTATCTTTCCTCATAGTAATGACTTTAAAACAAAGTAAATCCTGATACGCTCATTTTATTTTCCTAAATAAATACATTTACATGCATTTTTACATAATCTAAAACCTCCCACTATTCTCCTTGAGACTAAACAAACCAAAAATCACAAAAAAGAAAAGCAAAACAATCAAACCTTCATCATAAACATACATCCAGCAAAACAAATTCCCACACTGGCCATGGCAGAAAAAAAAAATCTGTCTCATTTTAATTTCATCACCTCTTTGGCAGGAGGTGAGTGGTGGGAACTTTGGTTTATCAGTGAAAAGATTAATATTTTAAAGTCTTCCAAGATTCTTTTCTTTTTAAATATTATTCTGAATTAATGAATTATTTCCCTAGCTCTGCTCACTTCTCTGAAACACTTTATTTTGTTGTTTCTTAAGGCACAATAATAGTCCGTTACATTCACACAGTCATGATTTGTTTACCCAGGCTAATAGGAGGACATCCCCTTAGTTTCCAAGTTTCGGCTACCATTACAAGAGCTATTATAAACATTTCTCAACAATTTCTTTTCCTCCTTTTTGATCTCTTGGAGGTATACACCTAATAGTAGTATAGGTGAGTCAAGAGTCATTTTCGAAAAAAAAATTAGAGTAGGGTGATGCAGTAGACATAAAAGGCCCGAATCACCCAATCATTTTTTTTATTAGCAAGCATAAATAATTAAGCATGCAATCAGAATGAAGAGGATTATCACTCAGCAAAGGACTTCAAGCAGAAGTGAGGTGATCATTTATCAGGAATTTTACAGTGGGAATGAATAGATAGATTTAAGCAATGATGTAAAAGACAAACGACTTCAAAAAACTTAAGATCTGATCATAATGACCAAATATGATGCCAGAATACTGATGATGATCTATGCTATCCACCGCCTGACAGAGGTGACGGGTTAACAAGCAGAATGAGACATACATTTTTGGAGGTGGTCAGTATGGGAACTGTATTGCTTAAGTATGCACATTTATTAAAAGTCCTTTTTTTTCTTGCAAATAAGCACTTAAAAAGTGCTCAGTAGTTGAAAAATAAAATGAAATGTTTAAAAATTCAATGATTAACACAAAAAAGAAATAGATCACCGTTGAGTTCCCTTGTGATTTAATGAAGTTTTTTGAGATTTAAATTGTGACACAATTGAACCAATACCCTCCCAGTAAAACTTACTAAATTTGTCACAACTTGAATGTCGTATTTAGTTATGTTTCCTCAGAGTTTTTAAAACAAAATAAAAAAGAAAGACAATTTTGTAGCCTGCAACGTTGCTGAAGATATTATTAACTGTCTCAATTAGTTTTATTTGTTTATTCACTAGGATTTTCTAAGTAAACTGTTAGAAATATTTTTTATTTAATAACAAAACAGTAGAAAAAGAACAGGCAATAAGGGAAAGGGAAATCTTATTTCAAATAACTGCAAAATGTATAAACTATTTGGGAGCCAGTTTACCAAAACTTATTAAATACCAGCATAAATCCAATTACAAATTGTTTCTGAAAGTAGCAAAGAACTTAAATAGGTAGAGATGGCTAGGCCAGGCCAATATAATAAAAACAATACCTGAAAAGTGAATTTATACTTTTAATGCTATATCAATCAAAATAACAAAGGAACACTTCATAGGGCTCATTAATAATTCATTTGAAGGAAGAAAAGATTTAGATTGTGAAGGAAAATAATGAAAAGGGGCAAAATAATGGGCTCTTAATATAAGGGCAAAGGCTGTCTTTTGCCTTCCTTTGTATCACCAGTGCTTAGCACAGTGCCTAAAACATAGTGAGTCCGAAGTCAATGTTTACTGCCTGACTGGAAAAAAGAGGAAATAGTATTTCCAGATCTCAAACCATATGGTAGAACAGTATTCATTTGGTACTGGTTAAGAAAAAGACTTATAGGGGCAGAGCCAAGATGGCAGCTGGAAAGCAGGGGACTTGTTGACCTCTCCCCAAAATCCCTCCAAACACCTGTAAAAAATGGCTCTGAACAAATTCTAGAGCTGTGGAACCCACAAAACAGCAAAGGGAAGCAGGTTTCCAGGCCAAGATGTCCTGGATGGTCACTGCGAAGGGTCTATTGCACAGAGCTGGGAGCAGAGCCAGCCCAGTGTGGCCCATGCCAGGACAGACCAGACCCAGAGTTGACCAGAGCAGGCCTCAGGGCCATGAATCATTGAGCTGTGGCAGTTACCAGACTTCTCAACCCACAAACGCCAAAAACCACAGAACAGGTTAATGGGTAAATGTGGAGAGCAATGTGGAGAGCTAGCTGCATCCTGCTTAGGCCTATGCAAGTCAAGGCCATGAAGGATAAGAGGATGTGTCAAGGAACCACACTCGCAGCAGCTATCCACATGGGAAAGAACAAAAATGTTTCGATATGGTTAAAATAGAGGGAACAAGTGTTTCATACCCAGGAACAAGGAAATAAAAAATTTTACTATGTTAAATCATTACAGCATTGTAGTTTTCTGAGAAGTCAGAATGACTCAGCAATTAACTTATATAAAAGGCTGTCAGCATCTCTCCATTAAAGTCAGTCTATAGCCAGACTATATGACTTGCCTAGCCGTGTGTGTGTGTGTGTGTGTGTGTGTGTGTGTGTGTGTTAATTACTTCAACCTACACTTGCACTGCTGCTGGCAGGTAAACTGCCAGATTAGGTTAGAGAGGGGTCCAGCCCCAGCCCTGGGGGAAGCAGAGATGGCATAGCAGTGGACCTCCAGCATCCCTGCTTCCAGAGTCCCTGGCTCACACAGTGGGAGGAATCAAGCAGCTGACCACAGCAGGAATACAGGGCTTGCTTTGCCCTATTTGGATCTGGGTTGCAATCGTGGTTGGCAGTTCTTGGGGGAGGAGGAGCGCTGCTGTGGCAGAGCTTATGATGACAGTACAGTAGAAGTAGCTGTGAAAACAGTAGCGTAGCCCCTAAAGCTTGGGACAAAGCACTCTCTATTCTACAAGCAGTCATACCTAACAAAAAGCTCAAAAGTCAATAGTTGGCTGTGAACGTGGCCAGGCAGCGAAAAAAGACGCGGAATGAGACTCAGACTCTAGAATCTTCTTTTGGTGACAAAGAACATCAAAATGTACAGCCAGAAGAAGTCAACAAAGTCAAAGAGCCCACATCAAAAGCCTCCAAGAAAAATATGAATTGGTCTCAGACCACAGAAGAGCTCAAAAAGGATTTGGAAAAGCAAGTAAGAGAGGTAGAGGAAAAATTGGGAAGAGAAATAAGAGTGATGCAAGAAAATCATGAAAAACAAATAAATGACTTGCTAAAGGAGACCCAAAAAATACTGAAGAAAATAACATGTTAAAAAATAGACTAACTCAAATGTCAAAAGAGCTCCAAAAAGCCAATGAGGAGAAGAATGCCTTGAAAGGCAGAATTAGCCAAATGGAAAAGGAGGTCCAAAAGATCACTGAAGAAAATACCACCTTAAAAATTAGACTGGAGCAAGTAGAAGCTAGTGACTTTATGAGAAATCAAGATATTATAAAACAGAACCAAAGGAATGAAAAAGTGGAAGACAATGTCAAATATCTCATTGGAAAAACCACTGACCTAGAAAACAGATCCAGGAGAGATAATTTAAAAATTATTGGACTACTTGAAAGCCAGGATCAAAAAAAAAAAAGCCTAGATATCATCTTT
Source organism: Phalanger gymnotis (assembly GCA_028646595.1). Lineage (NCBI taxonomy): Eukaryota > Metazoa > Chordata > Mammalia > Diprotodontia > Phalangeridae > Phalanger > Phalanger gymnotis. Next base: position 181,367,935 of record CM053626.1, read on the forward strand.
CAAAGAATTATGAAGGAAAACTTCTCTGATATTCTAGAGCCAGAGGATAAACAGAAACTGATAGAATCCACAGATCATCTCTTGAAAAAGATCCCAAAAAGAAAACTCCTAGGAATATTGTTGCCAAATTCCAGAGTTCTCAGATCAAGGAGAAAATACTGCAAGCAGCCTGAAAGAAACAATTTGAGTACTGTGGAAACACAATCAGGATTACACAAGATCTAGCAGCTTCTACATTAAGGGATCAAAGGGCTTGGAATATGACATTCTGGAGGTCAAAGGAGCTAGGATTAAAACCAAGAATCACCTACCCAGCAAAACTGAGCTCCAAGGCAAAAAATGGATTTTCAATAAAATAGAGGACTTACAAGCTTTCTCCATTAAAAGACCAGAGCTGAATAGAAAAATCTGACTTTCAACAGAGGGCACAGGGTGAGTTGAATATGAAGGGATGATATCTAAAAAATTAAATTAAATTAAGAGGTGAGAGAGGAATATATTGAGAGAGGGAGAAAGGGAGACATAGAATGGGGTAAATTATCTCACATAAAAGTGGCAAGAAAAAGCAGTTCTGTTGGAAGGGAAGAGGGGGCAGGTGAGGGGGAATGAGTGAAATCTTGCTCTCACTGAATTTGACTTGAGGAGGTAATAACAAACACACTCAATTGGGTATCTTACCCCAGAGGAAAGCAGGGGGAAAGGGATTAAAAAAAAGTGGGGGGGGGGTGATAGAAGGGATGGCAGATAGGAGGAGGAGGTAATCAAAAGCAAACACTTTTGAAAAGGGACAGGGTCAGGGGAGAAAAGTGAATAAAGGGAGACAGAATAGGATGGAGGGAAATATAGTTAGCCTTTCACAGCATGAGTATTGTGGAAATGTTTTACATAATTATACATGTGTGGCCTATGTTGAATTGCTTGCCTTCTTAGGGAAGGTGGGTGGAAAGGGAAAAGGGGAGGGGGAGAGTATTTGGAACTCAAAGTTTTAAAAGCAGATGCTCAAAAAAAAAAAAAGTTTGCTTTTGCATGCAACTGAGAAATAAGATATATAGGGAATGGGACATAGAAATCTATCCTGCTCTACAAGAAAGTAAGGGGAAAGGGGATGGAGAGGGAGAGCTGACTGGGGAACAGGGCAATGAGAATATAGGCCATCTTGGAGTGGGGGGATGGTAGAACTGAGGAGAAAATTTGTAATTCAAAATCTTGTGGAAATCAATGTTGAAAGCTAAAATATTAAATAATAAAATACTTGTTAAGAGGGAAAAAAGTTAATAAGAAAAAGACATATATCAATTAAACAGACTAAATAGAGTATAATCAAAACTAACAATTCAATTCACTGTCTGATGAACCCCAAAACATAATATTCTGTTAGCAGAAAAAATAAATTGCTAAAGATTTTTTTAAAACTTCAGGAAAAATTAGAAAGCAATTTAGCAGAAATCAGGCTGAGATTTAGCCATAGTTCATGATAAATCCAAAATGGACATACTGCCTGGATATTACAGATCATATACCAACAAAAAACTAGAAGAGAAGCAAATCACATATACCTTGCAAATCTATGGACAGATATATTTCTTAATAAAACAAGAGACAAAGGCAATTAGAGAAAGATAAAATACATAATTCCGATTACATGAAACTTAAATCTTCTGTAGAAACAAAATTAAGACATCTAAGGTAAAAAGGAAAGTGGTGGAATAAGGGGGAAAAAAAAACACTTTTAACTTCTCAGATAAAAGCTGACCATCCAAGACATACAGACAACTAACAGAAATATGTAATACTAAAAACCATACCCCAATAGTTAAGTGGCCAAGTATAAAGAAACAGTTCTCAAAAGAAGAAAGGCAAACTAGTGAAAGTTTGCTATGTGAAAAAATGCTCCAAATTACCAGGGAAAATAATACAAATCAAAATAATTCTGAGGTTTCAACCTATTCCTAGCAAATTGGCTCCTAGTGAGAATAATACAAATGAAAACAATACCAAGGTTTCAACCTATACCTAGCAAATTGGTAAAAATGAGACAAGATGGGCATAGTCAAAGTTGGAAGAAGTGTGGAAAGATAAGCACATTGATGATTGGTGGAGGTGTAAATTACTGCAACCATTTTGGAAAACAATTTGGAATTATGCAGATAAAGTTATTTAAATGTCCATATTCTTTGACCAAGAATTTCACTACTAGACATATATCCCCAAATGGTCATAGATTTTTTTTTTAAAAGCCCCATATAACATCAAAATATTTATAGCAGCACTTTTTATGGTAACAAAGAACTGAAAATGAAATGCCTCCTCATCCAATGGGAAATGGCTAAACAAATTGTGTGGTACATGAATATAATGTACATGAATATTACTCTGCTGTAAGAAACAGTGAAAATGCTAAATACAGAAAAACATGGACTCATATAAATAGTGAAGTAGAAACAGTAAAAAATATACACAATGAGCATCAAGATTAAAACAATTTAAATATGATGGCGCCATAATTAGAATTACACAAGACCTAGCATCAGAGACATTAAAGGACCGCAGGTCTTGGAACACAATGTATCAAAGACCAAAATACTCGAGGCTCCGGCTAAATATATCATACCCTTCAAATTTCAGTATTATCTTGAATGAAAAAAAAATGGACATTTGACAAACCTTCAGACTTTCAAGACTTTGTTAAAAAAAAAATCCTCAACTTAATAAAAGATTCAACATACAAGAACCAAGAGAAATATATGGTACACATCAAAGACTGACTATAAGGGATTCATAAGAACAGACTGCTTACCTTTTATATAACATAAAATGTAAAATCTATGTCTAACATTCTTAATAATAACTGTCGAGCTCATAAGAGAGGGATAAATCTATGATATGAATTTAAAATGTAAAACCATTTAGAAACAACTAAAAATAGTAACTATTTTATACAAAAGAGGTGCAAGAAGAAGAAAGGAAACAGAAGATTTAGATGGGGGCAGGAGGGCTGGTAATTCTGGTAACTTACTTTCATCAGGAATGGGTTTAAGAGGGAACAATATGTATATATTTAGAAGAGTATAAAAGTCTTCTAAACTAAGAAGAAATAAAATGGAGGGAGAGGACAAGAGAGAGATTAGGACAAGGGAGGGATTTTTAGAGGGGAGAATGAGGGAATAGGTAAAGGGAGTTTAGATTAATGGGAATGGGGGGATAGGGGAGGGATCCTTAGGGAAGGAAGGCAAGTAATAGGAGGGCAGGGTGGTTGGTGGAAGAGGGGGGTAGGCAAGTAATAGGAAAGTAATGTAGTGGGTAGAAGTAAAGTAGAGGAGGCAGGAAGGATAGGAAACAAAAGATATGTACAAACATAAAAAACAAAGATCAGGAGTAGATTATGTTTGGGAGAGTATATGTCTATATAAACATGTATATATGTATAAGTGTATGTACATATCTGTATGTGTATGTATATATCAAGAAATATCTAAATTGTATTGTAGCCTTCTGGGGGGGGGGGCAGGGAGAGGGAGAAAAAAGAAGAACAAAGTTAGAAAGTGCACAGCAGAGAACAAAAGAAAACACAAGGAAGCAAAGAAAAGATGGACAATTCTCAACACGAGGCGCATTATTTATCATACAGGCTTTCTTGAAATGAAAGTTTATTGTTACGTTTGAATCCTCTCCTATGTTCTGCTATGCAAATGACATGCTTTTTTTTCTTCCTCACTTTATATATATTTAAGTTTTAATATTCAAATTTATGATATATTTTTGTTTCTTTTCTCTATTTTGTATTTGTGTTCTGGTAAAATTAAATAAAATTTTTAAAAAATGCAGAGGGAAAAAATATATATACACAATGACCATAATAATATGAATGGGAAGAACAACCAAAGATCAATTTTTAAAGTCACAAAGAATAAGCATGGCCTAAAATAAGAGAAATAATAAAAATGTTTCCCCTACTCCTTTGCAGAGGTGGGGAGGACCACAGGTGTAGATATGTGGCTTTGTTGATTTATATTCACTTCTTCCTCTTATTTTTTCCATTAAAAGAAATTCTTTGGTATAGCTCTCTAGAATGGGAAGGGGGAAACAGGGTGAAATTTAAATTCAGAAATGTATCAACAAAATTTATTAATAAAAATTCATTTTTACTGATCCAAATTTAGAAGAATTAGAGGATTTCCACAACTAATAAATAAATGGTCAGGCTTGAATAGGTAATTTTCAAAGGAAAAAACCCAAGCTATCAAAAAGCCATATAAAAAATGCATCAGATCACTAATATATAGACTAACATAAATTAAACTGGAGTCCACCTTAAATCCATCATATCAACAAAAATCACAAAAAAGAATGATAAATATTAGAGAAGCTGAAGAAAAACAAGTGAGTTAATGCAGTGTTGCAGTATTAATTGGGGAACAGATGAACAAACTGTGCTATAGGAATATAATGGAATGCTAGAGTGCCATATGAAAGGATGAAAGGCAAGGTTTCAGAGAAATCTGAAAAAGATTTCCATAAATTGATGCAAAGTAAACAGAATTTATACAATAACACAACACTAAAGAAAAACAACTTTGAACTTTTGAGGAACAATGATGAAACATGCTACTCACCTCCTGAAAGGAAGGCAGTGAACTTAGGGTACAAAATATGATATATTTTTGGACAGAGCGACTGTAAGAAGTTGCTTTGCTCAACTGTGCAAATTATTGGTGAGAGTTTTGGGGTTTTTTCAGAAGTGGGAGAGGAAAGGTGCAAAGGAGGGAAAGAATACTTTTATTAACTGAAAAAATATTTAACTTTAATAATTCCAAATGGAACAGGTTATGAATCTTAGGGGTGTGAACAATTTTGGGGCCCCTATCACCTGAGAAAGGCCAAAAATCTGGATTGGCCAATCAGGAGAAAGACATTTTTGGCCTACTCTGAACTTAATCTACCATAACGCTTTGCGTGCTCTGGCTAACAGACATGGTTTGCTTTGCTCTCTGAGTGAACCCAAAATGTCCCTTCCTGTGTCAGCAACCACAAGGCCAGATGAAGCTGATCAGGAACATTTTTCTGTTTATGACTACCAAGGACAAGGGCACCTTGAACCAGACACTATCTTGAATAATGGGACTTATTCTTATGTTTTCTTATGTTACATTATGTCATGTTAATGACAAAAGAAAAACAGCCATCCTAGATCTATAATTTCAATGGACACCTTGGCATTCTCTTATCTTGTTGTATTTACAAGCTATCTTATTAAAAACTTCCTTTCTCATAGTATGGCTAACACATACAGAGACCATAATTTTGGTTGACATAGGCATTCTAAGTTGGGATTGTTCTAAGTGTGTAAAGGGTCTCCTTCAGCTTGCTTACCTCTGAGTTCAAAATTATTTTCTGACTTCATCATGCATGATTCTTTGGCTTAATGAGGATAAATAAGCACATTATAGCACATATACAACCTGATTCTGTTTGTTCTTTACTCAAACCTTTAGTAAGGTGAACCCCATTCTATCGGTTCTTGAACAAACTTTTGGTGAGGGAGAGGATACATGTGCAAAAGATGTTATACAGAAAGACATGATATAATTTGTCAAATAAGTGGATATGTGGGGTAAGTGAAAAAAGGATGTAAAAAATTACGCTGAGAAGATTCAGGAAGCCTTCAATAGTGAAGTCAACCAACTATTAAGCACCTATGTGCTAGCACTATTCTAAGTCAAAAAACAAAGCCATTAATTGGGGAACATCATAAAACAAAACAAAATGAAAAAACCCAGCCCAAAACCTGGTCCCGACCTTTAGGGTCCTTCCAATCAAATATGGAAGAAAACATTCAAATAACAATGCTCTAGTTAATGTTAGGTATCCCTCAGATTTCTTCCTGAGGACTCTTCTCCCTCTATATTGTTTGGCATAGTGAAGTCATTAGCTCCCATGGATTTGATTATCATATCTATATCTCAAACACATGATAAGGTCCTGGAGGCCAAGGTCAGAATAATTTTCCATTTCTCCAATATCAAGCACAGTGCCTGGCATATTCTTGGGGTTGTTGAATTAGTTTTCAGTCATGTCTGACTCTTCATGACCCCATTTGGGGTTTTCTTGGCAAAGATACTGGAGCCACACCCCATTAAACTGTTTTGGCAGACAGGTTGAACCAGGTTGAGGGTAACCAAGGGGTCTCAAACGGATTGGTGGATTAGAAGGTGTCTACCTCAATCATGTGAAGAATTCCCCTGGTGGAATGGGTGGATAAGAACAATTTGTCCCAACAGCCACGAAGGCAGCTGAATGAAGCAGTAGAGCTTGGTTAGACAAAGACGCCAAGCTCATCCACTGCATCTTGAGCCATCTGTCCTGCCACTGGACTGTGATAACTCTCGTTGAGAGAATGAGGCTGACAACTTCGTGCAACTTTGCCTTACTTAAATCCAATTTACGCACAAATCAAAACACATCACCCATACCATTTTACCATCATACCTATCCCAAAGTCCTGTGGCAACAGGCAAGTGACGAAGCAGAGGGTGCAGATACACTGGGAACTGTAGTCACCATCCTACACCTAGGCAGCCCAGGCCATAGGGTCATTTCTTATTGGAAGCAGCAGTGGGATTTGGCAGGCCCCTGGGTGTCTGAGCAACCTTTTTAAGGGTTATACTGCTCACCTCCTGGTGTGAGGAAGGGGCTAGAAAAGGTACCCTAAAAATTGTCTCCTTACCCAACCATGGCCTGATTACCAAGGCAGGCAAGGAATCCCACTCCGCAGTCAAAACACAAAATATATACAAAAAGGTCTGCAAAAACAGTTCCACTCACCATTGGCACATGGAGTGTGTGCACACTTATAGACAATACAAAATCCAGTAGACTTGAAAGATGAACAGCTCTTGTTGCAAGGTAGGTATTGCATCCAAATAGCAACCCTGAGTGAAACAAGGTTGGCAAATGAAGGCCAGTTTACTCAAGTGAGAGCTGGATACACCTTTTTCTGGAGTGGCTGCAGTGAAGGGGAGCACCATGAAGCTGGGGTAGAATTTGCAATCAAAGCTAATCTAGCCCACAAGCCTGTATGACCCCCAAAAGGAGTGAATGACAGGCTCATGCCAATGCGATTGCTACTTGCAGGAAAACGTTACTCCACCATCATCAGTGGCTATGCTCCCACCATGACGAACCCTGATGGGGTCAAAGAAAAATTTTATGAAGACTTGAAGACTCTTATCGTCAATGTGCCAAAAGAGGACAAGCTTGTAATTCTGGGTGACTTTAATGCAAGAGCAGGTTCAACTCCCAGACTTGGCAGGGAGTCCTAGGGAGAAATGGAGTTGGAAACAGCAACAGCAGTGGTCACTTACTACTGAAGACTTGTGCATTTCATGACCTTCTCATCACCAACACTGTCTTCTTTTTACCTAAATGCAATAAAACTTCATGGATGCACCCTCGCAGTAAATGTAAAAGACTATGTAATTGAAAGGAGAATAAACAGGATGTGAAAGTGAGGAAGGTAATGTGTGATACAGAGTGCTGGACTGATCACAGACTTATCCTTTGCAAGCTAAATATTCGCATTCATCAAAAGCGGCACCCCCAAGACAAAATGACTATCAGAAGAATTAATGTCTACAAATTAGAGCTCTTCTCTGAGCAGGCTGTTTGTTGCTAACTTGGAGGGAAAATTGAGCCAACACACAGTTGGCAACAGTGGAACAGAAAAGGAATGGGGAGCTTTCAGAGATTTGGTATATAGAACTTGCATTTGCTGATTGGGGTCAGAACATTCACAAACACCAAAACTGGTTTGATGAAAATGATGAGGAAATTCAGAAGCTGCTAAATGAAAAACATGAACTCCACAGGGTTTACCAGCAGGATAGCTCATCTGTCTCTAAGAAGGCAGCATTTAATTCCATCAAAACCAAAGTACAAACAAAGCTTAGAGAGATACAGGATTCTTGGCTCAGTAAGAAAGCAGATGAAATTCAGTTTTATGTTGATAGTAATAATACAAAGCACTTTTATGATTCCCTGAAGGCTATTTATGGGCCAAAGACCTATGTTGCATCTCAACTATTCAGTGCTGATGGAGCCACATTGATTAGTGATAAGGACATGATCCTGGAGAGATGGGCTGAACACTTCCATAATGTTCTCAACAGACCATCATCAATCAATGCTAAAGCCATTGACCATTTACCTCAGGTTGAAGTCAATCCCTCTCTAGCTGAAGTTCCAACTGATAAAGAAGTTTTAAACGTCATTAGGCTCCTTTCATGTGGCAAAGCACCTGGATCCAATTCTATTATTCCAGCTGAGATTTACAAGGTGGGGGGGTCATTGCTCATACGAAAATTTCATATTGAAATTTTCCAGGTTATACGGCAAGAGGAGGTTATGCCCCAGGAGTTCAAGGACGCCTCCGTAGTCCAACTCTATAAAGGTAAAGGAAATAGATTGTCCTGTGACAATCAAAAGGGGTCAGTTAGTCATTTTTGGCAAGATTCTTGCCAGACTCCTCCTTAATAGGCTGATCCTTCACCTGGAAGATGGTCATCTACCCCAGAGCCAGTGTGGCTTCAGAAAGGGCCGAGGAACAATCAATACAGAGTTTGCTGCCCAACAACTCCAAGAGAAATGCCAGGAACAGAAGAAAGGTCCGTACACAACGTCTGTAGATCTGACCAAGGCCTTTGATACTGGTAGTCATGAAGGCTTATGGCCAATTATGTCAAAATTTGGTTGCCTGGAGAAGTTCATCAGCATTGTACTTCAATTTCATGATGGCATACTTGCCCGGGTTCTAGATAATGGATAATACTCTTGGGCCTTCCCAGTCACCAATGGAGTGAAACAAGTCTGTGTGCTTGCTCCCACGCTTTTTAACATGATGTTTTCAGCCATGTGGTCAAATGCTTTAAATGGGGATGAACACGGCATCAAGGTCAGCTATCACACTGCTGGTAAATTCTTCAACTTGAAAAGGCTACAAGCCAAGGCCAAAGTGGAGGGAGTGCTGGTGCATGATTTTCTGTTTGCAGATGACTGTGCACTCAGTGCAGCCTCCAAAGCTGAGAGGCAATGAAGTATGGATCGATTCTCTGATGCTTGTGCTAATTTTGGCCTAACAATTAACACCAAGAAAACACAGGTGCTCCATCAGCCACCACCATACCATCCATACGTGAACCACTGGTTACAGCAAATGGAGCAAGTTTTGAATGCTGTGGATAAGTTCACTTACCTCGGTAGTAGACTTTCCAGGGAAGTACACATTGATAATGAGGTTGATGCACCCATTGCCAGAGCTAGCTCAGCGTTTGGGAGGCTCCAAAGGAAAGTATGAGAGAGAAGAGGTATCTGACTACCAAACTGAAGGTCTACAGAACCATGGTGCTGACTCGTTGTATGCCTGTGAAACCTGGACAGTCTACCAGTGCCATGCCAGGAAACTGAATTGCTTCCATTTGAATTGTCTTAGGAAGATTCTAAAGATCACCGGGTAGGTTAAGTTATCAGACACTGAGGTCCTTACTCAAACTAAAGTGCCAAGCATTCAAACTCTGCTTCAGAGAGCACAACTCCAATGGGCTAGCCACATGGTTTGAATGAAAAACATATGCTTGCCCAAAAGACTATTTTATGGAGAACTCACACAGGGCAAGCATTCACATGGTGGTCAGAAGAAGCCATACAAGGACACTCTCAAGAACTTTGGAACTCATTGTGTAACACGGGAGACACTGGCACAGGACCACTCAGCATGGCGTAACCACATCAGAGAAAGTGCTGTGACCTGTGGTAGAGCATTCCAAGCTCGTATTGGCCTTATCATCCAGTCAGACTTGAGTCTTGATTCAAGCATAGTAATTTCATTTTGGTCCTCTTCGAGAACTGAGAAGGAAGGACAACAATCACCAACCTATGCAAATGATTCTCAAATCTATTTATCAAGCCCTAACCTCCCTTCTGACCTCCAGTGTTATATCTCCAAATACCTACTAGACATCTTGAACTGGATGTCTGAAAAGCATTTTAAACTAAACAGGTCCAAAACTGAACTCATTATCTTTATCCCCAAATCCCCTCCTCCACCTCCAAATTTCTCTATTACTGTTGAGGATATCATCATCCCTCCAGTCACGAAACCTAGATGTTTATCCAATCTGTTGCCAAGTCCTAGTGATATGATGTATAATAGGATATAATGTATATGATGTCATATGATTCTGATGATATAGTGATGAGCAAGGAGGAATATTATTGATATACTTCTTTGGATTATTTTTGTTCATGTTTATTTTCTGTTCATAATTGTCTCCCTCCCTCAAGCCCCTACCCCTCACATTTCCATATGAAACATGGGGAAAAAAAATCAATAAAAATAAAGTGGGAAAAAATATACTTCAATCTGCACTGAGAGTTGATCAGTTCTCTCTCTGGAGGTGGATAGTATTTTTCATGATGAGTCTTTTGGAATCATCTTGGATCAAACTGATCCATCATACTGAACAAAGTAGTAAAATCTTTTACAGTTGATTACCATTACAATATTGATGTTACAGTGAACATTTCTCTTGCTTCTGCTCACTTCATTTCTCATTAACTTAGAAGTCCTCTATACTCAGTTTTGCTGGATAAGTTATTCTTGGTTGTAAACCTATCCTTTGCTTTCTGGAATACCATATTCCAAGCTCTCTGCTCTCTATCATTGTATCTGCTAAATCTTGTGCAATTCTGACGGTGGCTCCTTGGTACTTTAATTTTTAGTTCTGGTTGCTTGCAGTATTTTTTCATTGATCTTGAAGCTATGCTGTTTCTGGGAATTTTCATTTTAGCTTTTTTGTCCAGGGGGTAACTTGTAGAATCTTTCTAACAAATCAAATTCGAAAGGGATCTAGGAATTTTTTTTTAAAGATTTCTTGAAATAAAACGTCTGGCCACTTTTTTTGTTCCTGGTTTTCAGTACCATGATTCTTAAATTTTCTTTTATTAACCTGTTTTCCAGGTCAATTGTTTTTGCTACAGGTCAATTGTTTTTGCTACCTTACATTTTTATCCATTTTTTTCAGTCTTTTAAACTTTGTTTTAATAATTCTTGTTTTCTCCAGAAGTCATTAACTTCTATTTGGTCCACTCTAATTTTCAGAGAGTTTATTATTTGGCCAAGATTTTAAATCTTTTGGGCCAAGCTACTAATTTCCTTTCCAATTCTTTCTTCTACAACTCTCACTGCTATTCCAATTTTCTCCTCTAACACTGTGACTTCATTTGTAAAAGGATAACTCTAGGGGCAGCTAAGTGACACAGTAAGTAGAACACTGGCCCTGGAGTCAAGAGGACCTGAGTTCAAATGGGGCCTCAGACACTTAACACACTAGCTGTGTGACCTTGGGCAAGTCACTTGACTCCAATTGCCCTTCCTTTCCCCTTCCAAAAAAAAAAGATAATTCTTTTTTAAAAAACATATGCTTCATCTCTTCCAGTGATTCTAGTTGAACTTGGGTCCAAGCTACATTCCTCACTAAGGATTTGCTTGGAAGATTGTGGAGTAGAAAAAGCACTATGGCCAACATTACCCTATAAATAACTTTAAAATAATGTCTCTTGAATCAAATTCTGGAGTGGCAGAGCCAACAAAGGATGAAAATGAGACATTTCCCCAGCCCAAGGCAACTTCGGAGGTCAGAAGGAGAGGTCTAGGTGTATTGTTAAAATGTATGTTTGCCTAATTTGAAGATCTTCCCATCCATTAATAGTCCTGTGTGACCAGCTTTAAGCACATGAAAGTAGGAGGAGCTTGCTGAACAGGTGAAGCAGAGGCCAGAAGAAGTGAGGTCAGAGCAGTTGGAATAATGGGACAGAGCAGAAGCAGGCAAGGAGGTAGCTAGGACTGTGAGTGTTTGTGGGAAGGCCCAAGCAGGTGGAAGGCTTTGGGATGGAGTTGCTCCCTGTAGTGATAATGTATATTAACTTCTTTGTTGCTATGACGGTTTCAGTTTACTGGTGTTGGGATTTGGCTTTCTGGTGTCTGAATAAATGCTTTGCTTCTGTCTTCTATATGGAGAGTCTGTTATATTTTGTGATTGAGAACCACACTGGCATATTCATAGCAATAGCCAGAATTGTGAATACTGCCTTGTTGATACACTATGATACTGAGTAGGGACTGGCTCAAAGGATAAGTGGCAACAACACCAGCTTTGAGTTTAGGAGGTAACAACAACAGGAGCTTCAGGAGCTCTCAAACTAGTGATGGTAAGAGGATCAAGCAACTGGTCAGAAAGACACTACAAACAAAACACACTATGCTAGCACTGAGAACAGGACAGGGCACCATAGGCAATTCCTGCCAATTCCACTGCCTATTCCCACTTTTGGATCACAATTCCAGGGCACAAAGGAGTACCTGCAAGCCAGGGGCCCTAAGGAACAATATTGCTTATTGTCACAAGGGAGCAGGAGCCATGGAGAGCTGTACAGATTGTGATCAAAGGGCAGCAGGTGCCCTAAGGAGAAGGCCTCTCTTGCAGTGGCCAAAAGAGCTTCAACCACACCTCTACCTTGATTATACTACCTTGGAAGCAATGAAAACTTCAAAACTCTGAGAACTAGCTTTGAAAAAAAGCAGTTCAAAAAAGCATGAAGCTTGGAACAGTTCCACATTCTAATCCTGACCCTAGGAACAGAGAGCCTAAATTTAACACAAAGTTCAAAGTCAAGAAATAGGTTAGAAAAATAAGCAAACAACAACAAAAAAGAGTCTGATCTTAAATGTTACTCTGGCAACAGGTAAGACATAAACTCAGAATTTCTGAAACTGCTACAAGGGAAGACTAAAAAAAAAAAATGTCAAGCCCAATGGAATTCCTGGAAGAGCAAAAAAAAAAAAAGACAGTAAAAATCAAATATGGGCAGAAGAGAAAAAGCTGGTAAAAGAAATGAGAAGGTATCTCTAAATAAGTTGTGGTATTATGATTGTGATGGAATGTTACAGTGTTGTAAAAAATGACAGAGTGATTTCAGAAAAACCAGGAAGGACTTACATGAATGAATGCAAAGTGAAGTGAACAGAACCAAGAGAACATTGTACACCATCACAGCAATATCATACAATGTATAACTATGGATGACTCAGCTATTCTCAGCAATACAATGATCTAGGACAGGGCTATCCAAATGCTGTGGCCAGCTTACAAGCATAGAAATTTACATAAATGCTTCAGTAAATGAAGCACAGCTACCTCAAAGTTCTCACTAAAACGGCAAATCAAAATATACTATTGTTTCAATAAAAACCTATGGTTGGACAGCGCTGATCTAGGGCAATCCCAAAGGACTCATGATGAAGCATGCTATCTGCCCCCAAAGAACTTTGAAAACTGCCTGAATACAGACTGAAGCATCTTATTTTTCACTTTCATTTTTATTATTTGGGTCTTCTTATACAAAATGACCAAAATGGATATGTTTTACATGATTGTACGTGAATAACTTATATCGAACTGCTTACCATCTCAGGGAGGGGTAAGAGCAGGGAGGAAGTGGTTAAAATCTGGAACATAAAATTTTAACATGTAATTGGGGAAAAAATAAAGTATATATAAAAATATAAGAAATGAGAACAGTGCTAGAAACTGATGAAAAGACAACACCTTGGCAAAAGTGGCACCAAAAAAACTGAAGAAAATAACACCTAAAAACAAAATTGGCCAAATGGTAAGAAGTACAAAGCACCTGATGAAAATAATTCCTTAAAAAACACAACTGGGTAAATGGAAAAAGAGGTAAAAAGCTCATTTTAAAAAAATAATTCCTTAAAAATGAGAATTGGGCAACTAGAAGCTAATGAACCCATGAGACATCAAAGAAACAATAAAGCAAAGTCAAAAGAATGAAAAATCAGCAGAAAATGTGACACATCTCATTAGAAAAACAATTGATCTAAAAAAGAAAAAAAAGGATGGAGGAGAGATTATTTAAGAATCGCTAGACTACCTGAAAGCCATAGTTAAAGAACCTAACCAACACATTTGAAGAAATTATCAAGGAAAACTCCAATATGCTAAAACCAGAGGGTAGAACAGAAATTTAAACATTCTACAGATTACCTCTTGAAAGAGATCCCTAAATAAAAATTCCCAGGAATATCATAGCCAAATTCCAGAGTCTGAGGACAAAGAAAACATACTTCAAGGAGTCAAAAAGAAACCAATCAATTATCATGAAGCCACAGTCAAGATCACCTGGCACCTAGATGGCACAATAGATAGAATTCCAGGCCAGGAGTCAGGAAAACCCATCTTCCTGAATTCAAATCAGGCCTCAGACATTTACTAGCTGTAATGACCCCTGGCAAGTAACTTAATCCAGTTTGCCTCAAGTTTCCTCATCTATAAAATGAGCTGGAGAAGGAAAAGGCAAATCACTCCAGTATCTTTGCCAAGAAAACCCCCAAAAAGGGTTACAAAGAATTGAACATGAAGTAAAAACAACTGAACAAGAAAAACAGCCAAGATCACATGAGATTTAGCAGTTTCTACTTTAAAGAAGCAGAAAACTTAGAATATGATATTCTGGAAGCAAAAGAGTTAGGATTACAAGCAAGAATAACCTATCCAGCAAAAGTGAGTATAATCCTTTCAGGAGAAAAAAACAGACATTTAATGAAATAAAGGACTTTCGAGCATTCCTAAATGAAAAGATCACAGATGAATAGAAAATCTAATAGTCAAACACAAGACTCAAGAAAAGCATAAAAAGGTAAATGTGAAAAAACAACAGATTGAGTAAGGTTAAACAATTTATGTTCTTATGTGGGAAAATGATGTATGTAATAACTAAGAACTTTATCATTATAAGGGCAGTTAGAAGGACTCTACATAGACAAAAGCCACAGGTGGGAGTCAATTATTATGGGATGATCTCAAAAAAAAAAAAAAAAGAATGGAAAAGAAAGAGAGATAAACTGGGAGAAGAGGGAAGGGGGAAGAAGAATGGGAGAAGCTGAATGGGAAAATTACTCCACATGAAAGAGCTTTTACAGTGGAGAGGAAAATAGTCTGGAAGGGGGCAGGCAACGCTTGAACTTCACTCTCATGTGAATTGGTTCAAGGAGGGAAGAGTGAGTATGTGTGTGTGTATGTGTATGTGTAGATACATTAAACATACATTCTCTCTGTCTAAAAATATACATATACTCACACATACATATATACATATATATATACACACACACAAATATATAAATACACACATGCATACACCATATGGGTGTATGTGTGTGTAATTATGGAAGGGGATAATAGAAGGGGTGGGTGACAAAAATTAAGGGAGGCAGTGGCTGGAAGCAAAACAAACTTTTGAGCAGTGACAGGATAAAAAGAAAGAAGGATAAATAGAAGAAAGTAGGATAAAAGAAAGTGCACAGTTAGTAATCATAACTGTGAATGTGAGTGTGGAATTCACCCATGAAATAGAAGTGGACAGCAGAATGGATTAAAAACCAGAATCCAACAATATGCTATTTACAAGAAAAACACTTGAAACAGAGACACACGGAGCTAAAATAATGGGTTAGAGCAGAATCTATTATGAATTTAGCTGAAGTAAAAAGAAGCAGAAGTGACAATCATAATATCAGACAAAGCAAAAGCAAAAATAGATCTAATTAAAACAGATAAGCAGAGAAACTACATTATGCTGAGAGGTACCACAGACAATGAAATAATATCAATACTAAACATTTATGAACCAATAAAATAGATAAGCCACTAATTAATTTGATTTCAAACAAGAAAGAAAATTTCCAGTATCAAAAATGAAAATAAGAATGTATTACCAGTGGAGACAAAACTAAAGAAATTATTAGTTATT
Source organism: Phalanger gymnotis (assembly GCA_028646595.1). Classification (NCBI taxonomy): domain Eukaryota; kingdom Metazoa; phylum Chordata; class Mammalia; order Diprotodontia; family Phalangeridae; genus Phalanger; species Phalanger gymnotis. The sequence goes on from CM053626.1 coordinate 181,383,814, forward strand.
TTGCCCAAATATATGCCAGCAAAACTAACAATCTTAGTGAAATGGATGAATATTTACAAAATATAAATTGCCCAAATTAACAGAAGAAAAAAGAGAATACTTAAATAACTCTATTTTAGGAAAGAGAAATTGAATAGGCCACAAATGAGCTACCTAAGAAACCTATAAGACCAGATGGATTTACATGTGACTTCTATGAAATGTTTAATTAATTTCAATACCATAAAGTATTTGGAAAAAAAAGGTAAAGGAGTCCTATCAAATTCCTTTTATGACACAAATATGGTGCTGATACTTAAAAACAGAGAAAGAAAATCAAAGACAAATTTACTTAATGAATATCAAGGCAAAAATGTTAAATAAAATACTAGTAAGTTACAGCAATTTACCACAAAGATGATTCAGTATGAACATGAGAGATTTGTCAGGAATGCAGAGATTGTCCAAAAAACAGGAAAACTATCAGATCAAGCCCCCATCACCCCTTCACTAGATTATTTTAAAACCTTCCTAATTAGTCTCCCCGCATCCCTTACCATTCTAGAACATCCTACTAGCTGGACTATCTTCATGTTGCCAGTTATTTTTCTTAAGCTCAGATCTGACCATGTCACCCACCTACTCAGTCAAATCCAGTAGATTCCTACTGCCAATAGGATAAAATATAAACTCCTCAGGTTAGCAGCCTATACTACCTAGCCCAAACCTATCTTTCCAGTTTCAATAAACATTACTCTTGCTCCCATAATATGTGATTCAGCTACACAGGGCATCTGTTACGCACAATGCTACACTTCCAGTCTTGGTATCTTTGCACTGGTCCTCTCAACATGCCTGGAAGTCACTCATTCCTCACCTCTACCTCAGAGTCCCTTTCTTCCTTTAAGACAAAGCTTTGTACATAAACAGTGGGTTGCAACCCACAATAGGGTCTACCAGGCTTAAGGGCAGCTCCAAGTTTGCAATTCAGTTAGATGAAACAACTGATATTTCTAACATGGCACAGTTGTTACTTTATATAAAGATATGTTTATGAAGGAAGCATACATGAGGAATTATTGTTTTGTCACCCTGTGGAAGGGCACATAAGAGGGGAAGACATAGACAGACAGAGAGACAGATTAGATAGATAGATCTTAAAGTCAATAAATTTTTCACAAATGAAAGTTTACAGTGAAAAAGTTGTGGTGGAGTCTGTACAGATAGTATTAGAGCAATGATAGGTGAAAAAGTTAGATTTGAAGCAAAAGTTAAAGCTGGTAGCAATGAATATATCACTGCTACTCACTGCATGATCCATTAGGTGGGAGTCATAGCCAAGTTAGATGCTGTGCATCATGATACTATCAAAATCATTAACTTCATTAAAAGCCATGCCCTTAACAGTTGTTTGTTTTCAAACCTTTGAAAAGACATACTCACATTATTACAAAAGCTTATTACTACATGTAAGGTGGCTCTCAAGAGGGTGAAATTTAAAGAGATTACTGAAATTGAAAGATGAAGTTGTTATATTTTTGACTGAGCACAAATCTGATTTTGTTAATTTTTTTCATAATGAATTACAGCTTCCAAAGTTGTGTTATTTGTTGGATATTTTTGAAAAACTCAATGATTTAAACATGTTGCTTCAAGGAAAAAATTATAACATTTACGTTAAAAGATAAAATTGAAAACTTTACTAATAAAAGTTAATATACAGAAGAACAGGGTGGAAATGGTTCTTTAGAAATGTTTATAGCAACAGATGATTTTATAATTGAAAATAACCTTCCCAGAGATTTAATTGTAAGAGTAATAATTGATCATCTGAAGTGCCTAGAGACAGTTTCAGAAATGCTTCCTTTCAAATTTTGATTCCAAAAAACTAAGTTGGGGTCATAAACCATACTCAATTGAAACCAAAAATGTCAGTCATCTGCCATTAAAAATTCAAGAAGAATTTGCCAAGTTATCAAGCACACAGGTTTAAAACTTTAGTTTCCTAAAATATCATTAAATGAACTTAGGCTTGGGATTAGGGTAGAATTTCTACAAGGGCCCTAAAACTTAAGTTCTGCCATTTTGTACTACATATTTATGCAAATGGGCACTGAGAGCATTGAAGATTATAAAATCAAAATATTGATCGACTCTGGGAAACACTGAGGATGTTCTATAACCTGCAGTATCAAATATTGCACCAAGATTTAATTCTTTATGTAAAAATAAACAAGCACATCCATCTCATTAGTATGCAAATTTGTTTTCATCTTTAATAAATAGTAAAATTATAAGTATACCACAGAATTGTTTTAAAACAAATTTCTTTATGATTATCAGTAAATGTTTGATTTGTATATCTATTTTATATGCCTATATACCTGGGGTTGTGAAAAAATTTCTCAGACAAAATCACAAGCGGAAAAAGTTTAAGAAGCCCTGCTTTAAGACACAGGTCAAGTACCATCTTCTGCATTTAGTCTTTTACTTATGGCCCCCATCTGTCAGTTCCCTAACTACTCTAATGAATAAATATTCATTTCATATTTATGCTGTACATATTTATATATGTACTTGTCTCCCTCAACAGAATATAAGCTCCTTATAACTAAGAATTGTTTTATTCTCTGTACTTGTACTCTCAGTGTCTAACACATGGTAGTTGCCTAAAAAATACTTGTTGAATGATTGATGAAAAAACAGTATGGACTTTTCACTTAAGTTCATGAGTAAAGTGAAGATGTCCACTATTACCACTATTATATGATACAGTGTTAGAAATGCCCTCTATAATCTCCTAGGAATATTGTCGCCAAGTTCCAGAGTCAAGGAGAAAATACTACAAGCAGCCAGAAAGAAACAATTTGAGTATTGTGGAAACACAATCAGAATAACCCAAGATCTAGCAGCTTCTACACTAAGAGATCGAAGGGCTTGGAATACTATATTCCAGAGGTCAATGGAGCTGGGATTAAAACCAAGAATCACCTACCCAGCAAAAATGAGTATCATGCTCCAAGGCAAAATATAGACTTTTAATAAAATAGAGGACTTTCAAGCTTTCTCAGTGAAAAGACCAGAGCTGAATAGAAAATTTGACTTTCCAACACAAGAATCAAGAGAAGCATGAAAAGGCAATGAAGAAAAAGAACAAGAAAAAGAAAATGCAAGGGACTTAACTAAAGTTGAACTGTTTTGTTTA
>CM053626.1:181387497-181430127 GCA_028646595.1 Phalanger gymnotis
GGGGAGAAAATTTGTAATTCAAACTCCTGTGAAAATCAATGCTGAAAACTAAACATATCAAAAAAATAATAAATAAAATGTAAATAAAAAAAAAAAAGAAATGCCCTCTATAGTAATAAGACAAGGAAACAAACTGAGGGAATAAAAGCAAACAGGAAACACAATTACCACTTTTTGCAGGTGATATAATGCAAAAGAGTCAAGTAAGAATTGAAACAACAATTTCAAAAAAGTAGCTTGTTATAAAAAGAAACCCATAAAAATTATAAGCCAGAATTTCTGCATACAGGACGTTCCAAAAACCTCAGTGCAATTCAAGCTTTAATAGCTTTAATATCATGAGCAATACAGGACATCCCTGTATTACCAACAATATGTCAGAAGAAGAGATAGAGAAAAAAAAATACTCCATTTAAAATGACTACGAAATTTATAAAATATCTGAGAGTCTAGCTCAAGGGTGGAGAATTTGCAGCCTCAAGTCCACATGGGACCTGCTAGGTCCTTGAGTACGGCTTTTTGACGAGTCAAAGTTTTATCGAACAAATCTTTTTATTAAGGGGATTTTTCTGTGAGGTTTGGATTCAATCAAAGGGCTGCACTTGAGGGCCACATGTGGCCTTGAAACTGCAGGTTCCTCACCCTGCTCTAGCTACTGAGACAGACAGGGAACACGACACAAGTTATACTACAAAACACTCTTGACAAAAATATAGACATAAGTAACTGAAGAAATATTAACTGTTCGTGGTTGAGCCACATGAGTATAGTAAAAAAAATAGCATTACTAACTAAATTCAAGATTCAGTGCCTTACCAAACTCAAAAAGGGTTACTTTACAGAACTAGAAAAAAATGGGTCAATAATTTCAAGGGATATAATGAAAAAAAGTAGAAAAGAAGTACACCTAGCAGTAGCAAATCTTAAACAATACTACAAAGCAATGATCATCAAAACTATTTAGTATGAGGTACCACCTCACACCTATCAGGGTGGTTAATATGACAAAAAAGGAAAATGTTGGATGTTGGAGGGGATGTGAGAAAACTGGGGCACTAATGCACTGTTGGTGGAGTTGTAAACTAATCCAACCATTCTGGAAAGCAATTTGGAACTATGTCCAAAGGGCTATAAAACGATGCATACCCTTTGACCCAGCATTCACTGCTAGGTCTATATCCCAAAGACATCCCAAAAAAGGGCAAAGTACCTATTTATATAAAAATGTTTATAGAGCTTTTTTTGTGGTGGCTAAAAATTAGAAACCAAAAGGATGCCCATCAATTGAGGAATGGCTAAACAAGATGTCACGTATGAATGTAAGGGAATATTATTGTGCTATAAGAAATGATGAGCAGGATGATTTCAGAAAAACCTGGAAAGAAATGAACTAATGAAAAATGAAGTGTACAGAACCAGGAGAACATTGTACACAGTAACAGCAGTATTTTTCGCTGAAGAACTGTGAATAAATTCACTATTCTCAGCAATACCCAAGACAATCCCAAAGGACTCATGATGAAGCATGGAATGCAAAACTTTAAATAACAATGTTTTTAAGTTGGAGAAAAAAACCTATTTAGTATTAGATAAAAAATAGAAAAGTTGATGGTGAAACTCATTAGGTGCACCAAGCCTAGAAGGAATCAAAAAAAGAGTAGCATAGCATTCAATCAACCCAAGAACTCCAACAAATGGAGAAAGCGCTCACTATTCAATAAAAACTGCTGGAAAAGCTAGAAAGCAATTTGGCAAAAACCAGATTTAGGCCAACATTTCACATCACACACCATAATTAGTTCTAAATTGAGACAAGACATAGATATTAAAAAGTGATGTGACAAATACATCAAAGGAGCAAGGAATAAGAAACCTTTCACAACTAAGGGCAGGGAGAGCTCTTTACCTAACAAAAGTGTAGTGAAGAGATAAAATAGATAATTCTGATTGCCTAAAATTGAAAAGTAGTTGCAAAAGCAAAATCAACACATTTAAGTGAGGAAAAACATCTTTTAAAGGTAATTTCTCTGATAAAAGTATTATGTATAAGATATATAAGGAACTGAATCAAAAATATAAGAACACGAGCTATTTTCCACAGAAAATGGTCAAAGGGGGGCGGCTAGGTGGAGCAGTGAGTAGAGCACTGGCCCTGGAATCAGGAGCACCTGAGTTCAAATCTTGCCTCAGACACTTGACACACTTACTAGGTGTGTGACCTTGGGCAAGTTACTTAACCCCAATCGCCCTGCCCCTCCCCCAAAATGGTCAAAGGCTATGAACAGACATTTCTCAAAAGAACCGATGCAATGAATTGATGCTAAGTGAAGTGAGCAGAACCAGAACATTGTATACAGTAACAGCAACATTATGCAATGACCAACTTTGATAGATTTAGCTCTTCTCAACAATTCAATGATCTAAGGCAATTAATTCCAAAAGATTCATGATTGTAAAATGCTATCCACATTCAGAGAAAGAACTAAAGAGTCTGAATGCAGATCAAAGCCCATTTTCTTTCTCGTGGTTTTTCCCTTTTATTCAGATTTCTTCTTTCACAACATAACTAATGTGGAAATGTTTAATATGACTGTACATGTATAGCCTATATTAGACTGCATGCTGTCTTGGGAAGGGAGCAGGAGAGAGGGGGAAAATTTAGAAATCAAAATCTTACAAAAGTAAATGTTGAAAACAATAAATATATTGAGTAAATAAATGACACCCCCCCCAAAAAAACCAATGTAAACTATCAACAACCATTTGAAGAAATGCTCCAAATCACTAATAAGAAAAATGCAAATTAATACAACTCTGAGTTTCTACCTCTCATCCATCAGACAGGCAAAGATGATAAAACATGACAATAGCTGGAAGAGCGATATGAGAAGGCACACTAAATTAACACAATTGCTGGAGCTGTGAAATGGTCTAATCCTTCTGGAAAACAATTTGGAAATATATCCAAAAAGTCACTGAACTACAGACAACCTTTGGAGCTGGCAATATCAGTACTAGGCTTATATCCCAAAGATATCAAAAAGATAAAAGATTCACATGTATAAAAATATTTATAATAATATCTTTTGTTGCAGCAAAGAACTAGAAACAAAGTAGGTGCCCATCAAATCAGGAATGCCTTAACATAATACAATATATGAATGTAATGCAGAACTACTGGACTGTAAGAAATGGCAAGAGATAGAAACCTAAGAGGACTTGTATGCTCAGGTGAGGAGTGAAATGAGCCAACTTAGATAGCAAGACACATAATGACTAAAATATAAAGAAAAACTAAAAAAGACTTAAGATCTATGATGAATGCAATATCAATCACAACTCCAGAAGACTGTGGATAAAAAATGTTTCTTATCTCTTGAAAGACAAGTACAAAATGAGACATACAGTTTCAGACAAGGCCAATGTGTGGATTTGATTTGCTTATTTCTAACAAGGAAAGGCTAGAGGAGTAAGGAATTATGGTAGAAGTTAAGGTATAGGAATACAAAAACTTTTAAAAGGAAGACAATGTCAATAAATCATTAAAAAATAACCAAAAGAGAGCAGAAGGAAGTTTAGAATGAAACACAGATAAGGAGGGCAGTACTGGAACTACCATGGTATTTTTAAAATGTACTCCCAAAAAAAGCTGTAAGTGAAGATACACCATCTTATTTGCAGTCTTATTTTTCTTTGCATAGGTAATCTTTCATGTCTATTGATGCTTGTCTAGTTCATAATAAATAAAAAAGATAATTTAAATGAGAAAAAATGGATAAAAACTTCCAACATTATGTGATTTTGTTGCTAAGAACAATGTGTGTCAACCACAAAGCGTCTCATTGTTTTCTTGGCTCTTCACTTCAACTCCAGACTACAACAATTTAAATGCAAAGAACCAGTACCACAAAACAATAAAAAATGAATGTTACAAAATTACAAAGGCCAAATATAGCTCCTAAGAAAAAATATGAGAAGATACCTCCCCCCACCAATTTCTGGGGAAAGGTAGGTGTTTCTAATGGTGTGGAATATTGTATATGTCAGATTTCTTCAACAAATATGTTGAAGATAAATATATCAATTTTGTGGAATTTTCTTTTTTCCTTTGTTTTTAAATTTTTTGGTTCCAGAATGCTCTTTGGAAGGTGAAAATTTAGGCAATGTAAAAACAAAAGATAGTATTTATTCTGAAAAGAAATCTCATAGTTGTATACTTAAACTTGGAAACAATTTCCTAACTTGTTTAAACAGCCGCCAAATGAAGTTTCAATAGGTTTTAGTATTATGTTTTAGGTAAGAGCAGTCAACAATGTATTTTTTCCATTTGAAATTACATATACCTGAAAAATATCTTTTTCAGCTGTAAGCCATTAAAACAAACTGACTTAATTCCAGAGAGAGAGAGAGAAAGAGAGAGAGAGAGAGATTGAGAGAGATGGCTATAAAACCATGTTTTCAAGAATGCAGAAGAATTCAAAAGGTAGAGAAGGCTAAGAGGGGCAAAGAAATCTTTGTTGAATTCTATACACAGGAACAGGTTGAGTAAAGGCATAGAGACAAAAAAGCATTATTGTGCGTTGAGAATATTCTGTTTGAGTGTAGTATAAGTTTAACTCAAGGAAAGGATGTGCCGAAGGGCAACAGGGAGCCACTGAAGATTTCTGAGCTAGAATGATATAACTGTTTCTATACATGAGAAAGATTATTCTGATAATATGAAGACCAAGTAGAGGGAAGAATAGAGGCAGGAAGTCATCTTAAGGTGCTATTTCATTAGTTCAGGATGGGGGCAATAAAAGCCTTTGCTGGGATAGTAGTAAAAGGAAAGAGACAATAGCGTAGTACTTGGCACATTGTATGTGCTTAAGAAAATGCCTGCTATGTCTAGGACAACGCCAAAAGACTCACGACAGAAAATGCTATGGACATCCAGAGAAAGAACTCTGAAGTCTGAATGAAGATGGAAGCACATTATTTGCTCTCTTTTCTTTCGTTGTTTTGTTTCTTCTTTCTTGTGGTTCCTCCCATTAGCTCTAATTCTTCTTTACATCATGACTAATGTGAATGTTTAATATGAAAGTATACATACAGCACCATCTTGGGGAGGGGGAAGGGAAAAAGGGGGACAAAATTTAAAACTCAAAGTAAATATTAAAAACTAAAAATACATTAATTATTAAAAAAAAAAGAAATGCCTGCTGGGTGGTGTGACATAGCCAGGAAATATTTCTGCGCTTCAATCAACAGGACTTGGTAACTAATTGGATAAGATAACCACAGAAATTCAAATATGGGGGCCAGCTGAATGATAGGGCCACAGACAGAAGCAGTGAGAGATCATTTGTAAGAGAACACAAGCTCAATTTTGGACATGAAGTTTAACATATAAGCCAGACATCAAGATATAGTACTGATACAGTTGGGAGATGGTAATCTAAAGTATAGGAAAGGTTACAACCTCTTTCTTCACAGGAGAGTTATTTATATATGTGGTAGATGAAGCTGTGAGAATAAAGACTCTCCAAGGGCTGCAACCCACATAATGAGTGTTAGGGAAATTTGAAAAAGAGCTTAATAGAATTTCTATAAACCATACCCTTTGACCCAGTGACCCCATTACTGGATAGATACCTCAAAGATGTCAAAGACAGAAATGTACCAAATACAGAGGTTCCAAAAATATTCATATAAATCAGTACTTTCTATGGCAGCAAGAAATTGTTAACAACTAGGTGCCTATGAGTTGGAGAATGACTGAATAAATTATGACAGATGAATGTAATGCAACATTATTGCTAATCAGTGGAAAATATCAGGCATACAGATACTGAAGGAAACAAACTTAGTAGCCTACTATTTTATAAACCCAAAGACTCAAGCTACTAGGTGAAGAATAAATCATTACACAAAAACTGCTGGGAAAATTGAAAGCAGGTCTGGCAGAAACTATACATAGACCAACATCTCATACCATGTGCTGAGACCCAAATGAATATGTGACTTAGATTTGAAGTTCAGTATCATAAATAAATAAAAGAAGCAAAGAAGGGGGAGAGTTGATAGCTAAACAGAGAATTGAAAGGATCACAGAAAATAAAATGGACAACTCTGATTACATAAAATTTAAAAAGTTTTGAACAAAACCAAACCAATGCAGATAAAATGAGAAAAGAAACACATAATGAGGCAAGGAGAATCTTTGCAGCAAGTCTCATTGATAAGGTCTCATTTCCAAGATAAGTAAGAAATTAATCCAAATTAATAAGAATAAGAACCATTTCAATAATAGTCAAAAGTGATGAGAAAGAATCTTTCTAAGGAAGAAGCCTAAGCTATTAATAGCCAAAATGCAAATTAAAATAACTGAGACTCCACTATATACCCATGAGAGTGGCAAAGCTGACAAAAAAGGAAATGACAAATGTTGAAGGGATTGTGGAAAAACTGGCACTGTTGGTAGGGCTGTGAATTGGTATGGCCATTCTGAAAAACAATTTGGAGCTATGCCCAAAGTATTACCAAACAGTGCATAACTTTTGACCCAGCAATACTACTACTATGCCAATACTTAAGAGGGATTAAAGAAATAGGAAAAGGACTCAAAAATTAAAAAATTGATAGCAAAGAATTGAAAACTAAAAGGTACCTATCAATTGAGGAATGGCTAAACAAGTTATGGTATATTAATGTAATGTAATACTACAGTACCATAAGAAAGAATGAAAGGAATGATCTTAGTGAAACCTAGGGAATTATCTGAACTGATGCAGAGTAAAGTAAGCAGAACTAAAACGTATACAATATCAACATCATAAAGACAAACAACTACAGAAGCTTTAAGAACTCTCTGATCAACACAATGACCAACTATTCCAAACACAATTCTAGAGAAGTGATGATGAAGCATGCTACTCCTGCTAGAGAGAAAGGCAATGGACTCAGAATACAGAATAAGATACATATTTTTTGAGACATGACCAATGTAGTATTTTGTTTTGCTTGACTGCACATATTTATTAACAAAGGTTTTGTTTTTCTTTTTTCTCTCACTTGAGTAAAAAGAAAAAATAAATTTTAATTAAAAATAAAATATAATTTAAAAACAATATTGCTTCATAAGAAATGGCAGTTAAAGCAGAATAAAGCAGAGAAACAGGAGAAATGGCAAATGTAAGTAAATCAGAGAAATATGACAAGGCTTATTTGGACGATGAATAATGAAGATAATGATAATGAAGAAAACAGAACCAGGAGAATAATATACACACAACTACTACAGTAATGTAAAAGAAAACAAAACTAAGGGTAGATAAACTCAATACAACAAATATTTATTAAATACAAAGACCAAACTCAGTCCTGAAAGACATATGAAATACATTTCTCTCTCTCTTAGTAGTGAAGTGGGGGACCACATGTGTATAATATTGCATAAGCTTTTGGAAGAAGTCATTTTGTTGATCTGTTTTGCTGAACTGCTTTATTATAAGGGAGGTTCATTATCAGTAAATTACTGGCGTAAAAAACAAAAGGTAGCAATAAGATTTTTCTTTAAATCCCAGTAATAATCATGGCAGTGGATTCTAAGCAAGCAATAGATTTCTTTGAGTTTTTTCATATTTGTCAGTATACTCATAGAAACATAATGAGGGGAGAGAAGAGAGAAAAGCAGCCAGTTTTAAAATAATTCATTTTAAATTATCCTTAGAAGTAGAGATAGATAAGAAAAGGGAGTTCTTGTACAGCTCAAAATAGTTAACTATATAAAACTAAATAAATCATGAAAACAAACTAAATTCCAAAATGTATGAATCATCATCACATGACTAATCTGCATTTACTCACTAATGAAAGGAACTACAGGTGAGCATTTGAAATATATTCTATAACAAGGTCAAGGTCTTTCCCTAAGTTTTGCATTGGCCTATTTTACCATCAAGGTTAAACTACAAAATGCAAAAGTGTTAGAAACAAGTTATGTTGATTAATTTTACTGAACCACATTTTCTTCTTTCTTTTTTAATATTTGTTACAAGGAATGATTTGCTGAGTAGGGAAGGAGATAAGGATATATTTGGAAACAAATGTAATGTAAAAACAAAAGACCAATAAATTTCAGTTTAAGAAAATAAGAAAAAAAATTTAAACACACATAATGCACTGATTTGCAATGGCACAACTGACAGAATGCGTACCAGGTACCCACGTTAAAATGGGCACTGGGTACCAGACTTGAAAAAGAAAAGGAGGCAAAGGGAAGGGGAGTCAGAGAAATCCTGTGGACATCCTTCATATGAAAATACTACTACTAATTTACTGTAAGAAGGAAGTGTCCTTTTTTTTCAATTACCAGTAATAAGTCCAAACAGAGCTAGCCCAATACTCAGTACCTTTTGTGTACCTACTGTATACTTTTGGAAGGCAACTAGCTAGTTCTAGAGCATAGTTATGAAAAAGTTTGTTATATGGAAAGCTAACTGGTCTATCTAGAAACTGAACCTTAAGTATCAAAATCTAACCAATTAGGTAGTTAACCGAAACCACTAAGCTGCCTGGAGAGCAACAGCAATACAGTTAATGCTCAATTGTCTTGCCAAGTACCAAAGACAGACAATTCAGCAAATCACAACGTTGAGAAGCTATTTGAAAAGAGAAGTTTACACCCTAATATCAGAGAGACAAATAGCATTCAAAAACAAACAAAAGCCCCAACAAGACTAGAAAATTTAGTACCAAGCATCTTTTTTATCGCTCAAAAAAATTACATTATCAAAGCTCAATGAAACACTTATGGTGATGAAATTGGCAGTAAAAAATGCTGCCCATTTCCTCCCCACTTCCAGCCCTAATAGGTATACCTCATTAAAATAGGAGTTCGATAGGTATTAGAGAAGAACCTAGGAACTATCACTGTCTGTTGACTAAAGCACTAAAATGGGAGTTAAGAGAATGATTCTATTCTTGGTTTTGCCATTCATTCACTTCCTAAGTCTCGGAAAGTAGGTTAATCTTTTCTGCCTAGGTTTTCTCATCTATAAAAATGGAAATACACGTCAAGTTCTGTTGAAGAAACTTCGGAGAAATTTTTATTGTACTACAATTTTGTTGTAATGAATCTGTTTGAAATAAGCACTGGATAGTCTCATTATTTTGAGGTTTGTGTCAGGCAAGTAAAAACCCATAACTTTGTTTCTAACTCTCTTAAATCTTTTATTAAACAGTGAAGCAAAAATCATAAATTTTAAATTAAACGATTTTGGTGACTGTTTAAAGAGACTATCCTCTCTACTGGTGCACTCCTAACAGACTACAAATATGCTCACATTGCCCATATTCTTTAAAAAAAAAAAAAGAAAAAGCCTACCCCTTAAACCTGCAACCTCTCAAATTATTATCTTGATTCTCTTTTCCTTTTCACTGCTGAACTCTTTGAAAATTTTACATTCTGATTTTCCATGTCACTATCTACTCACCTCATATGGCTTCCATTCCTACTATTTCACAGCTTTTCGCAAGGTGACATGTAAAACTCCAAAATGACAAATTTTATGCTCTCTTCTAACTTCTCATCCTCTTTGACCTTTCTAAAGCATTTGCCACTGTAGACTACCTTCTTTCTTCTTCTGGATGTCCTTTTCTCTTTTGGTTACAGAGTAACACTGTACTCTACTGATTCAGCTCTCTTCTCTGCCTCTTTTGCCAGCTCCATACCATCTTCCTTCACCTGGACTTGGGCATTTCCCAAGGTTCTATACTAGGCTATTTCTTCTCTCTCTACTCTCTGCTTCGGTGACCTCACCCCAGCAGAGACTCCCAAATCTATCTGATCTCTCCCCAGAACCCCAGTCCTATATTTCTCCTGCTGGATACCTGTTCCTGGAGAGCCTATCAGGATATCAAATTCAACATGCCTGAAACTGAATTCCTCATATTCCCCTTTAAACTTGCTCCTCCCACTAACTTCTCTATTTTTGTAAGTGGTACCATCCTAGTCACCCAGCCTTGCAACTTTGGAGTCCTCATCTTCAACTGTGTCCTGTGTCTCACCCCATAAGTCCTTTCAATAATACCTATGAAATATTACTCAGACCTGGTACAAAACCAACTCTAACTAAAGTCCTCATCTCTTCTCAGTCTGTTAGAAGAGATAGTCCTAAACGGCTTCAAAGTGGCTCCTGTGATATATTTGAGCTCCAGTTCATCATTTCTCCAACCTATCTTGCTACCCAAGTAATTTCCTAAATGTACCACTATAATCATGTCGGTCTTTTAATCAAAGACCTTTGGGTGGTTACCAATTGCTACTCCTGACCCTGGCAATCAAAGCCCTCCACAATTCAGTTCCAACCTACCTGTACAGAAAAAAGAATGCTACATTTGGAGTACAAGGACCAAGGTTCAAGTAATGGTTTTGCCACTTACTACTACTCTGTGTGACCACAGCCAAGACGAAAACCTTTCTAAAGCTCAGTTTCCTCATCTGTAGATAAAAGGTAGACTAGATAAGACATCTAACGTCTCTTCCAGCTCTAAATCTACAATCCTCCCTTTCATGTATTTCATATTTCAAAACTTTCCATCTTCAAGTCAACTAACTTCACTGGACTTCAGTTTCTTCAATTACAAAATGAGGGGAGTGAGCTAGATTACCTTAAAAGGTCCCTTTCGACTCCAAATCTATGATCCTCTATTTGTCCTGCACTGTGCCATCTTCATGCCTTTACTCTTACCATTCCTTACTTGGAATCTAAGTCCCCTCTGCCCTGTCCTCCTGCCAAGCTTATCTCAGACCACATCTCCTCTCCATCTCTAGTACTCCTCCAGATGAAAATGATCTCTCCTTACTTAAATTTCTCATAGAACTTGAGCTGGCCTTTCTTTATCACCTACAGTGTTCTGCCTTAGGGACAGGAAAAGGGACTGAAACTGTGGTTTCATTGGTATAGTAGCTCCAGGTGAGGAAACATTAATGATGCATGTTAGAAATAATAGTATTTACGCAGCGCTTTAAAGTTTACAAAGAACTGTATAAATATTATCTCATTTTATCTTCCCAACAACACTAGATGGTAGGTTATTATTTGTCCTATTATTATGTATAACTATTATGATGTCCATTTCACAGTTGAAGGAACTGAGACAGAGATTAAATAACTTGCCCAGAATCATACAATTAGGAAGTACGTGACCAGATTTGAACTGTAGGTCCAGCACTCAATTCACCATGCCACAGAGCTTCCTCATGTTCCACCTATGTCATATTCATTTGCATAGACGTCATCTCCCTTCTTACTCTATATTAGAATATGAGTTCCTTGAAGTAAAGGGACATCATTTTTCATACTTCTATCTCCAAAACCTAATACCATATGTCCTGTGTAATATGCCAAGCAAATAACAATATTTCTTGAATTAAACTGAATAGTTTAACTGAAATTCTAAAACAAATGTTTTCTGTAGTCCTAGCATATGTACTAATCATGTGCTACTGAAAAGAATATATCTTGTGTGCCATTCAGTGCAGGAAAAAAAGAGGTGAGCTGTACCAAAGACCTTTGAAGTTCTTTTGGGTCCATTTTCCAAAAGCAATTACATCTTTCAACTATATCCCCACATTTCTCAACAATTTTAAAGGAAAACATTAACTTCCAAACCACCCACCAAAAGGAAAATAATATAGAAAAAAGGATCCAAGAAGTTAGACAAAAAAGGGGAAAGTAAAAAACCATTCTGATTACACCCTCTGCAAAGTACTTTTTCATTTCCTAATTCACTTTACAGAGCTTAAGAGGTAGCTGTTTTCTTAAAAGTTTTTACAACCTGGAAATTATTAATTATTAACTAATAATAATTTTAAACATTATCAACTGATTCTAATAGAACAAAAATAATTTGTAGGATCTCTGAATTTTGTTATAACCTCTGATGTTACCTATAATGGTAACTTGACCTCTACATTGGGCTACAATTCTCTCCTCCCTTCCAAATATTTATTTTACAAATAAGTTATATAATGTAGACTCTTGAGAACGTGCTTTATATTCCTTGGAAATTGTGCCTGTTATAACAATCTTGCTAGCAGTTGCTGTGGGGGTGTAAAACCAACAACAACCAGCTCACAGAATGCTGCCCAAGTTCTTTTGATCTGCTTTACTAAGGACAGCAATGTTAAAGGGTTAACAATCTTACTTTAATCCAGCATACAAATATCATTCACTTAGTTCAGGGGAAAAGATCAGCCCCCTGAACTTCAGGGCAAATACAAACAGAAATTACAAACATCAACTGACAGACCTTGTCTGATTCAAATCACAATACATAGTTACCAGTGCCAACTTCTGCGTTGCCCAGTTGGGAGGCAGTGTGCAGCTTGCCCAGAGTCTCAACACTCCTTCCATGAGTGTGCCACAAGTCAACGGCCAAGCTGTCCTCAATTATATCCTGTTCAGAGCCCTGAGGGCTCTGACCTCACCCAGGCTGGGTGTGGGATAGTTCCCCAGTCCCAGTATCACATCATATAGAAATCAATGACTCCCAATTGTCTCTGTGCTGAGAAATAACTAAGACAAAAAGATCCCACTTTATCTGCCCCATTCAAACAAAGCCCAGAACACTTAAAGGCACTTAAGACAAAAGCAGCAAAAAGTCCCACCTTAACTACTATTATAGTGCCCTTCAAATAAGGGGTCTGTGGTTATGAGTAGATAATTATTAATTTGGTGAATGGTGAAAAAGTTAGTATTGGCTTATCACTATCCAGCTTCTGTTGAATTCTGAACAGTTTTAATTAATAAATAACAGCAACTACTCTAAACTAAAAGTAAATCCCTTGGGATGAGCTGGCCCTTCATTTTCCAATTAATCCTCTGGAATCACCCAAAAATGGAACTAAAGTAATACCAATTGTGGCAGCACTATACTAGTTGAATCCAATATAATCCTTTGTAGAAACATACTTTACCAATAACATGAGTCAAATCCTGTCATAACAAATATTGGCATAACAAGCATCTCAATTTAACAAAAATTCCCAAAACACAAGTATCTACTTATTTCACAGAAAATTCTGTGGCACAGGGTTCATTATAATGGGAATTAACCTGCTTTGGCTCAAAAAAAAAAAAAAAAAGGTCTGCCTATCATGTTATCCAATTCAGCTTGTGCAATAAGTTAATAATAATCAATCAACAAGTATTTAATAAGCATCTACTCTGTGCTAGGTACTGTGCTAGGCATGTTCCTGATCTCAAGAAATCTGCATGGAAAGTAAGTACATTTACAAAATGATGATAATGATGACTCACATTGGCAGCACCTTCTACCCCATGGCCTCTTCCTCCAATTGCCCAGTTCCTCCCACAAACTATTTTAAGGAAGAGACATGGGCCAAACGTCTTCATTTCTCTCCAGGATGCAGTCCTGACTCCAGAGAACAGGACTCTTTCTATCAAGCCCTCTCAAGGGTATTTTCATCTCCACCACCACTCCCTTTCCAACTTTCTCTTATGTGTTGTCTTCCCCCAGTAGAATATAAGCTATCTGAGAGCAAGAACTGTCTTTCTTTCTGCTTGTATTTGTATTCCCAGGACTTAACACAGTGCCAGACACATAGTAAGTGCTAATTAAATCTTTGCTGATTTGACTTGACTGAACTAGGGTGGTGGTCTTGAAGTAAAGGGAAAGGGATGGATACAAGAGGAGCAGAAACAACAAGATTTAGTAACTGATTGAATTTGTGGAGAGAGGGAAAGAGCCAAATATGAAAGTCATGAACCTGGGTGACAGAAAAGATGGTGGTATCCTCAAATGAAATAGGAAAGCCTGGAAGGGTAGTGGGTTAAGGGGAAAAGATAATGATCTCAGTTTTAGATATGCTGAGTTTGAAATGCCTATAGAACATCCAGTTTGAAATATTCCTAGGCAGTTGGAGTAAGGAAAGACTCAGAATTTATGTAGCTCTGGGCATCATCTGCTGAGAAGTGATAATTAAATTCATTGGAACTGATGAACTCACCAAGTGAGAGTGTGAAGAGAGGGTCCAGAACACATAGTTTTGGGGTACATTCAGAGTTAGGGGGTGTGAAATATATGATGAAGCAAAGAATACTGAAAAGAAGGATAGAAAGACAGAAGAACGAGGAGAAAATAGTGTCATAAAAACCAATAGGAGAGAGTATCCAGGGAAGGAAGGAGGGATGAAGGGAAGAAGGAAAGAGGAATGAAGGGAAGAAGGAAAGAGGAATGAAGGGAGGGAGGAAGAGAAGGATGGAAAGAGGAAGGAAGGAAGGAAGGAAGGAAGGAAGGAAGGAAGGAAGGAAGGAAGGAAGGAAGGAAGGAAGGAAAGAAAGAAAGAAAGAAAGAAAGAAAGAAAGAAAGAAAGAAAGAAAGAAAGAAAGAAAGAAAGAAAGAAAGAAAGAAGGAAGGAAGGAAGGAAGAATATCACCTTTCTTCTCATTTTCTCTCTGATGGTTTTTACAGCATATTGCTAGTATATGGTCCTTGGAACCCACAGTGTTTTCCATCTCCCCATACTAATACTTGCTTGTTCTTCAGAACATTCAATGTTGTATTGTATTGACCTCTCTATCTTTTACTAGCAAAAAGTTATAAGGGCATAACCGTATGCTTCCCTATCTCAGCAGGATCTTAGCTCTTAGGCCTAATGTTTTTAATGCTAATGTTCTTAATACACATCTGAGTTTCTGAAAGACTGAAAATCTAGACACCATTTTTGCAACAGAATCCCAGTAAAATATTTTAATGTATCTGTCATTTGGTCAACATGGGCACTTCCTTCAAAAGTACAAGTCATAGCCCAACCATTCTTTCTTACCCTGTGCAACTCATACCTACATCTTCTTGCATATTTTCAAAGGGGATCAACCATATTGAAGGCTTTTCTCTAATCCTGATACTGCAAGGATACCAATCTAGCATAGGGGCTGTCCATGCTACATCTGGCCCATATCATTTTCCAGTTACATATCTCTTTGACAATGTCTTTTACACTTCATATGTACAATTCATCATTGATAATATACTGCAATCTATCACTGCCATGAATCTCTCCTCTGCTCTTTGGGTAACCCTAAATGTTGATACCTTGTAGACTATGGTTATTCCACAATTTGTAGCTACACTGGTGTCCAAAAAAAGATGGCATTTTGTTTCAGAAAGAAGCTCAGGATTCTTCCTGAAGGCACTATGCAATTTTCCAAATGCATCATCATTCTCTCTATTCCTCAATTCCATGACCAGTTCACTGTCCTTTTGCAATGTCTAAAATAACTATACTGAATGGTCAGAATAGATTGGCTGTCCATCCAACTGTATGTCATAGTCTGGACAATAGGCCTTCTCTACTTAATTGGTTCTTCCTGTGTAGAAGCTAGATAAAACTCTTTCAAATATTTATGGATCTCATTTACGTAACTGAACTTTTGCTTCATCCAATCAATATGATATTCATAAACTGAAGTATATGGAATTCAACACAACAATTTCTCATATTTCAACAATGCTTTATGGTTTGTAAAAGGCTTTTCTCAAAACAACCTTATGAGGTAGGAATTATTATTATTAAGGAAGATAAGATTATCCCCATTTTACAAATGAGAAAATAACCTGTCACAGAGCTAATAAATATCTAAGAAAGAATATGAATCTAGGTCTCCTGACTCCAAATCCAACACTCTAGCCACTACTCCAAACTGCTCTACCACACCACTCCCCAAAATAAAAAATTTTAACAAAAAGTCAGAAACTACCATATTTTTATTGCCTACCAAAGAACCAATTTAGTTATTCCACAATGGAACATATTTTTTCCATACTTATTATATTTATCCAGAAAATAGAAATTGACATTACGGTACAATGGAAAAATCATTGCCTCTAAAGTCAGACAATATGGATTTAAACCCCATTTCTGACGCTTTTCCCTCTGTGACCTTGCACAAGTCATTTAACCTCCCTGGGTCTCAGTTTCCTCTGTAGTATGAGGAAGTTGGACTAGTTAGCTTAAGGTCTTTTCCAGCTCTAGACCTATGACTCAGCCAATCAAATTTCACTGAGCAACATGAAATTCCAAATTCTCTAACACAGATATGAACTAGAATTCCTAAGCATTACTTTCTTTTTTAAATCCAAGAGTGAAGATGGTCTCAAGAACAATGTGCATATTTAATATATTTTTATTCCCATCCAGGATCCAGTTTTCAATTCACATGCATGGCTGCCTCTATAAGAGCATTATTCTAACAAAGTTTAACAATTCCCCTAAACAGTCAGGATTAAAGGTTAAATTGTTAAAAATCAATTAACTATGAAAAATCCTAAACCCAAGATTTCCTAGCCCCAACCAATGACTCACTTACATTAAAGTTTTGTCATTTTCCAATAGTCCTTTCCCCTCTGCCCCTGCTGAGAATAACCCCTTACAAAAAGAAAAACAGGCAAAGCCAATGAAACCAGCAAATGTTTCTCTAAAGAGAAGGGAGGTACGCACCATTTACTTTTCTAAATCAACGCTGAACATTACAACTAATCTGAATTTGGCTGTCTTCTAGTTTCATTTTCTTTTAGAATTCTCTATTGGGCCATTGTTTTTATGTTAGCTTAATTTCTGCAGAGATCTCTTTCTCTACTCCAAACCAGTAAACCAACCCTTGTAACAAAAAATTAAGAGGGGAAAAAAGCAATTCCACAAAACTAATCAATCAACATTCTGAAAGTACATGTATTATTCCACCCCAAAAGCCACAAAGACAGACATGTGCAATTTCTTATCTCTACCCACTTGATTATAACTACACAGCTTTCAATTTGCTTTTTTGTTCTTTCCCTTTACATTGATGATGTAGTCATTACCCTATAATTTTCTTGTTTCTGCTTACTTCATTCTACACTAATTCATGTGTCTTCTTCTTCTCTGAATTCTTTGTATCAATTATCTCTTATGGTGTAGCAATATTCCATTATATTTAGGTACAATTTATTTTAAGCAATCTTCAATAGGTGGGAACTTACTTTGTTTCTAATTCTCAAGTGCTGCTATGAATATTTTGTTCTATGTGGGGCTTTATTATCCCATTTTTGACTTTAGTTGTGAGATCATTGGGCATGTCCACTTTAGTCACTTTTTAGCATCATTACATATCAGCTGGACTAATTCACTGCTCCAACAAGTATATTCATTTAACTGTCTTTCTGTGGCCTCTCCTAAGTGTTAATTTATATTTATATTTCTGGAGTCATTGTGTATACTATTCTCCTGGCTCTGCATCAGCTCTTAAAAAGTCTCCCCATGCTTCTCTGGAGTTTTGACATTCATATTTTCTTATGGTATGATACATTCTGATTTTGATTTATATTAAATTGATTCACATACCACAAATTCCAAATCAATGGAACAGCTACTTTGTTTCTAGTTTTTGGTAACCACAACAAGAGAATATTTTGGTACATGTGGGGGCTCTCTCTTTCTTGATATATACAGAAACAATTGACTACTTATTTTAACCATTGATCAAATATAAGAAAATTCCAAAACAACAAAAGTAGTCCTGACAGTCTTCTGGCATTCTATGTAACAAGATTTGCCCTACAGCAATGGTAAGACCAATATAAGCAAAAATGTCTTTAAGTGCATTGCTAAAGTTCAAAAATCTATGCTTATTAATAACTGCCTTTCCAAAATATTGGAAATTGAAGGGGTTCCCTTCAATTGGAGAATGGCTGAACAAGTTGTGGTATATGAATGTAATGAAATACTACTGGGCAATAAATAATGATGAGCAGACAGAATTCAGAAAAACCCGGAAAGACCTGTATGAACCAGGAAAACATTGTAAACAATATCAGCAGCACTGTGTGATGATCATCTATGAACGATTTAGCTCTTCTCAGGAACACAATGATCCAAGATGAGTACAAAGGCTCATAATGGGAAACACTATCCACATCCATATAAAGAACTGATGGACTCTGAATGATGATCAATGCACACTTTTTTCCCACTTATTTATATTTTGGTTTTCTTTTTCCTTTTGATCTGCTTCTTCTTTCACAATTGCGACTAATATGGAAATGTTTTACATAATTGCATACACACACATACATAACCTTTATCAAACTGCTTACCATTTTAAAAAAGAATGGAGGGGAGGGAAGGAGAAAATTTGTAACTCAAAATCTTGTAAAAAATGAAAGCTAAAAATTGTCGACATATAATTGGGAAAAAAATAAAATACTATTAAAAATAAACTAATAAGTGCCTTTGACAAAATTAGACAAAAGAAAATCTGCATGTTGACTATTTGGAGATGAAGAAATAAAGATATGTTACACTTTGCCACTGGTGATCTTTACTGACATCACTTTTGCGCTTTATTTGAGACAGCTAAGGAATCAGGTATTTTTCAAAAACACATTAGGTCTCTCCTAATGCTAAAAATAAAGAGCACCAGGAAATCTTTAAGAGTACCAAATGTTGCCAAAGTTTTCTTCTTTTAGTAATAATTGTTAATACAAAATTCACTGGAGAGGACTTAAGTGTACAAACACAAAAGTTTAATCTGTATTGATCCAACTTCCACAGCTAAGAGCATAATTATAAATGGACTAGATGATCTCTAAGGTTCCTTCCATCCTATAACTAGACAGATCAAACAACACTTACTAAGCATCTACTCTGCTCCACTAGGGGGCAGGTAGGTGGCTCAGTGGACAGAGTGTAGGGGCCTGGAGTCAGGAAGATCTGAGTTCAAATTCAGCCTCAGACACTTCCTAGCTGTGTGACCCCGGGCAAGTCACTTCACCCTGTTTGCCTGAGTTTCCTCACCTATAAAATTAGCTGGAGAAAGAAATGGCAAATTACTCCGGTATCTTTGCCAAGAAAACCCCAAATGGAATGTCTAAGAGCTGACACAACTAAAACAACTGAACGATAATAATTATACTCCCAACATTGTGCTAAATGCTGGGGATAAAAAAGAGGCAAAAGACAGTTCTGTCTTCACAGATCTCACACTCTAATGGCGGAGACAACATGCAGACAAATACATATAAACAAGCTATATGTAGGATAAATAGGAAATAATTAACAGAGGGAAGGCACTAGAATTAAAAGGGGCTGGGAAAGGCTTTCCTATAAAGGATGGGATTTTAAATGGAACTTTACAGAATTTGAAGAAAGTTTGAGGGAAGACTTTATCTTTCCAATTACTACACAGACCCAAGGAACTCCATTCCAACCTGAGTAGGGCAGTCAGTGGCTAGTGACCCACTCTTTCAATCAACAGGACACAAAAACAATTAAGTGTTCAGATGTCAGAGACAAAAATACCAGGGGGGGGGGGGGGGGAATAAGTATTTATATAGTACCTACTATGTATCAAGCATTGTACTAAGTGATTTTAAAAAATATATAGATGTAAATAAATATCTCATTTAATCCTCACAACAACCCTGGGAAGCAGGTGCTATTATTATCCTCATTTTACATTTGAGAAAACCAAAGCAAACAGATGCTAAGTGACTTGCACAAGGTCACACAGCTAGTAAGTATGAAAGTTTGCATTTAAACTCAGCTCTTCCTGATTCCACGCCCAGCTCTCTATCCTCTACGCCACCAACTGCCTCTGGAAATCTCGTGTCGGCTACAAGAGAGACAACTGGACTTTCAAAGTCCAAAATGACAAGAAACAAAGCATAAAATTTTAAACAAGGCTACCCTGGAAACAAGTGTTCCTCCACTCACCTGAGTTCCTCTACTCATCTGATTTATAACAAGTAAGTTAAATTGCATTATACACCTATTTGTGATCAAATTCTACTAACATTAAGTACTGACTCAACACTGCATTGTGATAGGTTCTAGGGACATAAAGATGAAGTCATAGTAACACTCAAGAAAGCTCTTAGTCTAAAGCAGGGCTATCCAAAATGCACAATTTATGGGGCCCACCTATAAGCATAGAAATTTACATAAATGCTTTAGTAAAGGAAGCTGAGCTACAGCAGAGCTTTCACTAAAATAACAAATCAAAATATATTGTCTATTGTTTCAATAAAAACCTAAGGCTGGAGAGCCCTGATCTAAAGTGTAGAAGGTAAGACATATGTAAAAATAACTAATGCAAAGTAGAATATAGATAAAACATATGACATGACCTAACAGTACTGTTAAGAGATTCAAAGGGGGAGAGATCTGTTAGAATGCAAGCTTCTTGTGAGTATGGATTTTTTTCATTTTATTTGTATTTCTGGACTGGATAATCTCTAAGGTTCCTTCCAGCTATAACATCCTATGACTAGACTGACGAATCAATCAAACAACATTAAGCACCTACTATGCTCCACTATGGGGCAGCTAGGTGGCACATGGATAGGGTGCAGGAACTGGAGTCAGGAAGACTCATTTGAGTTCATATCTGGTCTCAGACACACTCACTAGCTGTGTGACCCTGGGCAAGTCAAAGAAGTGTAGCATGCACTCAAAAACTACTTGCTGATTGATTGTTTCTAGTGGGCTGGGTGGTGAGGAAGAGTTATCATAGAAATCTTATGTCTGGCTTCGAAGGAAAAGACTTCAACAAGCAAAGACTGGATATTCTAGTTGTGAAGGACGGTGTTAGCAAAGGCAAGAGGGTAGGAGAAGATAACTGTCGAACAATGGTAAGTCCAACTTGGATGAAATATTAAGTATACCAAGAGGATGAGTAAGATAGAAAGCTGAAGATGTTAAGCTAAATCTAGACTGTGAAAGACTTTGTCAGGCTATGGAGTCTGCATATAATTTGATAGGATATAGTGAATTAATGAGAATTTTTGAGTAGAGAAACAGTTGTGTATCAGAAAAATTAATTGGGCAGTCAGTCATGTTGTTGTTTGTCCTTCATTCTTGAAGGGGACCACGATATCATGGAGGTAATGCCATGACATGAAAGTAAACTGGATTTAAGTGAGGAAGGGCTGTGCAAAGTCACTGGCCTCTCTTTCTCCTCTGGAGCCATCTGGGTCCAGTGGTGAGATATGGATCAGGAGGAGTAGAGATGGCCCTGGATGCAGTGGGAGACCATGGCCTTTTTAAGCTAAGGTCTTTAATAGGTCTCAGTAGGTCTGAGGCCATACCCATTCAGTGACTAAGGCTAAGTAAGAAACCAGACAGAAAATAGCCTCTTTATCTAGTCAGAATTAAATATCAATCTGGGAGGGGAAGACCCTCAGGGTTTCTGGCCAAAACAGAAGCAACAGCTATTTATATTCACTCTGAGACAATGAGGGCCAATCAGAGGCAAACAATGACCAAGTGGGGCTTGGCCTGGGACCTACTAGCATGTCACAGCATCACCTCCCTGAAATCATGATCCTCTTCAAGAACAAAGACAAACAACAACCTTCTTCAGTAGAAATAGGATCTGCCCTACTGGGGACCCAACTGGAACTGGCTAGTTGGGCAACACAACTCTGTCTTTGTTTTGCTTTCTTTCTTCATTTCTTTCCCTTTCCTCTTTCCACATAGGGTATCAATACCATTACCTATGAGTATTCTGCCCAAAGGAATGCAAATTTTGATTGCTGACAACTTTTTTTTCTTAAGCATCTCTCCTTAAATCCAAATCAGGCTGCCAAATGAAGGACAGACTGAAAACAAAAAGGACTACAGATAGAAAGGACCAAAGGTAAATTAAAAGAGACCAGGGGAGGGTAATGAGAAACACTGGAGAAAAAAAAGGGTAAGTAAGGTAAGGTGAATTAATAGGATCTTGTATTTGATTGGATATGAGAGTGAAGAGTTGTAGTCAGAGTTGATGATGATCCAATTAAGAGAAGTCAGAATTAGCAATAGGTTTAGGGCAGAAGATGATTCAAGTTCAGTATTGGAAATGTAGAAATTCTGACTGACATGCCAACAGGTACAAGTGGCTAGCAGACAGTGGAAATAGGAGATGCAAGACCAGAAGATCAAGAAACAGGTAGGTCTAGGCTGAAGTTACAGATTTAGAAGTTATCTATTCAGATGATAATTAAAGCAATGCAAGTAGAAGAAATGTCAAAGAAAAGATGGTCAAGAAAAATTTTTTTTAAAAAATTACCCATACTTCATCAGAATTTAAGACTCCCCCTGATATGTTTGTTGTCCTTCATTCTCAAAGAGGACCAAAATGACACCACAATGCTAGAGTCAAGTTTCCATGTGTCTGACTGTGGCTGAACAATACAAGCTCAGAATGCTCTACCACAGGTCAGACACAAATAATCCCTGTGAACATTTGGGGTGGATTCTCTAAATTTGCAGATCCTGTGTTTCCTTTGAGCTTTTTCAATGGAAATCACTTTGAAAGGAAAAAAAATAGGCATATCCTAAAAAATAACATTAATTATATATACTTCACTTGAATTTTATACAAACCATTTTTTTTTGATGGGGGACAGGTAGAACGGGGAAAGTGCAGCATTCAAATCGGTGTATTAGCATTTTAATGAAGTATTTCCACAACACTGTTTTGTTAGAAAGCAAAAAAGACACTTCTAGATCACTGGAAATAAGATTGAACAGAATGAATTCTAGTTTCCCAACATTTCAATTGTATAAATTTCAAATTGTGAACTTTCAAAATTTAACTGACCAATTCTGAGCCTAGTACAAAATAGGTTACTGTTGCTAACCTCAGTAAAGTTTAAAACCCACTATTACTATTCTTTCCCTAAAGCTAATTATCCACTTTTTAATGACAATAAAATCAACTTATGAGCATCAAAGATAACTCCTGGATTGGATAACAATCAATTATCTACATTCTCTCTTATCTCTTAAAATCAAATTACACCCAGACAAAATTGAGTCAGCAATTCTTCCCAATAGGCTCAGATCTGCCCTTTCACTGCCACTCCCATAGACTTCAGGAAAAAAAAAATGCTGCCACAAGCAGCTGAGAGTGGAATTTGGCCCAAATGATACATGTTTACTATGACTGTGATTTAGAGGCTGAATCAAGCCAGAAGTAAAAGTTGTTGGGTTCTTAGATCTATTCTTAACTATTTAGATAACCACAAACTTGGTACTTGTCTGAATTTAGATTTCTCCACACAAACTGGGTAATCTTGTCATTTCCTTAGATTCAGTTACTATCTCTATGCAGAGGTCACCCAAAACTTTATCTTCAGTCTTGTCCTCTCTTCTGAGATCCAGACTGCACAAATCTGGCTGCTTACAGGTCATCTCTATCTGACAGTTTCATTGTTATTTCTGATACAAAATTTCCAAAGCCAAGCTTATTATATTTTCCCATAATACCACTTCATAGAATAAGAGAATTTAAGATTTGAAACAGACCTGAGTAGCTAACTACCTAGTTTGAGGTGAACAACTACGATCCACAGGCCAAATCCAGTCTGCTGCCTATTTTTGTACAGATTTTACATTTTAAATAAAAGTTTTATTGGAATATCATCACAATCATTCGTTTACACATTGTCTATGGTTGCTTTCACACTACAGCAGCAGTTGGGAAGACCATATGTAGTGGCACCCTCATTGCCTTGCACTGATGCTCAGCTCACTACAAATTGCAGTGATGCAGTTACTGTCAAGTATATGGGAATTTCAAGTAGATGGTATTTCAAATACCATGAGAATCTCTGTACAATGACTTTTTTTATTGCCAATGCATATCCAACATGTAAAAAAAATTACAAAAAAAAAAGATTAAAAAGTAGTTTCATTACAATTTTGGGGGTTCCAGGGCCAAAACTGAAATATTGCCAAAAAAGAACTGATGGGGTGCTTGGGTGCCTGTGCTTGGACCCCAGTCCCAAAACCACATCTCTCCCTATCGGTTTCGCTTTAGCAAAACAGGACAGCATGGCCTAGCAAAATGTTTCTCTCTCTCTTCCTGACACAGTGGCCAGCTGTACCTATAGAATTTATTAGTTTGAACTAGCTGTATACTGGCTGAATTGGCTGTGTACTGGCTCATAGAGATATTTACTACTCACTGACCCATCATATGCATGTTAGACCTAGACATATGTATACTCCCTTACATTTATCTTGTCTAACAAGACCTTGATGGAAGCAGCCTGGGTTATTTCCCAGTCAGCCCTGACCATTAGTTGATTTAGTGATGTTTCAGGCCTAAAACCACACCTCCATGTGGGTAAGATACCTGCCTAATAGATACAAAAAGTGCATGTTCCTTTAAGGACATTGTTCTTTTAAGGACCACTCCTTAACCACTCCCTAATCCCGCCCTGAATCACTTAATTAACACATTTGGCTCAAGTTTTACTGAAGTTTAACCTATATAAACTTTACCTGTACCCCTGTAAGGTTGCAGGTTCCCTAAGAACTCTTGCCCACTGAAAAGCATAATAAATCTGCCACCTTGACTTAAAGAATGCTTGAGATAGTGAATTCATCCCAGGTAGCCCTGACTCTCTCCAATACTCTGGACCTTGAGCGGTACCACCCCTCAATGACCCTGTCTGGGACAGTCTTGGAATTCCTGGACTTCATCTCAAACCACAACAGAACCATTCTCAATCATTATTATCAAATGCAGAATGGTAACAAATTCAAACTAAAATTATGGCAAAATAGCACTTAAATGAAAAATGTATACTGTGGTAAAAGTATTTAGACATTAATATTTGAATCACAAATAATATCAAGCTGCTCTGTACACTTCCTGTGCTGTCAAAAAACAAGAAGTGGGATTTCCATTCCCACACAAACATGCTACATACCTATTCTCCAAGCTCAAACTACAATTCTAGAAGCATTTCAGACCTTGATGCAAGTGTAAAAGAAACTTCCATGTTTCAAAATCCATTTAACTGTGCAAATTAAGTAGCTTCTACTTAACCGTCAAGTGGAAATGATTAATAGGTAATGCAATGACATGATAAAGGCAAATGTCTAGAGAAGAATCTACAAGAATTTTATAAATGCCTTCTAAGCAATTAATATACTCTATTAAAAGCATATGCTAGAGAAAGATAACACTTTTTTGAAGAACTTATCTGTGTGAAAAGGCATTTTCAATGATAAAATGCATAAAATTTCATTCTAGATCAGCATTAACAGATGAATATTTGCAATTGATTTTGATGATAGGGAACACTAATTTTGAACCTCAATTAAGAGAAATGTTACCACCCCAAAAATGAATCCCATTCTTCTCATTAGTAGACCTCTATTACAAAAAAACTATACGTTATTATAATATTTTGAATTTTATTAATAAAAAACTTGTAGAAATTTTTTTTTCTCTTATATAGGTACCTACATAATATTTTCCATTTTTGCCTCAGCCCGCAAAACCTAAAATATTTACTATCTGGCCCTTTACACAAAAAGTTCGCCAATTCTTTACCTAATCCAACTAAGAATCCTAATAACTACAAAGCCTTAACAAGTAGTCATTCAATATTTGCTTAAAATGCCCCTCTAGAAAGATGTTAACTTCTTGAAATAAGCTGTTCATTTTTTGCCCACTGTTCCTAATTGTGCCCCTAGGAACCAAGTAGAACTAGTCTAATCTCTACTCCACATGCTAGCCGTTTCAAATACTTAAAGAAGCTATCTGATCTCCCCAGCCCTTCTCACTAAATTAAATATCTCTACCCCAATTCCTCCAAATAATTCTGTTCCTTGCTAGGGCAGGACATTTAGGCTCCTAAACTGGGAAATAAACTCCTAAACACAAAGAAAATTTAATGAAGTTTGGTCTATGCTACCTCATTACACAGAATCCACCATCCATATCTTTTCAGAACTGAAAGATTATTACTTCATCACACAAGGACTAATAATAACAACTAATATCTATACATTACTTTTAAGTTTGCAAAGCACTTTACACATTATCTCATTTGACCCTAACGATAACCCTGACGTAGGTGCTATTATTATCCCCATCCTACAGATGAAGAAACTATAGTTGAAGGATGTCAAATGACTTACCCAGGCTCACACAACTAGTAAGAGTCTGAGGAAGAATTCAAATTTAGGTCTTTCTGACACCAAGTCCAGTCCTACACCACCTAAGAGAAATTTGAAAGGCACAGCTAAAATTTACGGACCCTACTCTTAATGTCAGTGGCACTCTATTCACTCTGCTCCCCAGTTTTGAAATCCTGAGTATCACTGTATCTTTAGCTTTTACTTCTGTTTCCTCTCTCACATCTATTCAGTTATCCAATCCTGTTGATTTTGCCTCCACATCTCCCCTGGCCCTCACTTCTCTACTCTTACCTACCTGTACATTAATAGCCTTTTCGAAGGTCTTCCATTCTCTACTCTACTCCATTCTTCATACCACTGCCAGATCCTCCTCACACATAGATCTAATCATGTCATTACTCTCTTCAAAAACCTTTAGTGGTTCTCTCTTGTCTCCTAGATTCCTATCCATTCTTGACAGCCCAACTCAAGTATTTTCTCTTCTTATGAAATCTTCCATGATCCCCAATGTCAGTGATAGCCTCCCACTCCATCTCCCAACAAAAAAATCACAGAATCTCAAAAAGTTGGAAGGAACTCCAGAGGTGGAAAATCTAGTTCAACCCCTAACCTGAATGGAAACAACCTCCAACTCAGAGCTAACAAGAGATCTTTTAGCCTAAGCCTCAAGCATTTCAGGTAGGGAGAACTTGACGGTGCTTGAAATCAGGAAAATATACCTCCCAGAGTTCTCGTACAGAACTTAGCACAGTGCCTGGCACATAGTACATGCTACAGAAATTCTAGTTATTGTTATTAAATGTGTTCAAATCATGACTTCCACATTTACTAGCTTTATGACGTTGGTCACTTGGAATCAAAGAGTCTCAGTTTCCTCTCTATAAATTTCAAGAGTATCTACAGTACCTCACAGGAAGAAAGCACTTTGCAAACCTTATATATAAACGTGAATAATAATGGTAATTAAAATCTCCTGAGGCAACCCATTCTACTTTTAGATAGTTCTGTTAGGAAGTTTTTCCTTACATCAAGCCTTAATCAGCCTCTGTAATATCATTCTCACAAGAATGTTCTTAGTTCAGTTCTTTGAGACCAAAGAAAATAAATCTAATCCCTCTTCCACACAAGAGCCCTTCAAATAATTAAGAGATAGCAATTATGCTAGCTTTAGGTCTTTTCTCCTAAAGGTGACAAGCCCAGTTCCTTCAACCACTCCTCATATAACATACTCTCACTTGCTATTCTGATCACCCTTCTCTGGAAGCATTCCAGTTTGCCAACATTCTTTGCAAAAGATAGTGACCCAAACTGAGCACAATATCCCAGATGTGATCTGGCAAAGTACAACAGGACCTCACATAGTACTTTATTTTTCACTTCTCTAATACATGTATCATGAACCACTGTAAATAGTTGTTTTCTAGAGCTTTCCCTCTGTGATTATCTCCAATTTATCCTTTCTATAGCTGGTTTCCTATTGTCTGCAGAGTAAAATTCAAACTCCTTTGCCTGGCATTCAAAGGCACCACAATATGGCACCATCCTACCTTTATAGTTTTATCTCATTCTTCCTTAACACTTATTCTAAACTTCAGTTAAATTCAATTATACTCTTTTCCCCAGATACAGCCATAATTTTCCTTGTCTCCATGTCTCTGTTCATTCTGTTCCCTATACATAGAAAACCTTCCCTTCCTTTCTTGGACTGTTGGATTCCTTTCAATTTTTGACAGCCCAGCTAAAATACTATCTCTTCTATGAAACAATCCCCAAGATCATTAACAACTGACACTGAACACAGTTGTTTGCATGTTATGTCCTCCATGAAACCGTGAGCTCCTTGAAGATAGAGACTTTTGCCTTTCTTTGTATCCCCAAACTCTAAGCACAATTCCTGGCACACTGAAGGCACTTAATATATGCTTGTTAACTTGACTTTGCCTGTAATGGTAAGAAGGGTGGGATTTTTTTTACTGTTTTCTCTTTTGGAATGCTAAGGTAATCAAGTACCTTTGAGTCTTGACTTTCAAATGTAATGGCAAGCAAAGTGGGATTTTTTGCTATTTTTTGTTTGGGTGCTTCTCAGCACTGAGGTAATCAAGTGCCTTTGATGAGTCTTGCCTTTGTTTCTTTGACTGAATCAAGAGTTTTTGATGACCTGCTTAAGAAACAAGAAAGGCGAGTTCACATGGGTTTGAGTGGCATGGTTGTGATGCTCTCAGACCCTGAGAAAGGTCTATAAGATCTGAGGTTGGTGGTTTGTTTTGGGGCTCTCACTTACTGGAAGAGTGTCATGTGATTTGACCAGACAAGACTCTGGGTAACCGTCATAAGTTTGTGTTTATTTGCTCTGTTTATATAATGTATACTTGTAATTTCTGTTTGTATACTCTCTGAAGTTCAGGGTGCTGGCTTTTTCCCTTGAAACTAAGTGAATGATATACGTATGTTTAATTACAGTAAGACTGTAAACCCCTTAAAGTTGCTTTCCCTAGAAAAGCTGATCGAAGAACCTGTGCTAGCAGCCCTCCTGTGAGCAGGTATTATTGGTCTTACACAGCCAAATTGTTGTTACAATGTCTTACCCCCTGTAATGGTAATGTAAATTTGAAGATCTTTCCCACCCATTAATAGGCCCATGTGACCTATTTATGTCACAGGAAAGCCTAAGTCACATGTGGCAGGATGAGCTTGCTGAACAAGTGGAGCTGGAAGGGTAGAACAGAAAATGCTCAGAACAAGTTAGAACTGTGGGAGGAACAGGACACAGGCAAGGAGTCAGGTAGGATTTGTTAGTGTTTGTGGGAAGGCTCCAGCAGAGGGGAAGGTTAATAGGATTTCGAGGCTCCATGCTGTAATATTGCATTTGAAGTTCCTTGCTGCTATGGTTTTGGGATTTGGTTCTCTGGTGCCTGAATAAATGTTTCACTTCTTCTACCTTCTATATGCTTGTCATTACATTTGAAAGTCAAGACTCAAAGGTACTTGATTACCTTAGCATTCCAAAAGAGAAAACAGTAAAAAAAGTCCCACCCTTCTTACCATTACAGGCAAAGTCAAGTTAATAAGCATTTGTTAAGTGCCTTCAGTGTGCCAGTAATTGTGCTTAGAGTTTGGGGATACAAAGAAAGGCAAAAGTCCCTATCTTCAAGGAGCTTACAGTTTCATGGAGGAGATAACATGCAAACAACTATGTACAATGTCAGTTGTTTATGATCTTGGGGATTGTTTCATAGAAGAGATAGTATTTTAGCTGGGCTGTCAAAGATCGATAAGAATCCAACAATATAGAATACCTACAATACAGAACTACACAGGCATATTCACAATTATTGTCAACGTTGTGAGTATTACCTTGCTGATATGTATACACGTATCAATGAACATTGTCATGTATCTATTGCATTCCCTACCACCAACTTTCCAAAAGCAGATATAATTCTTCAGGTTTCCATCCTCAACTAGAAATCCAGCATTTGAATAAACAAACCACGTTCACTAACTATGAGAATCAGTGGCAAAATCCATTTCAAGAATTAACACGCTGAATCCTAATTATACAAAAGAAATCAGAAACAAAAAAGGAATGGGAAGAAAAGACAACTTAGAACACTTATAAATTGGTCTGAAAGGTTTCTTTGCATGGACTTGCTATGCAAAAATACTAGTGGAAATAAATTGGCTCTTTTCCACAACCTCCTCTCTCTATGGTTTTGTTACACTTTCAGATAACCAAAAGATCAGTGCTTTGTTTGAGGATCTATAGAAGTTTAATAAATATTACCTTAGATTCGCTGATCTAAAATAAAATTAGTACTAGGACATACCAACTAGAAAAAAGAAACAGAAATATTTCTACACTGCAATGAATATATCTTTGACTAATCTATCCTCCATTATCTCTCAAAGTCTAAAACAGTACAGAAATTATAGAAAATTACTTAATATAATTATGAATATATGCAACTCCCAAACTCCTGAATTCTAATTTCACATACACACACACAGCCCCTTCTACAGGAAGGCATCCCAAACTTATGAAAATTTGGAAAGATCATGCCAATTCATAAGTCATTTCTTACTGCTATTAACAATGCCTTCCAGTCACTGCCAGAATTATTTTCTTCTTTTAGTTTGTCAGAGCCATGGTCTCCTTCCTCTCACCACAACTATGTTCATGTTATATCTGTGGGATGGGAAGCTTCTTTAAATATAAGGCTAATCTGTGACTCCTCTCTTCCTTTTTTATAACATAACATCCAACAAGGGACATGATATTAAGGGTCTCCCTGAGCAGGAAATAACAGACCAATTTCCTGAAGAAAACTCCTTTGACAGTAACTCTTAAGAATGCAATCTCTGTGATGGAAATTGGGGACCAATGAAATATCTCACACACCTTTAACTTCTATAGATGCTCCAAGAATTTTGATTGGTGACAAACACATTTCCCTAACTAAAAGAGATTATCCAAGGATGTTCTCAAGTGATTAGGAAGAAGTTGAACTAGTTTAATATGTGCCAGGCTCGGCACTGGGGATAGAGCAACAAAAATGACAAAAGTCTGGAAGGACCCTTGAAAATTGTTCATCTAGCCAGAGATAGGGAATCTGTGGCCCTCTAGGTCCTCAAGTGCAGCCCTTTGGCTGAATCTAAACTTCAAAGAACTTCGGTGAAGTTTGGATGCAGCCAAAGGGCTGCACTTGAGGACCTAGAGGGCCACATGTGGCCTCGAGGCCACAGATTGCCCACTCCTAATTCTAGTCTGACCCATCATCTTACAGATGAGTAAGATGAAGTCCAGAGAAATTAAGTGACTTGATACAGGTAAAGTGACACCAGTCTGAATTTGAAACTAGTTCCTTTGACTCCAAATCCAGTTCTCTTTCCCTTGCACCATTGCTTCTTCAAGAAAGGAATGTCAATATAGGTAACATGCCAAGATAGGCTTATTCATCAACAAGCATTTATTATGTGCCGGCATGAAGTAGAGAGCATGTGAGGGGCAAGAAGATGATAGATGTGAGAGAAATTCTCGGGGCTTACAAATCTGGGTGATTAGAAAAATGGTGATGCTTTAAAAGAAATACAGAATGAGCAGAGAGGGAAAGAGATGGAGAAAATGAATTGCTTTGGATATGTTAACT
Organism: Phalanger gymnotis; assembly: GCA_028646595.1. Classification (NCBI taxonomy): domain Eukaryota; kingdom Metazoa; phylum Chordata; class Mammalia; order Diprotodontia; family Phalangeridae; genus Phalanger; species Phalanger gymnotis. Next base: position 181,418,617 of record CM053626.1, read on the forward strand.
TGAGATGCTTACCAGTGGGAAATGCCCAATTGGCAGTTAGTGATGTAGGACATAAGCTTAAGAAAAAAGAATACATATAAAAAAGAGTTATCTGCTTAGAAATAATAAATGAATACATGGGAACTGATGAGATCACTAAGAAAAAGGATATCAGAGAAAGAGAAGACGTTTGAGGCATACCCACAGTTGGGGTGACAAGTATGATGACCCAGCAAGAGTCTGAGAAGGAATGGCAGGCCAGAAAACTAAGAGAGCGCAGCATCATAAAAACCCAGAAGAAAAGGTGCACAGTAAGAAACATGGTCAACAAAGTGCCAAAAGCTGCAGAGTTCTTGATTAGGACAGGGCAGTATTACAATCAAGTTAATTTACAGATTTAGCATTACATCAAACTACCAAAAGGACACTGTACAGAGCTAGACAACACAATAACTAAATTCATTTGGAGTAAAAAAAAAGGATCTAGAATATAAAAGGAAAAAATAGGGGAAAAAAGTAGCACATGCAAATATCAAACTAAATTACAAAGGAGTAATCATTAAAACTACATTAATACTGATAAAAAAAAAAAAAGCAGATCAATGGAACAGACCAGACAAGGAATCATCAGAAATTACTGAACTCAATATCTCAGTGTTTGATAAACCAGAAAACATAAATTACCAAGGAAAAAAATTCCTTATTTGATAAGAATTGTGGGGGAAACCAGAAAGCAATCTGGCAAAAGTTAGGTTTAGACAAATACTTTGCATCATATATCACAATAAATTTTAAATGGATACATTACATATATATTAAAGATATCATTAAAAATCTAGAAGAGAAACCAATCAGATACCTTTCATAAACATGGGTAGGGTAGGGGACAAATTCTTAACCAATTAAAGAATAGATTAAAAAATAATTTCCAATCGTATGAAATTGAAAAACTTTTGCAAGAAGAAATCAATGCAAGGAGGATAAGAACCAATCAAGTAGCAGGGAAAATCCTTTGGATCTAATCTCTCAGATACAGATCTAATATTAAGCTATATCTACATATCTGTATTAAACCAAAAATCTTTTCCAAACAGATAAATGGTTAAAGAATACAAACAGTCTTCAAAAAGAACTGCAAACTATTAACATAAGTATATTTTAAATCACTAATAAAAGAAATGCAAATCAAAACTACCTGGAGGTTTTATCTCTGATCCAACTAGTTAGCAAAGATGACAAAAGATAAGAATAGTCAATATTGAAAGATGGGAACACTGATGAATTTTTGGTAGAAATGTAAATTGGTCTAACCATTCTGGAAAGCAATTTGGAATTACGCAGAGAGTGGCTAAAACGTTGATACCTTTAGACCTTAAGATCACACTTCTAGGCATACACCCCAAGGTTCAAAGATAAAATGATCCCATATACAACAAAATATTTGTGGTAACAAGTTTTGTGTTAGCAAATAAATGGAAACAAAGTAAATGTTGATTGATTGAGGGATGGCTAAACAAGTTGAAGTACATGAATGTAATGAAAAGTACGGTGATGTAAGAAAAACTGAATAAGATGAATACACGGGCAAACATTCGAATTGATGCAAAATGAAGTAAGCACAGTCAAGAAAACAATACACCCAATGATTCCAAAAATGTAAATGGAAAGAACCACACACACACAAAAAAATCAAAAGTAAGTGTTTTGAAATTGCAAAGATCAAGTATGGCTCCAAAAAAAGAGATGAGAAGGCAGGTTTCCCCTTCCTCTTCCATAGAGTCCGGGGAACCTATGTGTGGAACACTGCATATAATATCAGCCTTTTCAATGTGTTAGTTTTGTTGAGCTTTTAAAATTCTTTAATATAAGAAATAGATCATTAATAAAAGGCACAGTTCAAGGGGAAAGTAACTTTAAACAAAAGATATCAACAAAAATTTATTTTTAAAAAATAAGCACTAAGAACAGCTCAACCCATGGACAATTAAGAGATCATTAGCAATTTTGAGCGAGTGATGAAGCTAAAAGCCAGACTACAAAGTGAGTGAGAAGAAAGGAAGTATAAAGGCAACAAAAGTGCAGCCAATTTTTTTTCTAGGAATTGGGCTGTAAAAAGGAGAGATATAGACAGCAGCTTGAAGAAATGGCCAAGTCAAGTGAAGGTTTTTAACATCAGGGGGACACCTAGGCATGTTTACAAGCAACAAGGAAGGAACTAGTACCTAAGAGGGAGGTGGAAGTTTGAAGAGACAGAGGTGATGACAGGGAACCTAAAAGTGATGAGATCAAGAGTACAAGCAGAAGGGTTGTCCTTAGTAAGAAGGGCACTTATCCTTTACACCAGTCTTTAAAGGAGAGGATGGGGGATGATTTGATTTTGAGATGCAAAGTGGGAGGAGCGAGCTCACTATGAATGGCTTCTATTTTACCCAGTCAAGGGAGAGGTGAGGTCCTTTGCGGAAGAGATGGGGAAATGGAAAAGAGGGAAAGGTTGGAGGTTTAGGAGGCTTGAGAGAATGCTTTCAACAGCCTTACTAGAATAGGGATGTCAATTAAGAACAGGTCATACCATAAAAATATTAGAAGATAAATTACCTTTCACACCTATGGAATTCTTTACCAAACAAGAGATAGAGATAACAAAAAATAAAATAAATCATTTGCGTTACATGATATTGAAAAGCTTTTACATAAACGAAATCAGTTTGCATCAAATACTTCATTAGGATCTGACACTTAAGACACAAAGGGAAGAAACAAAAATACAATACCAAAGACCACTGGCCATTGGACACAAAGAAAGGGTTCTAAAGAGAATGTCTACAAACTATTAAAAAATTATTTCACATAATAAGAAAAATGCAAAAATCAGTCTGAGATTTTATCTCACATACAACAAACTGGCAAAAATTGTAAGACTGAAGTATTGGGACAAATACACTGCTGATGAAGCTATGACCTGATTTAACCATTATGGAAAACAAACTGAAATTATGCTTTAAAAAAGTGTGTGATATACTCATACCTTTTGATTACAACGATCTCACTTATACACAAAAATTCTCATAGCAACACTTTCTGTGAAACAACTGTAATAAAGTAGGTCCCCCTCAATTGTGAAATGGGTAAACAAATTGTGTACATGAATTGTTTTGTTTTACACCAAAACTGTAATTCGGTGTGAGGCAGGTGTTAAGAGATACTTACCCAACCAGATTAAAATGTAACTGGGAAATGTTTAGCAAAATATAAATTCAATACAACATAGATAATATTAATTTGTGGTTTTCTAAGTCAATACATGACCATTAGAATACATTTCTATTTGAGTGATTAGTATAAGGAACTTCCCATGAGGGCGTATGGAAGGTAAGAACTAAAACTAAGTATTTCTCATTCTAAGGCTGGCTATACACTATGGTACCTCCATTATATTCACATACTTCATACAGTACCTTGAAGAGGACCCTATCTTAATGAACCATTATAAACAACAAATAAAAGAATTCAGAAGCATAGGAAGATTTATATGAACTAATAGACAGTAAAGTAAGAAAAACCAGGAAAATAACATACACAATGAATACAGCAATGTAAAAGGAAAGAACAAAAAAGCTAAACATTCTAATTATAATGACCAAGCTTGACTCCAAAAGAGAACTGAGAAAATGTATCCTCCTCCCTTATTTGAAGAGGTCAGGGTCTAAAGTTGTAGAATTTGCATATAGTCTCAAACTCTGCTGATGTGCTAACTCAACTGAACTGCTTTTTTTCCTGCTTTTTAAATCAACAGATGGCTTACTGGGTAGGGAGGGATAGATGTGTAATGTGATGTAAAAACTGAAGCTGTCTGTAAAATTGGAAAAAAAAAATTTTTAAACTGGAAAGGGAAGCAAATGAAGAGATTTTGGTAGAGGACAAGGGGGTTAGGGGAGATTGGCTTGGTAAAAGTACTAAACGGAGGGACTGCAGAGGCCACTATGATGCCAAAGAGATTTAAGACCAAAAAGATACTATGAGAGACAGAATAATAACTGAGTAATGTTCAGTGGAGGAAATTCTGAATTCTTAATCACTTAATGAGAATGCTGGTGGATGATGGTAAGATCTATATGTAGCTGAGGTAGAGGACAGGTGTAGGTAATGGGAGCTGAAGGAGTTGATGAATTAGTAAGCGATAGTATTTAAGGAAGCATTAAGAGGTATATTGAAATTCCCTAGACAAGGCAAGGGTTGGAGTCATTTTTATGAGCTGACCTGAAGGCTGATGAGATAACCACAACCGGGATCTGGTTAAAGTGACAAATGTGGAAGGAATGTACCTTAAAGGAAGACAAGGTGCTAGGGAACAGAAGCAGCAAAGATCTAGAAGAACAGTGATAAGTAAGGAGGATGTCTTCTTCATCCTCCTGGATAGAGAGTAATAAGGAGGAGGGAGAAAATTTAAAAAGATGTATCCATTGCTGGAAAGGACTGCCATAGGTGCTGTAGGTCTTCTGGAGGAGGCCAAGTCTCCGTGAGTACCAGGAGATGAAAAGGACTTGAGAAGAAAAGCTCTAAAAAGAAGGACAGTATGGTAATGAACAAAGAGGTTCCAGAGAACACAGTGGAATAAATGGGCAGAGCTGGATTAGGGCATGGGAGGGTTAGAGCTAAAGTGGATGGGGAAGAAAGAATAGGGAAAAGTAGCAGGTGACAGAAGTGGATTTTGCTTAGGCAGCTGGGGATTCTGTTATCACCAAGATTGGGGGAGGAAGAAATGAACACAGTACTTTATGAATGGGGTGTTCATCTCCAAAAGGGAGCATGGGCCTAATGTTACTGAATCTCCCTAAAGGTGAAGTCCTGATAGCAAGAAACAATGTAAAGAAACAAACAAAGAAAAAGTACAAGAATAAGTATAACAAAATCTAGGAGCACAATTCCTTAAAAAAAAAAATCACTGGAACAAGAACAAAATTCTTATTGCTTAGAATTTTTACCTACAAAATGTTTTATAATCTTTTATCAAGTAGAATATACTTTACATCTCAATTTATTATAAATTGTAACCAGTACTTCTATGTTAAACAGTTAACACTGTATAATTAATGCAACTAACTCCCATACACTGCAGACTCTTATTCACTATTAATATCTTTTTATTTTTCCATGTGGTATTTAAGAGTACAGCCTTACTGCACTAAGAGATCAAATGTGAAGGAACCACTGGACCACTCAATGGCAAATGGATGCCCTGTCACCCAAAAAGCCTTTCCCCATCTTTTAAGTGATGGATGTCTACAACATTTCTTTTCTTGACTATGAGACCCTATCCAGCTCCTTAACCTCTCAGTGCCTCACAGAAAACTTCTAAGACTATGAATTGCACAGCATTTGCTAATATACCTTCATAGAGAGTATTTCCCCAATAAAAAAAAATGTGAAAACAGAGACTATCTGTACTTTTCATTATGGAAAGAAGAGATACAAAGACTATGTCAACGGTGCATATGCCTTCACTAAAAGCATTATAAAAATGTAAAATATCTCCTATCATCTATATAGAGATTATATACTTCATGAGTTACCTACAGTCAATATTTAACAAAAAAGTGGGATGTCTCGTGTGTCCAAATGAAAAAATAAGGAAGTATGAAGTTTATCTACTAACCAATTTAATGGATTTACTTTTCAATACAGCAGTTTCAGGCCCTCTTAAAAAGTAGAATAGAATTCTGTCCCATCTTATCCCATTTCTAGAAAGGAAATTTTAATCCCAGAGTTGTTCTTGGATGACCTGGAAAGTGTCTACACTACTGACACCAACTAAATCCCCATTCGGGAAATCTATATTAAAGACCGTATTTTAGAGGGAGGCAGCATAGTACAATGAATAGAGTTTCGTCTCAAAGCCAAGAGGACTTGAATTCAAGTCCAATCTCTGACGCATACTGGCACAGTGACCCTGGACAAATCACTTAGCCTCCCAGTGCTCTAGGCAACTCTCTAAAACTAATAGTTGCAGGGCAGGTACCAACAGGCATTGGTTGTTTCCTCACCAGGCAGTTCTTTATTTATACCAATGAAATCACAGGTCCAGTCTCTATTCTTATATATAAGTGTTTATGTAGTACATCCCAAAACCAAGTATAAAAGATTTTAGACTAGTTGTGATAATGATAGGCACTGCGGCACAAATAATTGAATAACTGAACATTATTCCAAGTATCCATGGAAATTAAGGAACCATGAAAAAACTCAACTCAGCACAATGGACTATTACACATGCTTGGTCACTCTGTTTAGACCTAACTTTTATAATGCATATCTAATTCAACTGCTAAAAAAAAATGCAAGTGTCAAGACTGAAGAGTTACACGGTGCCTAGTAATTTTTAAAACTGCGCCTACTACTGAGCCACTTATCTAGTGGTAAAGAGTCCATGACATGAACCTTTACTTTCTTCCTTCTATGAACATCAAAAAGTAATAAATTACACTAAACGGGCCAAAAAAATTAAGAAAAACACAGACAGTCCAAGAGGTTGTGCCAATCCCACTAGATGGCACTCTGTTTTCTGAAAATGCAAGTAAAACCTCTCAAGCCTTTGCAAAACTGAAATCTGTCATGGGTTCTTCAATTATTATCATCATCTGAACCCCAGTAAGAGAATTCAAGGTGAGGAATAAACTTTACCAAAAAAGCATCCTCTTCACTCCACTTCCCTTCCTTCACCTCAAATAAGGGCATGTGAGGGCTACAATGACTTACTAATGACAGGTAAAATAACCTGAAAGCCACCACAAAATGCAAGTGTTTTCCTCAAATTGTACGTATGATATAATTTCCTAAAAAGTTTCTTTCACAGCTTCCCTGATATCACAAACCCTTCTACCTGCTCCTTATGGAACATCATTCCTTTCAATCAGCATAGTTTTCTTATTGGGAAATAATAAAACTATACACAATGAATGGTATAAAAATAAGTACAGCTTTTTCAAACCCTTTGCACAGAGATACCAAAGCAGGACTTCTCATTTGGCAGTCAGAAGACTACTACTACATTAAGATTTCCTGCCACTAGCTACACTCTGCCATAATCTTAATTTGAGCATTGAAACTGTCATTCCTCCTCCATCTCCTCCCTCATACTTCCTCATCTACACAGATATAGCCATTTTTAATCTTAAAAATTCAAACAGTGAGGGACAGATCATGGAATCTAAAACTGAATGAGATCTCAAACATCATCCGGTCATAGTATGATAGATTAGAGCTGGAAGAGACTCCAGAAGCCATCTAATCCAACTTCTCTTTCCCCACCCACCCCCATTATTTTACAGGAGGAAACTGAGACCCAAGAAAGTTAAGTGACTTATCCAATGTCATACATGTAGCATGGAATAGCGAAGAATAACAATAGTTCTCATCTATATAGTGCTTTAAAGTTTAAAAAGTGGTTACAAAGCACTTTACATATATTATCTAATTTGATGCCTCAAATATATATACTTTTAAATGCACATACATAAATATGCACATCAATATTTAGTATGAATTATCTCACATTTCTCTCTCACAAATATCTAATTTAACACTCACTCTTAATAAATCATCTATCCTTCCCTATTTTTCCAAAATAGAACTTCTAGTTTTCTACCACACAGTATTCCAATCTCCTCATTTTAAAGACACAGGAAATTGAATGACTTATAAAATGTTGCACAGGTAGTAGGCAACACAGCTAAGAACGAATCAATGAATGAAAAAGCACTTATTATGGGGCAGACACAATGTTTAGTAAGCACTGAAGAAGCAAATACCAAAAAATGGGACAGTCTCAAACAACAGTGTTCACATTCTAGTAGAGGGAGACCACACACCTAGAAAAGCAGTAACCAGAGAAGGGCATTTTGGCCTGCTTTGGTATATTCAGCCATAGAAAACTCAACTGACAAGCTCTTTTCAATAGCAAAACTGATCTAAGTACTCAAACTCCAAGCCACACCAATAACAACAAAGTCCAATGAATTTAAGCCCCAAACATCTTGGCCATAAACTTATACTATATAATATCTAAGAATCTTATTCTCCATGAGGACAATAAAGCAAAAAATTGGAGGTACATGGTTTTCTAAATCAAAATATCCTTTGCATATTCAAATGAACCAAAGTGTAATATTTTTCCAATAGAAAAAAATCTCTCACAGAATATCTTAGCTGAAGGTACAGGTTACACTTTAATCACATTTACTAATAAGTTGGTACATGAAACCTGACTACACAATGTCTAAGTATATAGCTTCTTCATATTGTTATAAAAGTCAAGAAAAGTAGATTTAAATGCCTATAATCCCTAAAGAGAACAAGAGCTTCAAAGCTTACACTAAGTCCATCAAACCCAATCATTTACCACCAACAACCAAACTTGTAAATAGATTCATATACATAGATGCACATCAAAGTATGGAGAAGTACTCTAGAGAACATCTTCTACCTTAATAAGAATTCACAAACAAAGCTTAATCTTAAACAGGTTTGTTTTGTGCAATCAGTTCACCAACCAGTTATGATACATGTCCAATGACAGCAATCCTTGGTACTATCTCCAAGCAAAAGCTAATTTACTACAGCAAAGAATAATCCACCATATGGTGATCCACATATGAAATTTTTTTTAAAAATTCAATCCATGCTTCTTGAACCCAAGTCATCTGGGACTTTGAATTGTTAATGGCTTTAAATTTATGACAATGTACTGAAATACATATTACTCAAAATAATACACCTGGCCAGTCCTTAATCTCATTCCATTCTCCAAACCCTCTCTAAAGAAAGTCAAACTATGACGGAGAAAGCAGGCTGAATGGGGAACTAAGTGGAATCTGCTATATTGTAGAAGGAGGATTTTGCAGACTTATGATTCTGCAGAACTTCAATGCTATATTGTACAAGTATTGAAAAAGTCTCAAACTAGAAAGTTTAAGAACTACAATGTACATGATACTACTATGTAATTCATAGTATTTTACCCAAGAAAGACAGAAAAGCTTGACAAACATTAAGTTAAACCTGACAACAGGTGTGTGTATTTTTAAAAAGAAAATCGATGGTGCAAAAAAAAAAATCTGATTTACAAAAAGTATGTCAGTGACTAGCAGAGACAGAAAGAACCAAGATCTAACTAAGCTGTTCTCAAATAGGTGAACCATTCTGATTTGCTCACACTCATGCACACACATACATCTTCATATATAGATATATGTATATATATACACATATATACAGATAACATCAGTGTTTAAAGTAGACTAAGAAATGTGTTCTTTAGCATCACTTTTACTCACCTTACTAACACCTACTCCGGTAAATCTGGCCTCTAACAGTTCTTGCCGCCTTGGGTCCAAGCTGTGCAATTCTTCCATCATTTCTAGTAGAAAAGGAAAAAAAGATGTGAGAATAAGAAAACTTCGAAATGGTAAAAACAATTTTTATGTCTGACAAAATTCAAGAGTGATTTTATCATTGAATGGTCAAAGTGAATTCTCCCCCTCAAAGTAATACAGTACACATTAAGCAATAAATTTTATTATGCTACAAAGAAAATAAAATGGTATTTAGAAGTTACCTTTTGTAACTTTAGGAATGTCTTATAAATCTATACAAATCCTATAAATCTGAGGAACTTTAGCTGTTAAGACTGAAATATCTTAGTCTTTTCTTAAAACTTCTCTGAAGTTATGAAAAGCAAGAGGCAAAGAGTATAGGGGCTTGCCCCCTGCCCAACAAAAAAAGATATACTAAGCAAATTAATCTGGGCAGGTGGTTTTAGATTTTTCTTTCCCTAAGAGATAAAGATATGAATCATTAATGATAATGTCATAAGACTATAGAATGAATCAGAAGCCACAGACAACTCTAAATAATACTATGATTTCTCTGAAGAGGTCTCAGGAGAAAAGGCCTTGCTCATTTTTAATGTAATGGGGCACTGATGGTAAAGTCATCCTTCAGTGAAAGTAGAGTATACATATCCATACAGAAAACCAACCTTTTTCTAACTCTTTTTTTCTGACCACTCCCTGCAGCACTATATTTCCCTAGACTCTACACATCTGTCTTTTAACACTCCTTCCAAATAGGGAGGGGCAAGAGTCCATCATATTTTAAATTGCTTTTATTATCAAATAACATACAAGCTACTTTTAGCAAACCTATTCATTTATATTCACGGACTAACCCCTGCAAATAAGTCCCGACACAAAATGGGGGGGGGGGGGTGCTGCAGAAGAGATGTAACACTATTACAGTTGACATCTTCATTAACCAGTTAGGAGGATGCAAATAGGGGAAGGGTGATAGGATGATTTTAAAGTTCACGGGACCCATGATTCAAACCTCTCCTTGGCAAGCTAACATGCCCACAATTTCCAGTAACAACCAATATATACATCCTTCCAGTTTCATTTCCCTTCCCTTGCTGAATCAAGAGCCTAGGCCATAGGAGAGAGAAATGGTAGCTATTTTAAAGTTTCACCGCACCTTCTCCCTGCCCCCATTACACACACAAACACATTAAAGTGTAGCGGAATTCTCCTACGCGGGAGGGGAGGTAAATACCACAAAAGACTTTGAGCTCCCCTCAAATAACCGGCCTTCCTCGAAGTCTCGCCCTTCCCATTAACCGAGGCCGGTTTCGCTAAGGGTGCATCTTTCTCTCAAACCACGAGATCCATCGGATCTTTTCCAACTCCCATCCCCAGCCCAGGCCTACAAAATAACGCCTCGGCGGTTGCTACGTTTAATGTCAAATCACGTTTTTAAAAAAAAAAAAAAAAGCTCCTCATCTCTTTTCCAGCCTCGGCTCCTGGTGAGCCCCGGGGCCGGGCAAGGGACCTAGCCGCTCGCCCGCCCGCCTGCCCGGGGCCTCGTAGCGCAGCCGCCGGCTGGGGCCTGCTCGCGGAGCCCTCTGCCAGCAGCCTGCAAACTTTCCCCAACTTCGGCCCCACCTGTCAGGCAGGGCAGGGCAGGGCAGGAGGCCGAGCAAGCGAGCGGCCGGGCCCCGGGGGGTCGAGGTGTGCTCCTTGGTCTGGGGATGCCCAGGCTCTCCTAGCAGCTCCCACCCCGGGCCGCTGCGGGGCCTTGGCCTGGGATGCCTCGGGCCCAGGTCCCGGATCCATGTGCACAAGGGGGGCCCGGGGACGGTTACGAGAGCCCCGGGCCCGCCCGGCCCAGCCTCGGCCTCAACCCCTGCCCCGGCCCCGGCCCGGCGCCTGCCCCCGCCCCGGGCTTGGCTCGGCCGAGCTCTCACCTGCCGCCGCCGCCGCCGCCGCCGCTCCTCCCTGGAGGGGCCCCGACCCAACCCGACCCGGCTCCGGGCCGCTCCGCTCTTCCCCTGGGCAGGCCCGGGGCGGAGCCGGGGCCTCTCCTGAGCGCCGCAACCCCCCGCCCGGGCAGCCGCCGCCGGCGCCGGGCTCCACGCGAGGGCGGGCGGGCGGGGGAGGGAAGGAGGGAGGGAGGGAGGGAGACGGGGAGGGGGAGGGGGCGGGG
>CM053626.1:181430627-181458716 GCA_028646595.1 Phalanger gymnotis
TGGGGGAGGGGGAGGGAGAAAGGTGGGGGAGGGGGCGTCCCGCTGCCCGGACTGCGCCTCAGCCAATCAGCGGTGGGGCTGGGCCGGCGGGCAGGGGTTAACGCGGCGCCCCGGCGGAGGAGGCCATAGTGGCCTCTGCCTAGCACAGCTGCTGCGGGAGGAAAGGTGGGCTAGCCGGTCGGCGGACTGGCAAGCGGGCGGGCGGCCTCCGTCCCAGTCGGGAAGCAGGGGCCGACCCCTGGAGCGCGCCCTCTGGCCGCAGTGGCTGCGGCTCCCCGGGACAGAGTCTCTGGAGGGGGTCCTCGGCTCCCTCCCTCCCTACGAAGTCTTTGTGTCACCGGCAAATGCCTCTTCGCATACGCTGGGGGATGACTGGCGGGGGAGGGGAGCGGGGGTGAAGCCTACTCTCCCTGCTCCCCATCCCAGGGGTCCAGCGGTCTGTCTCTTGGAATCCCCGGGCTCCGCAGGTTCTAATCCCAAGGGAGCGAGAGCTGCTTCTCTGAGGAAAGGGTTCTAGAGTGACAGTCCTTAGACTTGTGGGGGAGAGGTTAGGGTTTCGGAGCATCCCCCAACCCTCCCCCACAGGTAATTGGATCTTTTTTTTCATCATTATTATTACTATTAACGGGTCTGGCCCACCCGTGCTTGCGAGTGTGCCACCCACCGCCAGCCCCGAGATCAGCCTCCTCCCCGCCTTGCGACCCCTTCTTTCCCTCTTTTGAAAGTTGGCAACCATTAATTCCACGTGGAACGCTGTAGGAGCGAGCCCACTTGAGGGACAAAGGGTTCCCTGGGGCCTAAACGCGCCCCCATACCCACAATTATGCAGCTGTCTGAAAGCGGCGGGGAGGAGGGATTAGGCGCTGCAAAGGCTTTCCTCCCAAAGGTGCCGGGAAGGAGGTTACGTTTCAACTTTTACTAAAAACATTGAACTCTGAGGGCACCCCAGAGGGCCTGGGGAGAGGGGAGGGGAACCGGATAAACGGCCCTGCCCCCATCACTGAGAAGTTTTCCCCTCCCATTGTGTAATGAGAAAGTTGAAAGGAGGAGGAGTTGCTCTGCCAGTAGTAGGCCATACTGAAAATGGGGGCTTGTGTAGTAGGGTGAAAATAGTAGCCATTCTTATCACCAAGTACAGAAGAAAGAAGGACATTGCGATCTGGCTCCCATCCACGAGGGCTAGGAGATTAGCGTCAATAAAAATGCCCTCTTTTTATTTTCCTCAGCAGCTTCCTCCATAGGATTGTTATAATTGAGGATCACAAGAGTAAAATTCAAACATTATTTGGCAGATTGAAAACTTTCCTGCTTGAACTTCTGAAGAGATGGGGAAGTTCTGAATGGAGCTTTTTATGCCAATTACTCTTTACGTACAGGCTGACTTCAGAAAGAGCAATGGAAGCAAGTTCCTTATTAGTTTGACTTCCTTCTCCCACCTTCCATAACCTGGGGGCATATTCGTGGAGGAGAGGGAAGAATCTTCACAATATCAGTGAATTATTGATAGAAAATCAGGGTGACCCTTAACCATAAGATACCGTCTAGTCTAGTCCACTGACCTGTCGGACCTCTCCTGATTCCGAAAGTTGTTGGTGCTCACCCTGGACTCAGAGAAATTACTTTGTATTTGTTTATCTCTATACACGTTGTATCCTCCAGTCGAATTTAAGCTCCTTTAAGGCCCGGACTGTTTCCTTTTTTTTTTTTTTTTTGTCTTTGTATCTCCACCCCCTGGCTCTGTGTCTTGGAAATAGTAGCCACTTAATGTTTTTTTTTAATTATTTAGAATACAGATGAGGAAACTGAGGCCCAGAGACAGCCATGGACTTGGCCAAGTTCACTGAGGTAATAAGCATCGGAGGAGCATTCAAACTCAGATCTCATAATTTCAAATATAGCAGTTTCAGTTGTACCACTCCTCCCCATTAAACCTACAAACGTTTTCCTATAGTGTTAACATCAGCTTTGAAAAGGGAACAGATGAATTATGGCAGGAAACAGAACTTAATATTAACATATGAAGCACAATATCTTCTACCAAGACTTAGGGAGATTAATGAAATGTTTTCTGACTACCAGTGAGCTATATTAAAATTACATTCTGATAACCTTTAGACTCTTCCATACAATGGATCCTTGGTCTTGGCGCCATTAAAAACATTAAACTTTCTAAATGCATCCCCAAATTATGTTTTAACCTAATGTTAAAAGGAATTGTAGAAGTCATACAGTTCAACTTACTACTCAAAGTGGGAATTCCCTACAATAATATACTCTCTAAGTGGTAAATTAGCCTCATCTTGGGTACTTCCCATAACACAGAACTTCTACAGGTTTACAAGGCAGCCCATTCCATTTTTGAGACCATTCATCCTTAGATAGTTCTTTGTAATGGTGAGCAGAAATCAGTTTCCTTCTTAATTCTTCTCTTTTTACCCTTGTCAGCTACAAAGAATCTAATTCTTCCTTATGACAACCTTTCAAATACTTGAAATAGGCTAATACTATAATAGACTTAGAACTAGCCAGGAAATTAGATGAATTAATTGTTCAACAAGCACTTACCATGTGCCAGGCACTGTGCTAACTAAGTACAGGGAATACAAAGAAAAGTAAAAACAGCCTGTTCAAGAAGTTCATAATCTATGGGCAACAATATGCAAACAAGTATGTACAAAAAAAAGATATACATACATAAATATACATAAAGACATATATACAAATATAAGGTAAATTTGAAATAATCTCAGATGGAAGGCACCAGCATTAAGGACTAGGAAAGGTTTTTTGAAAAAGGTAGGATTAGCTGATTTGCTGGAAGCTAGGAGGTGGAGGTAAAGTGAAGAGCATTCCAGGCATGGGAGACAGCCAGTGAAAATATAGTCGGGAGGTGGAAGTGTCTTCTGCCAGAAATAGCAAAGATCACAGTGTCACTGGATTGTAAAGGAATAGCAAGGAGGCTGTCACTGGATTGTAGAATATGAAGAGAAGAGTAAAGTTTAAGAAGATTGGACCAGTAGGAAGGAAGCAGGTTATGAAAAAGCCAAACAGCAGATTTTATATTTGATACTCAGATGTCGTCTAATTCAGCATCTTTATCTTGTAGATGAAGAAACAAAGGCCTGAAAAATTGAAGTGACCAGTCCAGTCACACAATAGTAAAAGTGGCAAAGTCAGGATTTGAGCCAACATCTCTTTCTCTAGATTCAACAGTGCTTATATGTCTCCTCTAAGTCTCTTCTGCAGGCTAACATCCCCAGTTCCTCATATAGCATAGTTTTCAGAACTGGTTATCAGTCCCAGGGCAAACCAGTTCAAAAATGTCTGGCTTAAAATAAATATAAGATTTTCTTTTGAAGGAATAATTTGGAACATAGAAAAGATCTTTTTCCCCTCCTCTTTCAGAGACTGGGATTATTCTTCTGTAAAATAAGGGGACTGGGATGGATGACCTCAAAGTTTCCTTCTGACTCTGAGAGAATGGGTTCCTTATCACAGCCATGCCCTTTGTGGTCCACATCTAGCTAAGATCGTACCTAAGAATTTTATAGGCTTTATTAGGCAAAGTACTCAGGTACTGTAGTGATAAGTATCTTATAGGTTAAAAAAAAATGTCAACAGTAGGAAGGACATAGGAAATATTGTACACCATTTCCTGGAGAAAGGCAGATATTTTCAAAGCAAACATTCTTGCTGTTATATGGTTACCTTCTCATAACTCAATTTGACATTGGCTATGTGGACCAGTTTGTTAAAATAATATTGACCTTAGAAAAACAACATTGCCAGGCTCCATTTTTCTCTTATGTTACACACTGAACTGCATTTCCTTCCTAAATTCAGCCCCTTAGCAGCCCCAGGCCTGAAGGAATAGGCTAGCCAAGTAGCTACATGCCTTGAGAGTGCCCAGACTTTAGCTATCAATATGTGGCTATACCATTGATAGGGGGTTTTCAACTCAGAGAAGTATTGAACTGGAAAGAACTAATAAGAGATCATCTGATCCTGGCCTCTGTATTTTGGCAGGCAGGTAGATGACTAAACAACCTATACCTAGGACAAATCACCATAAAATCATAGTTTTTGCACCAGAAAGAATCAGACTTAGAACTGAAAGAGACTTAGGACTTAGAGCTGAAAGAAACTTTAAAGATCCCCTAGAACAGCAGCTCTTAATCTGAGATCCATTTACTTTTTTTTTAATTTTATAACTGCATTTTGATAAAATTGATTTCTTTTGTAATCACATGTATTTTGTTTTATCCACTTAAAAACATCATTCTGAGAAATGGACTATAGGCTTCACCAGACTGCCAAAACAGTCCAAAAGGAAAAAAAAAAACCCAAGAATCCTTTTATATAGAGCAAGTACCTCATTGTATAGATGGGGCAGCTAAGGCCCAGAGAAGGTAAGAAGCATGCCCAAATTTACAAAGGTAGCTAGTAGTAGACCTCAGATTTGGGCCTAGGTCCTCTCCAAAACTTGGGCTGTTTCCACTGTGGTATTTCAGCTAATCCATACTTCCCAACCCAAAACATCCTACTGACCAGTAAAGTGTATCCTTTATTTCTATCTTTCCTTCCCCAACCTCAGCTTAAAGGACTTCTCAGTAGTTGAGAACTTTAGCTGGTAGGGACTACAAGTTGGGAGGGAGGAAGAAGCAAGGAAGCCTTCTGAAGGAAGATAAAGAAGAATCATTTTGTGAGAAGACAACCAATTTAAGCCAGCTTTGTTTCTAACAGATATATACATAATAAAGGTAGGACTGAGGTCTAAAAGGATGGAGAACAATGTAGCAACAATGTTACTTGCAGCTACTGTGGCTGTGTAAGACCAATAACACCAGCACACAAGGAGGGCTGCTAGCACAGTGTCTTTGATCTGCTTTTCTAAGGAAAGCAACTTTAACGGATTTACAGTCTTACCTTAATCAAATATACATATATCATTCACTTAGGGAAAAGCCAGCACCCTAAACTTCAGAGAAAACACAAACAGAAATTACAAGCATACATTATATAAACAGCAAATAAACACAAATCAACAGACAGGCTTCTAACTCTCTAACTATAGCAATACTTACACAGTTATCAGAGAGAGAAGCACCAAAATCCGGGTTTTCAAAGCTGGCTCAGGTGGCTCCTTAATGGCTACACAGAGTCTCATTCAATGAAATCACAGGAACCCTCTTCCAATGAGTGAGCCCTCAAGCAAAACCTCTCCTCCTGCAGTTCTGAAAGTTCTAGCTTAATGATATATATATATGTCCTTTTTCAGGGTCAGAGGGCATCAAAACCATGCAACTTAAACCTATGTGACCTAGGCTTTCCTGTGACTTAAGCAGGTCACCAAAGATTCCAGATTCAAAGACTCTTGATTGAAACAAAGTCAAGACTCAAAGGCATTTGATTGCCTCACTGCTGAGAAGCACTCCAAAACAAAGAGCAGCAAAAAGTACCACCCTGCTGGCCATTACAAACAATGAACTTGTCTCCTTAGTTTACCTTTTGTTCTAGTTGTGATTAATTTGCATGGAAAGTCAGAGAGGATCTTGGAAACACTTAAATCTAAATGGTTCAGTTATTTGTAACAGGACAGTGACCCCAAGAAAAGGGATCACCTGGGGCATTCTACCTAGTGTTCGTTAGATGCGTGGCTATGATTAAAGAATAGTCAGCCTTCTTTTCACACTAGTCGAGATAACTAGTAAGTGATCTGGGAAAGGTGAGCCCAGAAGCTGGAAAGGAATAGATAACAAGCATCCAATAAATCCCAGTCACCAGAGCGCGGCCGAGCCCAGTGGAGCAACGCCTATGGGGAAAAAGAATCCTAGGGCCAATCCCTCTACCTACAGTGTTTGTCTTTACTGAAAAAAGCTATGAGCAGAATAGATATTACTACCCTGAGGGACTATGAGGAACTGTCTTTCCTTGTGGGAAACTTTGTCTCTAGGCAAAACAATAGAAAGCCCTTGTTCAACCCGTAGTAATCATATCCTATAAGTCTTTTACGTGTCCCCAGAATATTCTAACCATTTGCAATTTTATGTAATCCTCATTCGTCTTACTGTTTTCTCAATCTAGTGTGAAAGGCTATAAAATGTTCAGATTTTACCCTACTTGAAGAACCTTGGCATGTCTGTAGTCTGACTCTTCTCTTGCAGCTGCAAGAAAAAAAATGCTTTGGCTAAATAAGAATTTACTGATTCTGATGGGGCGCTCGCGCTTGGACCCTAATTCTAACATCACATTTCACCTTAGCCTCTGCCTGGGTGCCTGTGCCTGTGGCAGAATTCCAATTTCAGAACACATCTAGTTCTCAAACATGTTCTTTCCCAG
This sequence comes from Phalanger gymnotis, assembly GCA_028646595.1. Taxonomy (NCBI): domain Eukaryota; kingdom Metazoa; phylum Chordata; class Mammalia; order Diprotodontia; family Phalangeridae; genus Phalanger; species Phalanger gymnotis. The sequence continues at coordinate 181,436,967 of CM053626.1, forward strand.
ACAGCCTCGCTAGCTAAAGGATAGTATGCCCCAAAATTATCTCTGCTTCTAGCTCAGTAAGCAGCTATGCCCAATTATAGATTGATTCAGGATGCTGATAACTAACTATACGCTGAGTCTAACACATATCCTACACATAGTCAAATTTGTACTCCCTTACGTTAATCTTGTCTAACAAAACACGTGATGGAATCCACCTGGATATTCCCAGTCAGCCATGAACTTTTGGTGACTTAGTGACATTTCACAGGCAAAACCACACCCCTGGGTAACCCCACTTTGGGCTATTTCCCAGTGAACTCTGGATAAGATACCTGCATAGTAGATACAAAAAGTGCATGTTCCTTTAAGAACTGACCGCTCCTAAACCACTCCCTGATCTCACCTCAGAACACCTAATTGACAGGTTACATCCCTAAATCTTGTACTTAAACTTTCCCTGTAGCCCTGTATGGTTGCAGGTTCCCTAAGAACTTTTGCCTGCTTTATTTATGTAAAGTGTAATAAATCTTTGCCTCCTTGACTTAAAGAATGTTTGGGTCTGTGAATTCATTCCAGGTGGCCTTGCCTTGGGAATTTTGGTTTGGGATTTCTATATCCCTGGGTTCATTTCTCCTTTGGTTTGGGATTTCTACATCCCTGGGTTCATTTCTCCTTTGGTTTGGGATTTCTACATCCCTGGGTTCGTTTTTCCCTCTACATTTCAATCTTTAATCAATACCTAGAAGCCACTGGCAACCACCATAAGACCAATGGGACTAACCAAATAACTCTCCCAGTGGAGATGCTATTCCCAGCAGAGAGCAGGCCCAGAGAAGGGAGTGATGATGCCTTCGGAAATTATGGATGTTTCTACATTTGCCTCTAGATGTGCTTCTGACTTTTCAGATTTCATCACCATGCCTCAATCTGCAGTCTGACGCTAGAACACCCATTAACCTCTGTGGCCTTCTCACCCTAAAACATCCTTCTCTTCTGCTGGGCCTTCTCTGGTGAATTTTTCCTAGGGCCTCCATTTTAGACCAGAGTACAAGCTAGTCAATCTTTATTCCCCACCTGGCTATGCTTCTGACTCCAGATTTCAACACGTCACCTCACCAGCTGCCCCCCCACCCGACCCCCAAGTCCTCCATGCCTGATACCTTTACCACTACCACCCCACCTCTACTTTCTAGATACCTTGTGTGTGTTGTTAGATTGCAATCTCTTTGAGCCCAGGAAGTATCTTTTTTTGCTTGTGTTTGTATCCTTAGCATTTAGCTAAAGACACATAATTAATGCTTAATAAATGTTTCTTGCCTTACCTTGCCTGTAGAATTGAAAGTATGCATTATTTTTCCACAAGCATGTCCTGGATCCACATTCCTTCATGTATGATTCCTATGCATGCCTACTTTCCCCATTAATGGTATGTGTATTTGTAGGAGCATGTGTCCTAAGTTTTAGGGGAATATTCTCTTGCAACATTTCTTGCTGTGCTTTTTCGTTAAATGCCTTTTCTTTAATCTAATTTGTGCACCCGGATTGCTTAGAGAAAAAAATAAGCACCAGTAAGAATTCATTATAGTTTTGAGTGGACATGGCACCTTGAACATCCAGTACTTGTTCTGAGGGCCCCACATGTGAAAGTAGGAAGGTGGCAGGTGCTACAAGTTATTGGGGGTTTTTTAAATTTTATAGGGTTTAAGAAGGAATGAACTTTGGTAGTAAAAGTTTTGTGGACCAGTCAATATTTACTACAGATCCATATAGTTCCACAGACCAGCATTTGGGAAAAACTGAATCATAGGATCATATGTTTAGAGCTAGAAGGAGCCTTAGAGGTAATCAAGAGTATTTCCCTATTTGTACAGATGAAGAAACTAAGGGTCAGAGATATTAAGTGATTTGCCCAAGATCACAGAGGTAGAATACAAGTCATTTTTTTCAGATGAGAAAACTATATCCAGGATTAGTTATGCAGCTAGCCTGGAAGAATTAGGACTAAAACTCAGTTCTTCTGCTTCCTACTCCAGTGTTCTTTCCACTATAAAACTAATAATAATCTAATATTAATTATTCAGTCTTTCAAAAACTATTCATATCATCCTTCTCCTCCTCATGGTCATCATCAAAGAGGCCACTGACTGTAAAGCCTCAGCAAATGTATATTGTCCTGATCATCTTTCAATCTTTCTCATAATTTCTCCTATATTACTTTTTTTCAAAAGAAACTTAAACATTAATACTTCATAGTTCTATGAAAGTTACTGGAGAATTTATATGTTTGCTATAGGTTTGAGTTGACAACATGTAGTTTAATTCAGTACCAGGTCAACAAAACACCACAGTATGTACTAGGTCTATATCCAAAAAGAGATTCCCCCCAAAAGGGGAAAGGAACTATTTATACTAAAATATTTATAGCAGTTCTTCTTTGTGGTAGCAAAGAATTGGAAATTGAGGTTATGTCCATCAATTAGGGAATGACTGAACAAGTTGTGGTATATAATTGTAATGGAATAGTATTGTGCTACAAGGATGATTACAGAAAAGCCTGTAAAGACTTACATGAATTGATGGAAAGCGAAGTGAGCAGAAACAAGAGAACATTGTACATAGTAACAGCAATATTGCACAATGATAAACTGTGAATAATTTAGCTTTTCGCAGTAAACAATGATCCAAGACAATTCCAAAGGACTTGTGATGAAAATGCTATCCACCTTCAGAGAAAGAACTGTTGGAGTCTGAATGCAGATCAAAACATACTATTTTTTACTTTCCTTTTTCATGGGCTTTTTTTTTTGTCTGTGTTTTCTTTCACAACATGAATAAGATGGAAATATTTTTGCATAATTGCACGTGTATAACTTGTATCAAATCACTTACCATGGGAGGAGGGGAAAAAAGAGAATTTGAACTCAAAATTTAGAAAACAAATATAAAAAATTGTTTTTGCATGCAATTGGAACAAATAAAATATCATTTAAAAACACCACAGTATGGAATTATGCAATAGTGTAGCTATCATTGCAAGATGAAAAATATTTATCATTTCAAATGAAAGTATCAATTTTGCAAAAGATTGTGGAGAAATCCTAAAGTCATCAGATCTCTTCAATTTCAATTCAATTCAGCAACTTTTTTTGACGTGTCTATTGCATATAAGGCATGGGGATACAAAGGCAAAAATGAAAACTGTGAAAGAGACAAAGGGGGAAGCTGTGATGACATAAAGGCAAAAATGAAACTATCTCTGCCCTTACGCTTAGGTTCTCCTGGAGGAAAAAAACACGAGAAAAGATCAGTGAATACAAAATTTATTTGTGCCCCCTGTTTGGACAATAAGCTGGAAGTGTGGCTGAAGAAGGTTGCTTATAGGTTAGGATAGAAGCACTCAATGTGCTCTGATTCAAATACAACACAAGCTATGACTACATTTGAAAGAAATGTTTTCCCTTCCCTTCCATCCTAAAGGAAAGGAGACAGCTGAAATACCAAAAGAGACAAGAAGTGAGCAACAATTCTGAGGGGAAGACTTTAGGAGGTATGAAAGCAGGGTATTGCTGCAACAATGAGAAGGCAGCCGATGCTGGGGGGAAGCAGGAAGACTTATTACCTGTTCTTGCCGCAGCCTTCATACTTGGAATGGGCCAGGTCTGACTGAGGCCAGTCTTATACCTCAGATTTGATGTTGGGATGATATGAGATACTCACAACCCATCCAACAGTTATTCCCCTATAGCAAGAGAACGATATTTAGCAGGGATATAGCATTGACTCAGCTGAACATAGCTTTCCTGTCCCAGTGCTGGTCATGTTGATCTGCCAACCAGAAACGTCTGGAGGAACTGCCGCTTCTTGTGCTGGGTCCTTTTGTACTCAAATGATCAGGAAGTTATATCATTCTACCTTGACAAAGTTTGGAACCACTGATCTAGATGGTGTTACTGGGTCATTATTCACTTCCAAGTGGACAGTTGTCTTCCCCTCACTTATCAATAATCCTCAGATTAAGACTCTTTTCTATGATACTAAAATAACCAATCAAAAGAATCAATGCATTCCAAAAACTCAACATAACTGATTTTCAATTTTCATTACATTTTGTTGATATTATGAAGCCACGTATTTTGTGTCTAGATATGGAAGATAAACTTGTTTCATACGTACTCTAATCTGGCCAAGGGGAAAATTTCACTGATGGAACAGAGGCACCCTTACACTTTAACCCAGGACTCTTTCTCATCAATCGTACAGTGAATAAGCGTTCTAGACTTGGAGTCAGGAGAGACTTGAATTCAAAACTTGCTTTTTATAGTTATTGACCATAAATAGAACTGAAACAAGGAGGGAGCAATGGAATGCTTCCCTGGAGCACCAAAGTTTAGAGGGTATACAAATTTAACACAAGCAATCCTTCAGTTCTTGTTGTTGTCCTTTGTTTTTGAAGAGGACCAGTGACATCATGGAGTGATGTCTTAGTGGGTAGGATTGGATTTAAGTGAGGCAATTGCACCAAGTTTTCAGCCTCACTTCCAGAGTCATCAAAGTCCAGTGGCAAGACAAAGGTTAAGACAACTGGCAATGGCCTGGGATGCAGTGGATAACTTTGGCATCTTTAATGTCTGATCAAGCTCTAAATGCTCCACAATGCTCACTTTCATGACCATTGGAAAAAATTGTTCTCATCTGCCCATTTTGCCAAGGGAAGTCTTCATTTGCTTGGGGTAGACATTCCCCTAACTCACCAACAAATCTGAGGCTTGTTGGTCACCCTCAACCTGGTGTAGCCTGTCTGCTGAGACAGTTTTACAAGGGTGTGGCCACTATACATAATACAGCTTCTCAGAGCCACAGGTGAGAGTTGGGTAAAAGGTGGACACCAAAGGTGAATGAGCAGCCCTGAAAAGGGCTCGGCAAGTCATCACATCACAGGTGCTAGTCCTCCCTGAACACCCCATAAACCCTTTCAGTAGTTTAGAAACAATCGAACTTAGCACAACGTAGTAAGCAAGAATAATTAATTGCAATAGGAAGCTACTTAATTCCCACTCTCTTCACTAAATTTGTCTTAGTTACTTCTATTCTTCTTGTTCTGATGCAGAATTATGTCACGACCCTTGCCATGAAAAACTCACCCAACCTATCTAAGCCTCATTTAATACCATTAGTAATACCCTACAGACATGATGTGAGAATAAAATAAGATGGTGTATGCAAAGCTCTATGTTAATCTTAAAGTACTAAATGTCAGCTCTTATTAAATGATCATAGCCCCACAAATGTCCAGCTTTCCCTTCCTTCTCCTGTGCAGTTGCTGAAACTTCATAAAGTTCTGGCCTCATGTGCTTCATTGGTGAAGCTTGAGGAGGGAAAGGTTGGGAAATAATAGAGAACAAACTTTGATAGGCATTATCTAATTTTATCCTCATGAAGACTCTGTGAAGTAGTCAAGGGCATTTTATGCATGAGGAAATTGAACCTTAGGGAGATTAAGTTGCCATCTGGTCACTAAGTGTTAGGGCTGGGTGCATCATCTTCATGTTGCCCAACATTTTGTTGGCTTTTTTAACACAGCAGCGTATTAGATTGCTATCATAGGATTTAGATGGAGTGGTCCATGGAACTGTAAAAGATAGCATGTAGGGTAAAGAGCTCTGCATTTAGAATTAAATACCTAAATTTATATCCCACTTCTGCTGTTTATTACCTTTGTGACCTTCGTCAAGTCACTTAATGTCTCTTATGTCTCAATTTCCTCCTCCATAAAATATGGGATTGGATTAGATGGTGACTAAGGCCTGTTCCAGTTCTAATATTACAGTCTGATCCAAACTTATTTTGCAGAGGAGGAAACTATCTTTAGTTAACAGTGACTTTTAGGTCCTCTTCCTATGTTATAACTAACAACTTCAAGTCCTATAAGGACAATTTGGGTATTTTTTTCCTCTCAGTATCTTAATTTGAATTTCATCACATTAAAAACCACCTGCCCACCCACTCACTTTTTAAAAGCTTTTCCTTCAGTTTGCCTCTACTAACTTGGTTTTTCACCACATAGAGGAGTTAATTGTCATTTGCGAATGCAGAGGTTTCCTTGGGCTCTCCTTCCTCCAAAATATTTATAAAAATGTTATATGAAACTGATGAACCTTGGTGAACCCCTATTGTTCCTAAAGTTGTTCGAATCTAAACTGCACTGTTTGTGTTTCTCCATACAGAGAGGAACCCATTTATTCTCATTCTTTGTTAATCCACATTCTCCCCTGGAATCATGCATTCATTCCTTAAGCAAATGTTGACTACATATAGGACTTTTTCAAGGTATTAGGAGGGAAAGGAAAGAAAGCCAAAAGTAACAGAAGGATTTCCCAGCAGTCAGCATATACTTAGATTCTGGTTTGGCAAAGGTTTAGTGAGTACTAAAGCAAGGGAGATCATTGCCAAAGATGGTATTGTAAGGATCACCAGGATTGAGGAAGCAAGAGAAAGTGAGTGGGTCAACATATAACACAGAGACAGGGAGAATTAAGGTCAGGAGAGGTTTGACTATGCCCCCCAAAGCCTTGACATTTGGAAAGGGAGAACAAAGAACAGTAATAAAGGGAAGAGAGAGGTGAGAGTTAGGGATGGTGTTAATCTTTTGGACAGTGTATCGCAAATGACATCTCAGAATCTCAAGGGTTTTCAGAACCTGCTTAGTCCAGCCTGTACTTGACTAAAAATACCTTTTCTGACATCACTGACTAGTGGTCATCTAACATCTAGCTTTTATATAAAAATCTACAGTGAGGGGGAACACCAGCACCAGCACCAGCACTAGCACTCATATAAATCAATACTTCAGCGAATCTTCAATCTTATTAATGTGGGTACTCTCTTCAATAGTATTGATTCCAGTGCTCATCCTATGTAATCTTGTCCACATTTTCCTTCCTTCAATCTACCCAAGATGCTGGAGGCCTTCTTTGTATATTTCATGGAAATCAGTGTAGCCCTCAGGCAGTTCATTTGTTATCTCACTTAAATTTATTTTTCTCTATCATGAACTCAATCATCGACACACCAAATATTCTAATACAAAAAGGATAAAGAAAGGATTGTATGTAGAACTTCTATTATTTACAATTAGTTTTTCTTTAAATGTATTTTAAATTTTACACAGTAACAAAAGTAGCCAGTTGGGTGTTCTTCTGAACTTCTTACTGTTTTCTTCTGTATATTTCTTAATGTTTTTACTGATGCTTTTTCCCCCCATATCTATCATTTCCCACGATTTGGAGTGTTCTTTCGTATGGTTGTTGGTTTGCATTTCTTCTTTTGAAAAAAGCCTTTATAAAGGTGATTCTGGGAAGATGGCAGAGTAGGTCAGAAAACTCTAGGCTCTTCAAATTTCCTGTACAAAAAGAGACAGACCATTGCCTCAAAGTGAAAGTGGAGGAACAGAAAAAACAAAAGTTGGGGTAAAGCAGTTGCCCTCCTAAGACAACTCAAGAGGCTCTCAGGAAAGACTTGACCTTCTGGGGCAGAAGTTTGTCTGACTGAAGTACAAACACCCCCGACACACTCTGCTGAAGCAACAAACAACAAGCTCTGGGAGCAGCTGAGTGGGAGCAGCAGCCTCTGCCTCAAGAGCTTTTACTTCATGGACAGTGTGGGGGTCAGACAATTGAGCAGGGGAAGATTGAAGGACCCTCTGGTATCAGGTGATGCTAGGCCCAGCTATGCTGACCAGACCCTGGGTCTAGGCTGTAGCTGTGGGCAAGAAGGAGCAAGCACATGCCCAGTGAGTGTGGCAGAAGAGGGGCAGGGACCCTACTGGCTGTGGGCACTTGCAGAAGACTGGAATCCCTGGTTTCAGTTCCAGGGCAGGGGAGAGAGCTGAAGTTTGGCACCCCTAGAGGGACCACAGGGAGCAAGAGCATTTGCTGGACAGTGTAGCTGGGGGCTCTAGATGTGGCTTAGGAAGTGAGAGGAGTGCCTGAGGTAGGGCCCTTATAGAACTCAGAAAATAACAGTTAGAAAGACTTGAAGCCTGCGGCACCATCCCTCACACCTTGGGACTAGACCCTGATTACAATAATAAGCTACTAAAAATAAAATAAAAATAAAAATGAGTAGACAGCTACTATGGGGATAGAGAAGATCTAGGCTCATATTTAGAGGAAGATAGTAAAGTTTTAAAAAAGCCACTCCTTTTTCAAAGAGAAATGTCAAGTGGTCAGAAGGCCAAAAAGAGTTCTTGGAAGAACTTAAAAAGGACTTTAAAAATCAGAGAGATTAGGGGAAAATTAAGGGAAAAAAATTAGAGTAATCCAAGAAAATTATGAAAAGAAAGTTAATCAACTGGAAAAAAAGATCCAAAAACTTAAGGAAGAAAATTACTCCTTGAAAACTACAATTGGTCAAGGGGAAGCTAATGATGTTATAAGACACCAAGAAATAATAAAACAAAATCAAAAGAATGAAAAAATAGAAGAGAAAGTAAAATATCTCATTAGAGAAACAAATGATCTGGAGAACAGATGGAGAGACAACATAAGAATTGTTGGACTACCTGAAAGTTACAATCCAAAAAAGAATCTCGATACAACATTCTTTTTTTTTTTTTTTGAGGGAGGGAGGAAGGCAGGGCAATTGGGGTCAAGTTACTTGCCCAAGGTCACACAGCTGGTAAATTTGTCAAGTGTCTGGGGCTGTATTTGAACTCAGATCCTCCTGACTCCAGGGCTGTGCTGTACTCACTGCACCACCTAGCTGCCCCTCTTGATACAGTATTACGAGAAATTATTAAGAAAAATTGCCCTGAAGTTCTAGAACAAGAAGGTAAAGCAGAAAGAGAAAAAAAAAACTCACTGATCACCACCTGAAAGAGATCCCAGAAGGAAAACTTACAGGAATATCATAGTGAAGTTTCAAAGGTCCTAGGTTAAGGAGAAAACATTATAAGCAATAAGAAAAACGATTTAAATACTGCAGACTACAATCATGATCACACAAGACTTAGCAGTTAAAAGACTGTAGGTCTTGGAACACTATTTTTGAAGAGAAAAAGAGCTGGGGTTGCAACCAAAAATAACTTACCCTGCAAAGCGTATTCTTGAAAAAAAAGAAAGGATATTTAACAAACTCAAACTCATATTTAACAAGCTCAAGTATTTGTGACCAAAAAAAAACCAACAAAAAAAAAAACCAGAACTTAATGGAAAATTAAACAGATAATATCCAGGGGAAATATTAGGTAAACATTAAAGACCAATTATAAGGGACTCAATAAGATCAAACTGTTTACTTCTTGTATGTGAAAATGTTAGTGAGGGTCATCGTTCCTTGGGTAGTTTGAAAGAAAGGCTTCTGCTGAGTTGAGTAGGATGGGATGATTCTGAAAAATAAAACTGGTTAGGGAGAAGTAAAAAGGAGCAACTATTTCATAGAAAGGAGGTGTGAAAGAAAGAATTGATATAGAAGTTCGTGGATAGAGGGTTTGTAGTGCTGGAACCTTACTCTCATCAGAAATGGGTTAAAGAAGAAACAACACATACATCTAGAAAAGTATAAAAGTCTTCTAAATTTATAAAGGAATAAGAGGGCAAGGGGATAGGAGAAAGGGAGAGAATGTAGAAGGGTATGTAGTTTAAGAATTAGGAAGGTGGGGGAAAGGATAAGGGAGGGACTCTTAGGTGGGTGGATAGATTTAGATGGGGGGGAAGATTAGGGAGGGACTCTTAGAGGGGTGGGCAGATTAGGGAATGGGAAGGCCAGGTTGTGGTTAGAAGGAAATTCGACTTGTGAGGAGGGAGGTTAAAGAGGCTGAGAAGAATACTGAGGAAAAATAGGATAGAGGGAAATACATAACTAGTTCCCAGAATTTTGGGTATGAATGGGATGAATTTACCCCAAAAAGAAACACAGATAGCACAATGGGTCAAAAATCTGAATTCAACCATATGTTGCTTACAAAAAACACAATAAAAAATGAGAGATACACACAGAATTCAAATAAAGGGCTAGGGTAGAATTTATTATGCTTCCCCTGTTATTAAAAAAAAAAAAAGCAAGGGTAAAGATCATGATCTCAGACAAAGTTAACGCTAAATTAGATTTAATTAAAAGAGAAAAACAGGGAAACTACACAACGTGTTGGCGATATTATTCAATTTTATTTTAGACCATTTAAAATAATTATAGACAGTATAAAATACCTCAGCATAACCTGCCAAAACAGAACTAAGAACTACATTAACATAATTACAAAACACTCTTTATACAAAGGCAGATTTAAACAATTGGAGAATTATTAATTGTTCATGGGTAGGACAAGTCAATATAATAAAAACAACAAATAATCTATCTATTCAATGCCATCCCAATTAGATTACTAAAAAATTATTTTACTGAGTTAGAAAATTCATTCATTTCATTCATTCATTCATTCATTCAAAACAAAATTCATTTGGAAGAATAAAAGGTCAAGAATTTCAAAGAAACTAATGAAAAAAATGTACAGGAAGGAGTACCAGCAGTACTAGACCTCAAAGTATATTATAAGGCAGTAAATATCGAAACTATCTGGTACTAACTAGGAAATAGAAAGGTAGATCAGTGCAACAGAGTAGACCCAGAACACACAGTAGTAAAGGATTATAGCTATTTTGTGTTTGACAAATACAAAGATTTAAGTTTTAGGGTTAAGAATTCATTATTTGGTAAAAATTGTTGGGAAAGCTGGAAAATATTCTGGCAGAAATTGGGCACAGAACAATATCTTAAGCCATGGACTACAATAAGGTCAAAATGGATGCATGATCTAGATATAAGGGAGATATCAATTAGAAGAACATGAAACATATTACCTATCAGATTCATGGATATGAGAACAATTTATGAAGAAACAAGAGAGGTATAAAATGGATAATTTTGATTATATTATATTTAGAAGTTTACAAATAAAACCTCTGTAGCCAAGATTAGAAGGAAAGTAGAAAATTGGGGGGAAAACTTTCAGACACAGTCTCATGTAAAGGTCTCATTTTTCAAATATATAAAGAACTTTGTCAAATTTGTAAGAATATGAGTCATTCCTCTGTTGAAAAATGATCAGAGGATACTAGCAGTTTTTCAATGAAGAAATCAAAACTATATGTAGACTTATGAAAAAATGCTCTAAATCATTATTGATGAAATGCAAATTAAAACAACTTTGAGATATCATCTTATACCTATCAGATTGACTAAAATGATAGATGCCCATCAAATGGGAAATGGCTAAACAAGTTGTGGTATATGATTGTGATGGAATATTGCTGTGATATAAGAAATAATGAGTTGCTTGAATTTAGAAAAACATGGAAAGATTTGGACCTATGAAGATGCTATCCACCTTCAGAGAAAGAATCAATAAATAGAAATACATATAGTATAGTCTTACTCTATTATATGTGTGTACATATGTGTATATAGATATATGTATATGTTATGTATGTGTATATATTCATGTTTAAAATTGTAGCCTTCTCTAGGGTGAAGTGGAGAGGGAGGGAGAAAAAAAACGCACTGCAGAGAACAAAAGAAAACTTAGAGGAAAGCACAGAAAAGCTGGGTACTTAGAAAATAATGTGTAGAATTTATTATATAGTTTTTTTAAAAAAGTAAACAGTTTGAAATGTAAATTTATTGTTTTATATGTATGCTATGTACATAGGAATGTTCTTTTTTCTCATTTTGTATTTGTTTAAAATGAATTTTAAAAGGAAAAAATTAAAAAGAAAGAAAAAGATGGAGGGAGGGAGGAAGAAGGAAAGAAAGAAGGGAAGAAGGACAGAAAGGAGGAAAAGATTACAGAAGGGTAATAACTTCTCTGTATTGAGATTTTGAGTCTTCATTTTCAGAATAAAACTGGAAACCCTGCTGAATTGGAAAAAAAAAAAGCTCTTATAGAAGCTCTCCCTTATAACAAGGAGGCACATGGACAGAATATTGGTCTTGGAGCCAGGAAGACTAAGTTTGAATCATGCCTCAGACACTTACTAGCTGTGTGACCCTAGGAAAGTCACTTAACCTCTCTCAGCCTCAGTTTCCTCATTTACAAATTGGGGATAATACTATCTACCTCACAGGGTTGTTGTGAGGATCAAATATGATAACATAGGTAAAAGTACTTTGCAAAACTGAAAGTACTATGTAAATGCTATTCTTATTCTTTCAACACCCTAGCCATTCTGAGAATGTCTCATTCTATACCTCCATTTTAATATCTTTCTGCCTAGAAGCAAAAAGGATGCTTCTTGTATTAATTATGTATTAATGCAATTAATACATAATTGTATTACTGTATTAATTTGATGAAGTCACAACTAGTCACTTTAATGATCAGAGTTCTGAAGTCCTTCAGAATTGTTGTTCTTTATATTATTATAACAATCATGTAAATTGTTCTCCTGGTTCTGTTCTTCATTTTGCATCAGTTCATACAAATCTTCTCAAGTTTCCCTGAATTTTTCATATTCATAATTTTTTATAGCATAAAAATATTCCATTACATTTATTTACCGTAATCTGTCTATTCTTCAACTGATGAGCACCAATTTTATTTGTAGTTGTTTCAACAAAAAAAGTTTTGTTATCAATATTTTTGTATACTTGTATCTTTTCTCTCTGTCTTGATCTCCTTTGATTATATGCCTAGTAATGATATTAGTGGATCAAAGGGTATGAACAATTTAATTCCAAACTGCTTGCCAAAATGGTTGAATCAACTTATGACTCCACCAAATTTTCGGTATTGTAACAGTTCTCTCAGAGCCCTTTTAGCATTTGCCATTTTCATCTTTTGCCATCTTGCCAGGCAGCCATAAACCAGTGGTACAACAGATAGAGCACTAGGCCTAGAGCCAGGAAGACCTGACTATTTGAAATATTCCAAAGTCAAATTCAGAGTCAAATCCAGTCACAGACACTTACTAGCTGTGTGACCCTGAGCAAGTTGCTTAACCTGTTTGCCTCAGTTTCCTCAATTGTAAAATGAAGATAATAGTAGCACCTGCCTCCTAGGGTAGATAACATTTGATGAGAGAATATTTGTGTGCAGTGTCTGGCCCCTAGTTGGTGCTTAATGAATGTTAGTTATTTTTATTATTGTTATCAATCCAACGGTTGTTGGGTGAAACATCAGAGTTGTTTTAATTTGCATTTCTCTAATTATTAACGATTTGAAGTTTATTTTCATATGGTTGTGGATGATTCCCATTTCTTCTTTTGAAAAATTCCTCCTTCTTGCCAGATGATGGACTCATTTTTTTATCATCCAATCATTTCGTGGATGATATCCCTTACACTATTTCTTATACATAAATAATCACTGGAATTATGCTATCTGGGCCCAGGTGACTCTACTCATAACTTTGATTCTTCAGAGCTTTTGAAATTCCAAGATTTGTTGTGAATCAGTGAGAGGACATTTGTGGTAACAAAAGAAACAAAAGGAATAAACAAGCAAACAAACCCTGTCCTTTTGTACAGGGAAGCAGTTCGGAATCATTAGAATCATCACTGAAAATATTCTGAGCCTTGGCATAATCAGCATAGTATCAAACCCAAACAGGTGTGTCTGGAGGACCTCACCATCCAAAGGTAAAATCCCTTCAATTTTCTTCTAGACATGCTGGGTTGTTTTATACATTATATGATGTTAATAATAACTCATCAAGGAATCTTGTATGATCTTGAGATGTAAATGTAGAGAGTTACCAGGAATAGCTAAAGATATCTTTCTATACAAGGGGCAGATATCCTCATTGAGACCTAATTCTCAATTCCATCTTAAAGCTTTTAATGGTTCTGCACTTGAAGTGTTCCACTTCTCATGTTCATGAACTCTGAAATTTATTTTTTTTAATGATAATCTTTTATCACTACATTTTCCCCTCTGCCTTACAACCCTTAAACTTCTTCTTTATCCTCACTCTGACTTCTAATCCCTCCACTCCTCAGTTCTTTCCCAGGCTATCACTCCTGCACTGGCTACAGTCTCCTTCCCTATTTTGATGCCTTGGTGAACCAGCTCAACTCTATACTTCTTCGTTTACTATGTCAACTACATTCTCTTCTCTGGAGTACCAACCCTCTTAGATTATTGCCAGTCTCTCCTTGCCAAGCTCCAGCCCTGGATTACTTCCATCATCCATTGCCTTCACTCCTCGTGATGCGCTGCTAAACAAGGCTGGAGAAAATCATGAAAACATTGTTGACTGGGTCCATTAAACTATCTCCTCCATTTGACTATAAGTTTCTTAAAAATAGGGACTGTTTTTGCACTACTCTGTGCTTAGCACAGTGCCTGACATATAGATGATGTTTAATAAATGCTTGTTGACTTGACTTTAATGAGTCTAAATGGTGAGGCCCTTGTTCTGCTTCTTCAGGAAACTGTGAATGGTGTGGATGTCCTATTCACACTTTCCTGAAATGAGGGATAGAGTTCTAGCTCTTAGATATGAGCACCAGGTGGTACAGAAAAGCAAAGAACGAGGTCAGCTGAACTACTAGTTGTCCAGGACCAACTGAGTGTGCTTTGATGATTTGCTCCACCTCCCTTTCAGATTCTTTTCAAGCCCACTGTGGATTTTCAGAGCAAAAGGGTGGCTGCCGTCTGGCTTATTCATTCCCCATGGCTATTGGACTTATATGTGCTAGAGGTATCAAGTCCAAGGGGTTGTTTCCTTTCTCCCTCAGATGAACTACAATCACCCTTAATGCTAGGCTCTTTGAACTCCTACCCTGAAATCTCACTTTGGTGGCATTAACTAGGGCTGTATAGTTACAAATACCAATACCTTAAATTTGCCTCTGTCTCAGGGTTTTGTCTTCTCTCAATTCCAAGTCTCACTGCTTGCATTCAAATAAGTAGAATTGGTACAGATTTAAATGACCACCACATTTTAACACACACACACACACACACACACACACACACACACACACACACACACACACAAACTCAGAAAATATTGCAGTCTGTACAGTTGCAAACATACTTCCTTTCTCCACTATTATTTGACATAGTTCTGGAAATTTTAGCAATAGCAATAAAACAAGGGGAAAACGCTAAAAGCATAAATACTGACAGAGGAGACAAAACTACACCATTTGTTAATGATGATGATTGTTTACTTAGAAAATCCTAGAGAATCAGCAAATAAATAGAGATAATTAGTAGCTTCAACAGAGTTTCAGGCTACAAAATAAATCCAGAAAAACCAATAGCATTTCAATTTGGTAATAAAATTCAGGAGGCAATAATAGAAAGAGAAATCCCATTCAAAATAATTACAAAATGCATAAAATATCTGGCAAACTGTCAAAGCATACTCAATACTCTTACAGTTACAATTACAAAATGTTCCTTGAAGAAATTAAGGACAACTTAAATAGTTTGAGTAATATTCAGTGTTCCAGTCAGGTCTGTGCCAATATAAAAAAAATAACAATACTACCAAAGTTAGCATACTGATTTAGTATTATATCACTCAAACTATCAAAGTGATACTTTGCAGATCTAGACAAAATAATAACAGAATCCATCTGAAAGAACAAAAGATCTAGACCATCAAGAGAAATATTGAAAAAGGGCAGGATTGTGTGTGTGGAGAGAGGGAATGGTACTCGTTACTTGTTAAAAAAAAAACTGAAAAGTAGATCAATGGAACATACTAGAAAAGGAAGAATCAAAAATAATTAAATTCAATAGTTGAGTGTTTGACAAACCTGAAAACATAAATTACTTAGGAAAAATTCCTGATTTGACAAGAACAGTTAAAAAAAACCAGGAAACAGTCTGTCAGTAATTAGGTTCAGACTAAAACTTGTATCTTATTCTATAATAAATTTAAAATGGATAAATGACCTGAATATTAAAGATCATACCATTGAAAATTAGAGAAGAAGCAGATCAGATACCTTTCACAGCTATGGAAGGGGATGACTTCTTAATCAAACAAGGGATAGAGTCAATGATGAGATAAACATAGATAATTTTGAGTACATGTATAGTGAAGCTGTCCCCTCACTTGTAGCATGGGGTAGGTGGGACTGTTGTTGTTATGTGGCTTGAAGAGAGGCCAAATAGACATCTTTTCTTTTCTCTTGCCAGCCTTCTAAAGGAAGGCTCTAATTCCTGGGAATTAAAGGGAAAGCAGGAAGTTGGGATGCGAAACTTGGCCACTTTGCTGTCCTCAGAGAGTGGGGGTACCAGGCTAAAATGATATCTATGTTTTCTTTCTAATATTGTTAGCCAAGGGGATGTGGTTTTAAGGTTCAAGTTAAATTTCTGATCACTGTTTGTTTAGTGGAGAACGAAGACTCCAAGTTTTCTATCCAAGGCTTGACTTACTTCCTACCAAACACCAGTTGCGCAATGTGAACACACATGGTAAGTAGCAAAGAAATCCATTTATACAAGTTGAGAGCAAAACAAAAATCAGAGAAAGTATACATAGGACACTATATATCAGACAATATATAATGCAGGAGCTCTCCCACTGAGAGTGAGGTAACTCAGCCCAAACAAGAGAGAGTACCAGATTTTACCAAAGGAAAAGTTCTCTGAAATCTCTAGTATAGCAAGCCAGTGATAGGGACATGATGGGGCCTACTAGCTCTTCTCTCTTGTCACCTTCTTCTCAGAATCTCATTTTCCTTCAGCAACCTGCAGTAGGGCTGGCATCATCCATATGTTCTTTTGAAGCTAGAAGTCAGAAGTACCTGAAGTGACTACAGAACCTGAAGAGAATCAAGAGCACAAAGAAGAGATTCAGAAAGTCAAGAGACTGAAGAGATCAGAGTTCTCCTTTCTTGGGTTCTTGCTATCTCCTCCCCGCCTTTGACACAGGTATGGGGCACTGATCTCCACCAAGCAGTAGAGAGTCCTATCCCAATGGGCTTTGGGACTTGGGTTACACATGAAATTGAAAATCTTTTGCAAGAACAAAACAAATGCAACTAGGATAAAAAGGAAAGTAAGAAACTGGGAAAAATCTTTGAATTAAATCTTTCCAATAAGGATCTGAATCCAAGACAACAGAAATATGTAAGGCCAAAAGCCATTCATCAATATACAAGTGGCCAAGTGTTTCAGGATATGAACAAACTGTTCTTAAAAGGAAGAATTGCAAACAATTTACATTTGTATGAAAGAATGCCTTAAGTCACTAATAAAAAGAAAAATGCAAATTAAACAATCCTGAGATTTCACCTCAAGGGCACAGTAAATTGGCAAGGATTACCAAAGATGCTTATAGTCAGTGTTGGAGGAATTGTGGAAGGATGGACACACCATATCACTGCTGACATAGCTGTGAATTGGTCTAATCATTTGGGGAAGCAATGTGGGATTATGCAAAGAAAATGACTAAAATGTCCATATCTTTTGACCCAGAGAGTCCTACTTCTAGCATGTACCCCAAGAAGTTCAATGACAAACAGAAAGACCTCCTAATCACCAAAATATTTATAGCAGCAATTTTTTTTTTGGTAGTAGCAAAGGATTGGAAACAAAAGTAGTCACTCAATAATTAGATCACAGATTTAGAGCTGAAAGAGACCTTGAAGGCCATTGAGTTCAACCTCCTTCAGGATCTAGGTCAAACAACAGCATTCTGGGTGGTTTAGCCTCAGGTATATTCTTGGAGCTTAAAAGGTGCTATAAAGGGGGATTGCCAGCTCATTGGCAGCTCTGACCCCTTGCTCTATGTCTAAGTCTTTTTTTTGGACACTTCCAAAAAAGTTGGGACAGAGGGATGATCTGAATGGGTCAAGGCTATTATACAGATAAGCAATACAGAATTGTCAGAGTTACACACAGAAATCATTTTTGGATCCTTGGAGGCAGAGATCCATCCTGTGTATCAACTCTCTTCCACTATTCCACCCCTGAGCTGTGGAAGATATAAATACATTGGTAAAGGCTAGGATTTTTGAGTGGATTTAATCTATAAAGTATCTTAAAACTGAGATAACTTTGGGGGAAGGTGGTGTGTGTGAAAGAGGGAGGTGCTCTAGATAGGTGCTATACTAAAAAGTTGATTTAGAATTGAACACAGTATATGAAATGTTGCCTGCCCAGGGCAGAATAGAGCCCCATTCTTCCCTTATTCTTGGAATCCTGTGCCTCTCTTCATGCTACCTAAAGTTATATTAGCTTTCTTAGCTGTCACAACACACCACTGACTCATATTGGCCAATAATAATATTCATAGTAATAATAATTATTATCGTCATTATTATTATAACTGGGGCAGCCAGGTGGTACAGAGAATAGAACACCAGGACTGGAGTCAGGATGACCTGAGTTCAAATCTGGCCTCAGACACCGAGTAGCTGTGTGACCCTGGGCAAGTCACTTAATCCTGTTTCCCTCAGTTTCCTCATGTTGTTCCTCAGTTTCCTACAAAATGAGCTGGAGAAGGAAATGGCAAACTACTCTTGTATCTTTGCCAAGAAAAGCCTAACAGGGTAATAAATAGAGAGTCAGACAAAACCGAACAAAAATGACGATAGCTAGCATCTTCTGTAGCACTTTAAGGTTTGTTTGCAAAGCACTTTTCATATATCATCTCATTCGATCCTCAACAACAATCCTGTGTGGATGGTGCTAGCATTATCTTCACTTTATAGATGAGGAGCCTGAGGCTAAGGCTGCTTTGCTTGGAATTATACAGCTAGTAAGCATCAGAGGCAGTACTGGAATTCAAATTTTTCTGACTCCAGATTCAGAACACTATCCAATAGACCAACTAATTGCCTATCAGTTCAATAACTTCCCCCACGCCACAATTCTTTTTCAGACAAACTTCTGCATGGTCATTTCCCTACCTTCCCATCTTGTACTTTTAAAGTTGTGTTGTTTTTTAAATGCACCTTTATTAAATTTTATTTATTAAATTTTACATGCATCTTTATTCAATTTTATCTTATTTGATTTGTTCTGGTATTCTAGGTTGTGAAGGTCTTTTTTAATCCTAACCCTATCATCTGGTATGTTAGCTATCCCTTCCAGTTTTGTGTCATTGACAAATTGGATAAACATGATATCTATATTTTATCCAAATCATTGATAAAAATATTAAACAGCACCAGACTTACCCAGGCAACTTCTCTGCAATTTAGTCTTAGAGAGTTGCCCAAAGTAGTGGTGTCAAATTCAAAGAAACCACCATATAGAAAACCACAAATTCACATTATCTAAGTCTTACTGTATTTTTTAAAATTATGTTAAACATTTCCTAATTGCATTTTAATCTGGTTTGGCCCCGAAGCCAGTGGCTGCAAATCTGACACCTCTGACCTAGAGCCCTTGGTCAAGGACTTGCCTAAAGAGTGTCAGCAACAGGACTTGAACCCAAGTCTCCCCGATGCTCTATTCCACCACATTGCCCTCAAATTTGGCTTATATAAAACTTTACTGTTGGCTTTTGTTGCATTCATACTACATTAGACAAAGTTAAAGCCTCACTAGTCTCCCTAGCAGTAGCAAAAACAGTAGAAACATTTCCCAACAGGTGGCACATAACCTGGTCTGTGCCTTTGCCCTTGTTGCTGGTGAAGGAAGCCGATGCCTTCCAAACAGCCTGTATCCTTGACCCAAGGCTGAGGATGATTACATTTCCAGAGAAAAAGGGGGTAGTGAGGAAGGGGTGATAACTCAGTGGGGGGCATGAAATCACACCAAAAACCATCCCCCAGGGAGGAAACAGTGATTCACATCTACCTCCACTCCACACTGCCCCCCAACCTCCCAATGCCACATCTAGCTATCCAACAGAGAATATTAGCATCCCTACTTTAGGCTCACCAGTGTTATAAGGTGGTTCCATTTCATTTCTTGTTCAGTGCTAGTGTAACTCGGGCTTCTGGGCAGTAGGACCCCAAGTTTTATATCTGAAGCTTCACTCTCTTTCCACCAAATACCAGTTCCATAATGAATACACATAGGAAACAGCAAATAAATCCGTTTATCCAAGTTCAGAGTAAAAAAATCCAGAAATCAGAGGAAGTGTATGTAAGAGAATATATACCAGACAATACTATGTGAAAGAATTCTCCCATTCGGAATGAGGTAACCAGGCTCAACCAAGAAAGTCCTACATCTCACCCATGGGGAAGTTCCCCTAAGTTACTAGTGTACCAAGATGGGCATTTCTGGCTCCTGTCATGCTGGCTTCTTTCCAAGATCTTCACCTTCAGCACCCTGAAGTGAAGTTAGCATCTTCTATCTCAAAGCTGGAAGCCAGAAATCCTGAAGCAACTGGAGTGCCTGAAGAAACTCCAAAGAGGACTGAAAAGAACAGGGCTCTCTTCTCCCTCTCTCTCTAGTCAACTCTGCCCCGCCCCCCAATTTGTGGAGGCATTGATTTCCAGCAACGAGAAGAATCCCATAGCACTGGGCTTTGGGTGGGTGAGGGGGAGAGGAGATGAGAAAAGAACTAGAATGTAGGGGGGTGCCTTAGTTCCAGTGTTACTTGGGTTATACTAGAAATATCTTGTGCCTTCCAATTCCCTTCTTGAAGAAAATATTCATATGCATAAGATTTCTTAGTTATCTACAAGCCCTGGGACTCTTTCATTTCTGAAACTCGAACTCCCAAGGTACTTTTTGCCAGTGTCCCCTATGGCTACCTTTGAATCAAATTCAGCATATATCAAAGTATAAATTGGCTTGTTTTGGATGATCTTGTCAGGATCATTCCAGAACTTCATTAACTCTTGAATCTCTGAATCAAAGGTAGAGGGCATAAGATATTGATGCCTAAGCTTCAAGCATCTTTGGCTAACCTTTTGCTTATATTCCTCATCAGCACTGTAAGGTGAAATGACCAAGTGGCCCATCAAGTAATTTTTTTTTAGTTTTTTTTTAATTTTTCTTTTTATTAAATTCTGAAGTTAAAAAAAGAGATTATTTCCATATACATACAAGTACACAAAAAGATTCCTTATGAGTCTGTGAACCTCAATTTCACACTGCTTGCTTTTTAAGAAAAAGTATGCAATAAAATCTGTATGTCACTTTTCAGGGAGTTCATTACTTTCTACCTTCTGTTCTCAGCTATTTATTGTCTTTCCAATTATTTCCTCCACAACTTATATTTCATTTATAATTATTTGTCTCTTGCTTCATTTCTTCCAGATATTCTTTTTAAAAATTTGAAACTGGGGGGCAGAGCCAAGATGGTGGCTGGAAAGCAGGGACTTGCTTAAGCTCTCACCCAGGTCCCTCCAAACACCTATAAAAATGGCTCTGAACAAATTATAGAGCTGCAGAACCCACAAAATAGCAGAGGGAAGCAGGGCTCCAGCCCAGGACAGCCTGGATGGTTGCTGGGAAGCCTCTATTGCATGGAGCTGGGAGCAGAGCGGAGCAGAGCCCAGCATGGGCTGCACCAGGACCAACCAGACCGGGAACTGGGCAGAACAGGCCCTAGCACCCTAAATCAGTGAGCTGTGGCAGTTACCAGACTTCTCAACCCACAAACACCAAAGACAACAAAGCAGGTTAGGGGAAAAACTGCTAGGACAGAGTGAAAGGAGTTTGCAGTTGGCCACCACCCCAGGGGGCAGCAGAGGTGGTGCAGCTCTGAGGCTGCTTCCAGAGCTACAGCCGTAGTTGCTTCTGGCCCCAGGCCCACCTGGTGGGAGGTATTAAGTGGCAGATTAGAGCAGGAGCGCAAAGTCTGCTTTGCCCTGCCTGGATCTGGGCCGTAATCCTTGTTGGCA
>CM053626.1:181459216-181522048 GCA_028646595.1 Phalanger gymnotis
AAATAGAATGCAGCAAATGGTAGCTAATGACTTTATGTGATATCAAGATATTATAAAACAGAACCAAAAGAATGAAAAAGTGGAAGACAATGTCAAATATCTCATTGGAAAAACCACTGACCTGGAAAATAGATCGAGGAGAGATAATTTAAAAATTATTGGTCTACCTGAAAGCCATGATCAGAAAAAGAGCCTAGATATCATCTTTCAAGGAATTATCAAGGAGGAGTGCCCTGATATTCTAGAGCCAGAGGGTAAAATAGAAATTGAAAGTATCCACAGATCGCCTCTTGAAAAAGATCCCAAAAAGAAAACTCTTAGGAATATTGTTGCCAAATTCCAGCGCTCCCAGATCAAGGAGAAAATACTGCAAGCAGCTAGAAAGAAACAATTTGAGTATTGTGGAAACACAATCAGGATAACACAAGATCTAGCGGCTTCTACATTAAGGGATCGAAGGGCTTGGAATTCGATATTCTGGAGGTTAATGGAGCTAGGATTAAAACTAAGAATCACCTACCCAGCAAAACTGAGTATCATGCTCCAAGGCAAAATATGGATTTTCAACAAAATAGAAGACTTTCAAGCTTTTTCAGTGAAAAGACCAGAGCTGAATAGAAAATTTGACTTTCAAACACAAGAATCAAGAGAAGCATGAAAAAGCAAACAAGAAAGAGAAATCATAAGGCACTTACTAAAGTTGAACTGTTTTGTTTACATTCTTACATGGAAAGATGATGTGTGTAATTCATGAGACCTCAGTGTTAGGGTAGCTGAAGGGAATATACATATACATCTAGACAGAGGGCACAGGGTGAGTTAAATATGAAGGGATGATATCTAAAAAAAAATCAAATTAAGGGATGAGAGAGAATATATTGAGAGAGAGAGAAAGGGTGAGATAGAATGGAGTAAATTATCTCACATAAAAGTGTCAAGAAAAAGCAGTTCATTTGAAGGAAAGAGAGGGCAGGTGAGAGGGAATGAGTGAATCTTGCTCTCATCAGATTTGACCTGAGGAGGGAATAACAAACACCCTCAATTGGGTATCTTACCCCACAGTAAAGGAGGAAGGGGATAAAAAAGTGGGGATGATAGAAGGGAGGGCAGATACGGGGAGAAGGTAATCAAAAGCAAACACTTTTGAAAAGGGACAGGGTTAAGGGAGAAAATTGAATAAATGGGGATAGGATAGGAGGGAGCAAAATATAGTTAGTCCTTCACAACATGAGTATTGTAGAAGGGTTTTGCATCATGACACACTTGTGACCTATGTTGAATTGCTTGCCTTCTTAGGGAGGGTGGGAAGGGAAGAGGGGAGAGAATTTGGAATTCAGTGTTTTAAAAGCAGATGTTCAAAAAAAAAAGTTGTTTTTGCATGCAACTGGGAAATAAGATATACAGGCAATCAGGCATAGAAATCTATCTAGCCCTACAAGAAAGTAAGGGAAAAGGGGATGGGGGGGAGGGGGTTAACAGAAGGGTGGGCTGACTGGGGGACAGGGTGATCAGAATATATGCCATCTTGGAGTGGGGGGAGAGTAGAAATAGGGAGAAAATTTGTAATTCAAAACCTTGTGGAAATCAATGTTGAAAACTAAAAACATTAAATAAGTAATAAAATGTAAAAAAGTTTAAAACTTTTTTTTTTGGTGAACAAAAATATATTCTCTCTCCCTCTTCCTTCCTTTCCAGGTACTCTTGTAATCTTTGTGTCCAAACAATTTTTTTTTCCTTTGCTGTTCTGCTTGAAGTTGTTATGGACTTATTTTCTTCTTCTGAGCTGGGCATTTCAATATTTATGGATCTATAATATTTCTTTACAAAGTTTGGTGTCTTCTCTTCACTCCTATCTTCAGCCTCAGCTCCTGAAATGACATTTTGGGTCAGAGCCACACCGCAGCCTCTTGCACAGGGTCATGTTTTGTCTGATCTCAATTATCTGGTCTCCTGATGATGGCTTCCACTTTCCCTGATGTGATGTGACTGCCCACAGAGTCCTGGTAGGTTTCAGGCCCCCTTGAGTTGTTGGAGTTCACATGGAGTGTCTCAGTTCAGAGTGTTGCTGACTTCTGGAGCCCCTGGGCTTCCTGAAAGCTATCATCTTGGTCTGGGTGCTGCTGGCTCTTAACCTTTGCTTGAGGTCAGAAAGCTGTGGGTTTCCGACCACTTGCAGCTTCCTCATTTGACTCTTCTAGTCCTGTTTGTTTTTTTTTTTTCATAGATGGCCGCAGTCTTTCAGTACCCTTAGAACACCTCTGCTTTATGTAGGCAGGCTTCCATCTTGTTTTGCTGGATTTAAGCTGACTTTTCTGGTAGCGTCCTTTTCTTATGGCCTACAGGTTCTTGGCTGTCATTTTGTGCTGCTCTAGGCTGTATAAGGACACTCAATGTTCTTTCTTATATAAGGACACTGTATAAGGGCATTCTCTTTCTTGAAGTGGGGAGGGAAGGAAATAAGCATTTATACAGTGTTTACCATGTTCCAGGCACTGTGATAAGAGCTTTTTACAAATGTCTCCTTTGATCCTTACAACAACCCTAGAAGGTAGGTGCTGTCATTCACGTTGTATAGTTGAGGAAACCAAGGCAAATAGAGTTTAATTGGCTTGCCTAGCTCACGCAACTACTAAGTGTCTCAGGTTGAATTTGAACTCAAGTCTTCCTGACTCCAAGCCTAAATTACTATTAGATCTAGAGCTATTTTTGTTTTTTTTTGTTGGGAAATCTGGGCTGCTCTGCCACCGTTCACAGCACTATCTTAACTAGAAGTCCTTCTGCTTAAGTCTTTGCTTTAAGTGCAACCAAGAACTTTAGACCAGGATACTGCTACTATATTACTTAATATTTTATCACACAATTGAGGCTTTAATTTTGCATGCTTCTACATATCTTAGCTGACCTATGTCGTTATATGATCACTTTGATCAGGCTTAACACAGCATATCCAGACTAATGAGAAGTAAAAGTCTTGGAATAACTTTGGATAATAATTTACATTGCTATCTGGCACTTTATTATCAGTCAATCAATAAGCATTTATCAAAGCACTGTGCTAAGTGCTGGGTATTAAACAAAAGGCAAAAACATGGTCTCTGTTCTCATGGAGTTCAAGAAGCACATAGTCTAATGTTTGCATGTACAAACAACTATGTGCATAAATACAAGTTACATACAATACAAATGGATGATAATCTCAGCAAAGAAGGTACTAACAGTGGAGGGTGGGGGAGGGGACATGGAAAAGCCTTTTGAAGAAAGTATTTGCTATGGGTTTTGAAGGAAGCTGCGGTAACATTCCAGACAATGGGTTAGCCAGTGAAAAGGCAGAGTTGGAGTTGGAGTGTCATGTGTGAGGAACAGCGAGAAGGCCAACATTGCTGGGTCACAGAATAAATGGAAGGGAGTAAAGTATAAGAAGATTGGAAAGGTAGGAAGGGGCCATGTTGTGAAGGGCTTTAAAAGCCCAACAGAGGAAATAAATGGGTCTTTCCTAAAAAGGCAAATAGTATCTATCTAAAACCATCAGCAAGCATTATCTGTAATGGGGATAAACTAGAAGCCTTCCCAATAAGAGGTGAAGGAAAGTTGCTTATTATCACCATTATTTTTCAATATTGTTCTAGACATTTAAACTATAGCAATAAGACAAGAAAAAGAAATTGAAGGAATAAGAATAGGCAACGAGCAAACAAAACTATCACTCTTTGCTGATGGTATACTTAGAGAATCCTAGAGAATCAACTAAAAAACCAGTTGAAATAATTAACGACTTCGGCAAAGTTATAGGATATGAAAAAAATCACATAAATCATCAGCATTTCTATATATTACCAACAAATTCCAGCAGGAGGAGATAGAGAAATTCCATTAAAAATGACTGCAGAAAATATAAAACACTTGGGAGCCTACCTGCCAAGACAAACCCAGGAACTATGTGAACACAATTACAAAACATTTTCATAAAATAAAGTTAGATCTAAACAACTGGAGAAATATTTATTGCTCATGGGTAGTCAATGTAATAGAAATGACAATTCTATCTAAATTAATCTACTTATTCAGTGCCATGCAAAATCATACTCCTAAAAATTACTTTATAGAACTAAAAAAAAATTCATCTGAAAGAACAAAAGGCCAAGAATATCAATACAATCAATGAAAAAAATATGAAGGAAGTTTGCTTAGTAGTACCAGATTTCAAACTGTATTCAAAATGGTAATCATCAAAACAAAACAAAAAAAAAGAATATTAAACAATTTTGTGCACATGTAATTGAGAAAAAAATAAAATATAAATTAAGTCAAATTTTTTAAAAAGCCAAACAGAGGATTTTATATTTTATTCTGGAGATGAAGGGAGGGAAATTTATTGAATGAGTATGTGTGTGTGTGTGTGTGTGTGTGTGTGTGTGTGTGTGACATGTTCATATCTGCACAAAGCATTTTCTTCATCATCACTTTGTCACATGGATATTTCAAGTATGATTATCCTCATTTTACAGATGAGGAAACTAAGGCACAGAGAAGTTAAGCGCCTTGCTTCTAGGGTCACACAGAAGTGTCCGAGCCAGGATTAGAAATCTGGTCCTTTTGACGCCATGTCCAAAACTCTTTCCTATGATACCTAAACAGCCTTAAAACTTGGTAGCTTAACACAGTGCCTGGTTCACATTCACTGAATGACCGACTGACTCAAAGGCATTAGAACAGTGACTCACATTGTCTATTGAGTGAGTACCTTCTATATGCTTGGCATCTTTCCCAAAAGGGTACTACAGCAGTCTTTCAAAATTACCTCCGATTTCCTCATCTGATGATGAGGCTAGGAGCCAACGGCCATTACCCACAAACCTATAAATAGCAGCTTTTCCCCCCAGCTTGTCATAGTGTTAAACAGGTTGGAAGAGGATAAACTTGCAAGGTAATATAAGCGTAATCATGACTGAGTAAAGTAACAGCATGCGTCATCAACTAAAAGGTGAATGTGTGAATAAACCCAAAGTCGAAGGCTAGCAATGCTGTAGGTTACTCAGTAAGCCTAAGAAATCCAAAGCTGAGGATTCTTAGGGACCGCTTTATCAACAAACTGTCTAGTCTTTTGATTTGTTCCTCTGTAGACTAGAGGGAGCTATATAAAGCACACTGGAGGATGCTGGGGGTATCACAAATGCAGAATCCCGCAAAGACAATTTGCACAGGTGAAAAATGCTACGGAAAGATTAAATAACAGTTAGCTTGCCAGCCTGCCAGCAGAGGTCTTTGCAGGAGGCTACTCTTACTAGTTAATTAAAAACTTCAATACCCACTTAGTTCATTTGGGTATATGCAGATGGAATTTTCAGTGTTGATCACACCTAGTACCCAAGGCTTTGTGCTATGATAGTGAACTATAGCTTGAGCCAGAAGAGATCTGTTTGTTTTTGGTCTGAGAATTTGAGAGAGTTTATTCTTTGATATATCAATATTTTCACAGAGGATATTCCCCTATTGCCCTAATCCATAGGCCCCAACTGCCCCATCAACTACAGCCCAGAGTGAGAGAACATCTTCTTCTGAGTCATAAGGCTTCTAGACCTTTTTTGTCAGTCATAGACTCCTTTGGCTACAGGTTGGTGAAGCCTATGAATCCCTTCCCAGAATGTTTTTAAATACATAAAATACATAGGGATACCTACATATGTATATGCCTATGTATGTATATCCCATACTAAGGGATGATCCAAAGCTTCCCTATGCCTCTAGCTCTTAGCTTACAAGCCTCTTACATGTTTTGCTTTTAAACATCTTAAATCAGTGGTTTTCAAAATTTATGTAGCAATTCCCTACTTCCCCCATTTAACAAAAATGATCACAGCCAGCCCCTTTAAACAAAATAATCTACCCAAATAATTTTCTTAGATTCTATCTCAAATAAAATTAAGAACTAATTATACTTTTTATGGTATACATATGTAAATATACAATATAAGTAACAATCTCTGTTGGACATTTAATGTCATAAGACCATAAGACTTCAGAGTCTATCTAGTGTATCTATCTCTCTATCTATAGATATCTATCTATATCTAGTATCTATCTCTTCATTGTACAGATGAGGAAACTGATAGCCAAGAAAGATAAGTGACTTCTTCAAGGTCACACAGGTAATAAGGGACAGAACAAGAATTTTAATCTTTTTACTTCAATTCCAATCTGTTTTTAATTTTTTATTTTTAATATCCATTTTTTAAAAATTTGGAGTTCTGAATTCTCTCCCTCTTACCTTTCCTCTACCTATTGTGAAGTCTGAAGTAATACAAAACATACTTCCAATATTAGCCAAGTTTCCAAAAGAAAAAAAATAAAGTGAAAAAAATTATGCTTTAATTATGCTTTAATCTGAATTCAAGAGTTCATCCATTCTTTCTCTGGAGGTAGATAGCATTTTTTACTATAAGTCCTTTGGAATTGTCTTGGATCATTATATTGATCAGAATAGTTGTCATTTACAATTGGTCATTGTATAATATTGCTGTTATTGTGTACAATGTTCTCCTGGTTCTGCTCACTTCATTTTGCATCAGTTCATATAAATTTTCCCAGTTACTTTGAAACCGTCCTCTTCTTCATTTCCCTTTTAACATTGTTAATTAATAATTAATAATAAACAATTAAAATTGTTTTTACATGTAATTGGAAAAAAGTTAAATATTTTTAAAAATTTTTAACTTTTTTCCAATTACATATAAAAACCATTTTTAATATTCGTTTTTCTTTCTTCCCCCTTACCTTAAGCAATTTGATATAAATTATACATGTGCAGTCATGAAAAACATATTTCCATATTAGCTGTGTTGCAAAAGAAAACACAGACTAAACCCCCACCCCCAAGAAAAATAAATTAAAAATAATTATGCTTCCATTGCATTCAGATTCCATCAGTTCTTTCTCTGGAGATGGATAGCATTTTTCATCATAAGTTCTTTAGAATTATTTTGGATCATTGTATTGCGAAGAATAGCTAAGGTATTTACAATTGATCTCCATACAATATTGCTGTCATTGTATACAGTGTTCTTCTGGCTTTTCTCAGTTCACTTTGCGTTAGTTTGTGTAAGACTTCCAGGTTTTTCTGAGAGCATCCTGCTCATTATTTCTTATAACATAATAGTTTTATATCACAATCATGTATCACATTCTCCAATTGATGGGCATCCTTTCAATGTCCAATTCTTTGCCCTCACAAAAACAGCTGCTATAAATATTTTTGTACATATAGGTCCCTTTCCTTTCTTTGATCTCTTTCAGGTACAGACCTAGTAGTGGTATTGCTGGGTCAAAGTACACACAGTTTTATAGCCCTTTGGGCATAGTTCCAAATTGTGCTCCAGAGTGGGTAGATTGTTTCACAACTCCATCCATAATGCATTAATATCCTTCTTTTTCGACAACCCCTCTAACATTTGTCATTTGTCTTTTCTTTCATATTAGCCAATCTGATAGGTTTGAGGTGGTACCTTAGTTGTTTTAATTTTCATTTCTCTAATTAATAGCGATTTAGAGATTTTATAGTGAAAGGGCGAAGTGAGGGAAGAGCATGTAAACCTTACTGTCATTAGAATTGGCTCAAAGAGGGAATAACACACACTCAACTGGGTGTAGACATCCATCTTGCCATAGAGAAAAGTAGGAGGGCAAAGGGATAAGAGAAGGGAGTGGGGCTGAAAGAAGGTAGGGCAGATTGGGGGAGGTAAAAGTTAGAAGCAAAACACTTTTAAGAATGGACAGAGTGAAAAGAGAGAGCTGGATAAATGGGGAAAATAGGGTGCAGGGAAATAAACAGTAATCATTACTGTGAAAAACATTTTTTTATGCAAGTTTCTCTGATAAAGACCTCATTTCTCAAATATATAGAAAACTGAGTCAAATTTATAGAAGTAAGAGCCATTCCTCAATGGATAAATGGTCAAAGGATATGCAGAGTCAGTTTTCAGACAAAGTAATCAAAGCTATCTATAGTCATATGAAAAAATGCTCCAGGTCACTACTGATTTGAGATTCAAATTAGAACAATGCTGAGTCACCACCACACATCTATCAGATTGGCTAATATGACAGAAAAGGAAAATGATAAATGTTGGAGGGGATGTGGGAAAGTTAAAACACTAATGTACTGCTGATGAAGTTGTATACTGATCCAACCATTTTGGAGAGCAATTTGGAACTATGCCAAACGGGGTATAAAAGCATGTATTCGGGGCAGCTAGGTAGCACAGTGAGTAGAGCATTGGCCCTGGAGTAAGGAGGACCTGAGTTCAAATCCAGCCTCAGACACTTGACACACTTACTAGCTGTGTGACCTTGGGCAAGTCACTTAACCCCAATTGCCCTGCCAAAAAACAAACCAAAAAAAAAAAAAAAGCATATAGTCCCTTTGATTCAGCAATTCAGCAATTCAGTAGGTCTGTATCCCAAAGAGATAAAAAACAAAAATATGCACAAAAGTATTTATAGCAGCTCTTTTAGTGGTGGCAAAGAATTGGAAATTAAGGGGATGCCCATTAATTGGGGAATTATTGTATACGGTTGTGATGGAATACTATTGTGCTATAAGAAGTAACAAGCAGGATGCTCTCAGAAAAATCTGGACTTACATGAACTGATGCAAAGCAAAATGAGTGGAGAGAGAACATTGTACACAGTAACAATATTGTATGATGATCTACTATGAATAACTTAGCTATTCTTAGCTAATGATCTAAGATAATTCTGAAGGACTTATGATAAAAGGTGCTGTCTATTTCCAGAGAAAGAATTAGTGGAGCCGGAATGCAGATCGAAAATACATTTTCTTTAAAAAAGGAAAGAAAAAAATGCTTTATTTTTGGGGTTTTTTTGGTCTGTTTTCTTTCACAGAATGATTTACATGGAAATGTGTTTTGCATGAACTGCTTGCCTTCTCAATGGGGAGGGGGAAGGGAAGGAGGGAGAGAATTTGGAAAATTTGGAAAAAACTTGAAAAAAATATTAAAAATTGTTTTTATATGTAATTGGGGAAGAAATAAAATACTAAATTAAAAAGACTAAAAAATAGTGATTTAGAACATTTTTTCATATGACTGTAGATAGTTTTAATTTCTTCATCTGAAAAGTGCCTGTTCATATCTTTTGACCACTTAATCAGTTGGGGAATGGCTCTTATTTGTATAAATTTGACTCAGTTCTCTATATTTTTGAGAAATGAGGCCTTTATCAGAGAAACTTACTGTAAAATTCCCACACACCTCTACCCCCATTTCCTGCTTTCTTTCTAGTCTTGGTTTTGTTTGTGTAAAACCTTTTAGTTTGATGTAGCCAAAATTATCCGTTTTACATCCTGTAATCCTCTCTGTCTCTTGCTTAGTCATAAATTCTTCCCTTATGCATGGATCTTGAAGTTAAAATTTCTACGTTCCCCTAATTTCAATTCCAATCTTTCTGTTGCAACAGGTTGCCTTCCAAGGGGGAAGGATGAAGAAACTTGAGGGTGGTGAGAGGCTCCCTCAGTCTAAAAGCAACCTCATTGCTGAGACAGGCTTGGTGCTTAGGGTATAGAAAAGACATGGGGTGCCATATCATCTCCATGCTATGCTCAAGCAGGACCCTTCCCATCTGGCACCCTGGCAAGGCCATAGGAACCTAATTTACCTTGGAGTGGGAAGATGGTAGGCCCAGGACCAGCAAACAAGATTGCCAAGGATCTCCTACAAGCCCCTTTATCTGCGTCATGGGCTCTAGCCTCACACTCTCCAGAGGGTAGGGGTGATAGTGGCAACCAATTGGCACCAGAGTGCACCAATACGTTCCCTCTGGCAAACGATTCCATTCCTTTATTGTTGAAGCAGAGCAAAGAACAGGAGGAAGATACACAGGTCTCTTTGCAGAGCCATTTAGAACACAAGGGGTAGCAAAACATCCGTTCCTGCCTATGCCCACGGCAGATGACGTTTCTCTCTCCATCTTCCCCACCTTCAATTTTCTGTTATTTTGTTTTTGTTGACTTTGATTTGAACTTCATTTTCATTGAAAAATGGATATGTTTAAGTGGGAGTTGTAATGACCCAATGATTTGGGTCATTGCTTCAAACTCCCCCAAGAGGATCTTATGTTTCCCTACGCCCCAGGCGGGCAACTTAGTGACTGGAAACTCTCTTAATCAATACCTGGGCATACATATATAATAGAATAGCTAGCATTTATACAAAACTTTAAGGTTTGCAAAACTTTAGAAAATATCTTATTTTCATCCTTACAATAAACCTTGGGAGGTGAGTGCTATTATCTGCATTTTACTGAAAAGGAAACAGAGGCTGGCACATGTTAAATGACTTGTCCAGTCACACAGCTAGTAAGACTGGATTTGAACCTCAGGTCTTCTGGACTCTAGGGCCACAGTTCTATCCACTTAGCTGCCAAGTGAGTATCTGTCATATGACAAAGTGAATAGAAGTCAATAGTTCTGACACACCTTCATATGACCCTCTTCTTACTACATGATATAAATAATGCCCATATTGTAAAGTTAAAAGGAAAACATGAGATAAAAATAATAAAAATGAATTTTCTCCTGCTCTGAAAGAAACGGATGGGAGAAGGGCATGATTACCAGACTTTTCAGTCAACAAATATTTATCAAAACCTCCCAACTCTGAGAATACTCCCTGGTCCATAACTCTCTTCCTCCTCACCCCAACTTCCTGGCTTCCCAGAAGTCTCAGCTGGGATCCTTCTGTGAGAAGCCTTCCCAAGTTATCCTTAATCTAGTGCCTTCCTTCTGAGATTATCTCCCATTTACACTGTATGTATCATTTGTATATATTGTTTCCATGTTGTATTCACAAAGAGATCGCGAGTTCCTTCAGACAGGATATGTTTTTGCCTTTCTTTGTATCCCCAAAACTTATTATAATGCCTGGCACAGAGGTGCTTAGAAAATAATTGTTGACTTGACTTCTTTGATTGTTTCCATGTAAGAAGATTTAAGATTGGACAAGTAGACAGGTTACCCAAAGCCTTAAGTTATCACCAACTGCCTTGCACTTCTAAGCACATATAAGCCTATATTAATCTAAATCTATAGAAAGCATGAAACACTATACAGAGCACACAGAGCGGGAGTTGGTAACCTATGGCATGCATACCAAAGGTCACAGAGAATATTTTTAACAACTCCAGGGCCGTGGCGGCAAAGATTTAGTGGCTACCAGAGCCTTGGGGTATCTATAGCAGAGTGCCATTCCTGCCAATTTGAGTTAAGATACTAAGCTACTGGTATAACTCCTCCTTGGGGAATTGTATTTTAATAAGAAAATCTAAAGAAACTGGTTGGGAAGGAGTAGAAACTTGGCACCCTACTTTACAAAGGCTCCTAGTTCCAGATCAAATAGGAGAATATGTGTATCATGTTTTGCAAACCTTAAAGTAAATGTCAGCTACAGTAACAATAACTATTAGGGGCATATAGACAATGTCAGGTTTGTTTCCCTAAGAGTCTGGGCTATACCTGTTCACAAATCTTCAAGGAAAGGTTGTATTTTAATCCTTTCCATGATGCTATGGTATGGAATGAGATTAGGATCAGAAGCTGAATCATTCAATTAATCCCAATAACACTATTCCTAAATGCTACAGCAGAATGTACACAGAGAAAGTTGTTAACACATTATTTGAATGTCTGAACTATCAAAATAGGTTAAATCCCCCCACCGAACCTGAGAAGAGGGACCTATGTCACAACATGTAGACCAAATTAACCATGCGAGAGTCTTCAATGCATCGGTGCAGAGATTCTGGAAATGGCAGCTGCAGCCACAAGCGAAAGAAAAGGCTTTTGTAAGTATGTGACAGAGACTGTTTGTCCCAAGTTGGTCTTTTTAGTCACAGATAAAAAGCAACACGAGTAAAATCATCTTCAAACAAGCAAAAGAATTACATCCTTCCAAATTACATGCTTCCAAAGCAAGATGAGAATTGGTGGTTTTTTTTTTCCTTTTCCTGTGACATTTACAAAGCTATAACCTCACAGCAAAAGCCTGGAAGGGGATGTATTTAATTGTAGAGAAATGGAGAACATTTATGCAAATAGATGCATTAGCTCTGACAGCTTTGGTACAGGCGGGAGGCTCTCAATGAAACACACGGAAGTCACTTAAATGCTTCATGAGTCAGAGGGCACCACGGATCCTCTAGCTAACAATCTTTTGCGTTTAACATCTTAGTATCAGCAGGCTTCAATGACACAGGTTCTACTTCTCTTCCACCTGCCAAGTAATCTTACTCTAATTGACCTCCTCCTCAATACTCATCATTGAAACCATCTTCTCAGCCAGATACTACTCAGGATGATGTGCATGAGACTTTCAGAAATTAAATGGCTTCCACATCTCAAGTATAAAACCTGTTTTGGAGATGGAATTAGCATTCACAGCCTTCTGCCAGGGTGCTGTTTCTTTATCCTATATTGAGTCCAAAGAAATGATAATAATAGTACTTGACAGCGGTATAAAGGCTTTATAAGATGGTAGTTTCCCTCTTGAATGTGTTATCCTGAGAATGTTCTTGGACCATGTTGCTTTTCAAACATAAAACATCAGAGATTTATGCTCATAAATTGGCCTAAAACCTTCTTGAATCTATATTTTTAGTTTATTATGAAGACTAAAAGATACAACAAATTCGTTGGAACTCAAACTCCTTTATAAAAATGTCAGCTACTAAGCTATCATGTCAATGCCTGGGATGATACTTGGATCAATGCCTTATGAGTCCAGGGTATCCATAGTCAAAGGCCACTAAAACAAAAAGGCCGCATGTATAACTATACACATAACAGTCTGAAGTTTGGAAGAACATAACTGAAATCAAATGCTGTCAAATTACTATGACCAAAGAGATTTGCATAGGTGGGAAACTGTGGGTGCAGAATACTGCACTTAAGGTTGAATTTGGTTGATGTGTTCAGTTTTGCTGAGCTGGTTTTTCTTTGTTAGAGGGGGAAGGAATATAATGGGAAATATTATATAAAAATGCATCAGTAAAAATAAAAAAGTCTGATTGTAGAGAACAAAAGGAAATAGTGTGTTGGATTCAGTCAGAATACCTGGGTTCAAATACCAAATAGGCCAACTTTGTGAAGATGAGCATGTTACTCCATTTCTTTTGTTCAATAATTTTTCAGTCATATCCAACTCTGTGATCCCATTCAGGATTTTCTTGGCAAAGACAGTGCTCTATCCACTGAGCCACCTAGCTGCCCATTCCATTTCTTTGAACTTCAGTAAATTGTCTGTAAAAAGAGTAGGTTGGATTACATGACCCTCAAGGGTCTAGGTCTAAGCTTATGATTCTATGTGCAAGAAGGCGTGGAAAGACTAGTCTTTTAACCCTAGCAATGACAGCCAGATCTAATAAAACAAAATAGTCCAAATTAACTTTAAACTTGTTTGGATGTGTTATTTATTTCATCAGGCCTTTCAGTGATGAGGCAGGTACATGGCATCCCTGTATCCATTCCAAGAGAAAAAATAAGAAATGTCTACAGTGATTGTAGCTTTTCCCCATTTTCAACTGAGAAAGACAACTTGCTCCTCCGGAAAGCAAGTGTGGAATCTCGTTATGTAGCCCAAGTTTGGTATTATAGAAAAAAATTTCCATCTTTTGATCTTTTTCAAACGGTGAAGTATAGTAAAAGCAATGGATCCGGCACCAGAAGACTCGAGTTTGAATTCAGGCTTACTAGGTGTGTAGGCTATAGTTAGACACTTTCACTCTTTGGCCTCTGTAGATGGTCCTCAAGGTCTCTTCCAGTTTTAATGTGATCCTATTTCCCATTCATGCTGAATTTTCACAAGCATATGCAGGTATTAATAGATGGATAGACAGTCTCAAGTTCTGCTATATTTCTCTTAAAAATTCTGCCCCTAGTAAGGAAGTTTTTGATAATGATGGGATGCATCTGCTTTGCTGAGGTCTTACAGTAACAGTATGAGTGCAAAATTCTGTTCCTGGCATACCTATATTTTACCTACGTACCTTATTTACCTACATTAGAAATGGGTCACTAACAAAAGAATAGTACTGTGACTGACTCAGTTAAGCTCTCAATCCCAACTCTTGCTTTCATATTAAGGGGTTTCAATACATATATTAATGTTCCTTCGGCTATCCCAACTTCATAGTTTGTCAACCTATTCAATTTCCAGGACCTACTTCTCCACTCCACCTCAGCTAAATGCAGAGATGGTTATACCTCTGATCGGGTGAGGAGTGATCTTGAACACAAATTTCCACTTCCATGTTCATTCTTCAATTCGATCAAAATATCTTTATCAACCCATCTTTCTTTATGCCTGACACTCCTCTGTACTTAGTCCTAGTCGATGATGTCTAATTCTTCCATCCCTCAGTTGTTATCCCAGGCTATCACTCTTGGACTAAGCTCTTCTCCCATCCTTATCTTGACCCTTTGGTGAATTAATTTTTCTACACTATATTTTAATCTTGAATCCCTTTCCTTCTTGTCTCATGATCCATCTTGTCTTGCCAAACCTCATCCTTGGGTCCCACCTTCTGCCTCATTCACTGCTACTCACATATGGGAGAATGGAAGCATGATGATTGGGTGGAAGCATGATGACTGGGTCCATCACAGATTTCTTATGGTAACCTCAACTGACTCCTCACTACAGCAAAGTAATCCTCCTCCTCCTTCACTGATTCTCCATCTCACTAACTGAATAAAGATTTAGGTTTCTCTTCTCTTCTCTAGGTTTTCAAAGGACTCTCTCCCCAGATTCTCAACCTGAGGGCCTAGCCTCACTCTCTAAAATTGAGGCCATAGACCTAGCCACACCAGATATTAAACTGTATTATAAAGCAGCAGTCATCAAAACTACCTGGTACTGGCTAAGAAACAGAGTGGTGGATCAGTGGAAGAGGTTAGGTACACAAGACACAGTAGTCAACGACTATAGCAATCTACTCTTTGATAAACCCAAAGAATCTAGCTTCTGGGCTAAGAATTCACTATTCCACAAAAAATCCTGGAAAATAGTATGGAAGAAACTGGGCATAGACCAATATTTTACACCATATACCAAAATAAAGTCAAAATGGGCTCATGATTTAGGAATAAAGGCTGATACTATAAGCAATTTGGAAGAGCAAGGAATAGTTTACCTGTTGGATTTATGGAGAAGGGAAGAATTTATGACCAAACAAGAGATAGCATTATGAAATGCAAAACAGGTAATTTTGATTATGTTAAATTGAAAAATTTTTGTACAAAACCAATGCAACCAAGATTAGGAGGGAAGCAGAAAATTGGGAAAGAATTTTTACAACCAGTATCTCTGATAAAGGCCTCATCTCTAAAATATACAGGGAACTGAGTCAAATTTGTAGGAATACAAGTCATTGCCCAATTGATAAATGGTCAAAGGATATGAAAAGGCAGTTTTCAAAGGACGAAATTAAAAGCATATGAAAAAATGCTCTAAATCACTACTAATTAGAGAAATGCAAATCTAAGCAACTCTTAGGTACCACATCTCTCCTGCCAGATTGACCAAAATGACAAAATAGGAAAATCATAAATGCCGAAGAGGATGTAGGAAAATTGGAACACTTACATTGTTGGTGGAATTGTGAACTGACCCCACCATTCTGGAGAGCAATTTGGAACTATGCCCAAAGGGCTATAAAAAAGTGCATATATACCCTTTGACCCAGCAATACCACTTCTAGGGCTGTATCCAAAAAGAGATCATAAAAGTGGGAAAGGGACCCACGTGTATAAAAATATTTATAGCAGCTCTTTTTGTGGTGGCAAAAAATTGGAAATCAAGGGGATGCCCATCAATGGAGCAATGGCTAAACAAGTTGAAATGAGGAGCGGATGGACTTCATAATAACCTGGAAAGACTTATGTGATCTGATGCTAAGTGAGGGGAGCAGAACCAGATCATTACACATGATTACAGACACACGGTATCTGTGATGACTAATCTTGATAGACCTGGCTTTTCTCAGCAATCAAAGTTCAAAGATGGCTCCAAAACACTCATGATGGATAAAGCTATCCACATTCAGACAAAGAATTATGGGGAGTCTGAATGCAGATTGAAGCCAACTATTTGCTTTTTTTTTTCCTCCCTTCTTTTTTGGTTTTGTTTCTTCTTTCTCATGATTCATTCCATTGGTTACAATTCTTCCTTACAACTTGACTATTGTGTAAGTTAAATGTGAAGACATATGCCCTGATTAACTTCTTAAAGAGGCCTATTCACTGAATGGTTACCTCACTCAAAGTGAGAACCTGAAAAGACCTTAGCCTGAAATGGCCAGGTCTGCTAATGCATCCTGCACCATCTCCCATGGTCCTGGTGAATATCAGGGCACTGGACCCAGATGGCTCTGGAGAAGAAAGTGGTGAGGCCGGTGACTGCAAGTCATGTCATCATTTCCCTGATGTCATGGTCCTCTTGGAGAAAGGACAAACACACGAGTTCTTTTTTCTCCTCTCCTCAACCTCTACCATGTTCTCCACTGGGACTCATCTTTGATAGAATAGTCCCTTCGATATCATCTTCTCCAGATCGTGCCATCATCATTCCCACTCTTAATCTGATCTTTAAATTCTTCCTACCTACTAGCTAGCTCCTTGCCTGTTACATACAAACACGCTTTGTCTCCTCATACTTACTTTATTCCCCTGCACATGACCCAGACATACTGGTCTGTTTGTTCTTTTTATGTGACAGTACATCTCTTGTGTCTCTTGCCTCTGTACTTACAGTCTTCCATGTCTTGAATATTCTCCTTACTCATCTTTGCCTCTTCATGTTTTTTGCTTTTCTTTGTATCCCTCAGCTTAGCATAGGGCCTGCCCAATAGTTATGCATTAGTAAATGCTTTTTGATTGACAAGTGACAGTAGAGTCTGTAGGGGACATTGTATACATCATTTCCATTACCCTGTGAGTTAGGCACACAACTCAATGGAGGTGCAGACATAAATTTCCCTATTCCACAGAGCACCTGAAATTTCACCAAAGGATGCCTGACAATACATTAAGAGAATCCAAATCAGGCTCTTTAACTCAGTCTTCACTAGGACAAGTTAACTTAAAAGGAAAGCAAACTCAGAAAGGCCCTCAAAGAGCTGCAGGGTTTCCAGACTGGGAGTAAACAAGTGGAAGATTAAGTACTTAGGATAGCAGGAAAACCTGTAGGCCAACAGTCCACAAAGATGTTAGACAGCCTGCTTGTACTCATGTCACAAAAAGAACTGGCTAGGTTGGCTTTAAAAAAAAAAACCCAAGAGGAAAAAGAACACATTTTATGAGATATCATAAGTGTGTTCTCAGTGAAATGCACCAGAATTTTAGGGATGTAAAAATCAAGAATGCAAAATTCATACTGCTCAGAGTAGCTGCATTATGAAACAAACTAGTTGGATGATCTTGAAAAAATGAGTACAGTAAAGCAACGGATATTAGTTCTTAAAACATTCAAACAAAATTGTTAGTTCAAAAGTAACTGATCTCAGCGTACATCAGAAAAAAGACTACTCAATTGTAATATAAAAGAAATTTTTTTCTCTAGTGCAGGGATTCTTACCTTTTTTTGTCATGGACTCTTGTGGTAGTCATGAAACTAATGGACCTCTTCTCAGAACAATGTTTTAAAATGTATAAAAAGTAATAGGATTTTGAAGGAAACCAATGATATTGAAATAGTTCTCAAAATATTAAAAAAAATGAAGTTTGCAGACTCCACATTAAGAATTTCTGCATTACTGGGAAATAAGATATACAGGCAATGATGTATAGTAATCTATCTTGCCCTACAGGAAAATAGAAGGGAATAAGAGAAGAGGCATGTGTGTGTTAGAAAGGAGGGCAGATATTGGGGATAGGGGTAATGAGAACACTTGTCTTGGGGTGGGGAGAGGTGTAATATTAAGTTGGGACTTTTTTTTTTTACTATTTTAGAATGCTAAATTAAGTGTCTTTGATTTGAGCCTTAGGAGGTGCAAAGCCCCAGGCCCAAACCCTATCTACTTGATGCTAAGCTGAAGTAGGGTGTGAAGCCCCCAGGGCCCTAAGGGAAGTTGTTAAGGTCAGAGCCGATAGTATGCACCTAAGTTCAGGTCACTCAGATGAGGACTGATGATGTTCAAAGACTGTGTAAAAAGAGAAAACAGGGCTGTTGGCTGGGAACTCTCACTCTTGGAGAAGTGTTGGTGTGGAGACTGGGCAGCTGTAGTTAAGAGCCCTCTAGCTTGTGAACCCAGATGTTGATGCCTTCTTGGTAACTATGAACTGTATTTGGTCTGTTTATACTGTATCTTTGTAATTTGTTTGTATTTGCTCTGAAGTTCAGGGTGCTGGCTTTTTCCCCTGAACCAAGTGAATGATGTTGGATTGAAATAAGATTGTTAACCCCCTTAACGTTGCTTTCCTTAGTAAAGCAGATCAACTGTGCTGGCAGCATTCTTGTTGTTGGGCTTATGTTGGTCTTTCACCCCCATACCAGCTGCTAGGCAAATTGTTGAAATAGGAGGGGAGAGACGGGGATAAAATTTGGGACTCATTATCTTGTGGAAGTGAATGTTGAAAATTAAAAATAAATTAATAGCTTTTTCCTCCATGTTGGAACCTGAGAGGCCTGGTGGAAACGAACAGCGAAATGTAAGACTGTGGTCCAAGGGCGTTTTTGCTGGGTACGAGCGAGGATTATGAAACTAGAGGGAACGTACAGCTCTTCTGGAAACTGAAGGAGTCTATGCTCAGGATGAAACTGAATTCTATTTGGGCAAGAGATGTGCTTACAAAGCCAAAAAAACCACAGTGATTCTTGGTGGGAAACCACACAGAACAAGAGTTACTTGGGGAAAAGTTACTCGGGCTCATGGAAATAGTGGAATGGTTCAGGCCAAATTCAGAAGCAATCTTCCTGCCAAGGCCATTGGACACAGGATCTGAGTGATGTTCTATCCCTCAAAGATCTAGAATATGAAAACTGATTAAATAAAATTACACATTTTTTGCAAAGGTAAAAAAAAAATTAGTAATAATAATAAAAAAGAATTTCTGCATTAGGGGATTCCTTAAGGCAAAACTAGGATATTTAAGAAAGAGAATACTAGATGGAGAATCTCTTCAGAGGGTCTTACAAATGTGAGGTGCCTCAAAATTACCCTAGATGAAATCCCCAAAATGGATTCATACTCTACAATACAAGGACCGAGAAGAAATTTACGTCTGGATCTTAAGTAGCACTGTTCTACTTTACAGGTGATGTAAGGGGCTCAGAAGGGTTAAATAATTCATCTATGGTGCAAGGCTAATTAAGGATTCAAAATCAGGTCTACACTAATTACAAGTACAAAGGTCTTCCATTGCATCAAGCTCCAACCTTCATAAATGTAGAATAAATTTAAAGTGATGAAAAAACAAAAGCTTCTTCAGTCAACTAACCTCAAGATTGGAATGACTTTTCTTATCTGTCTTTCCTATTTTCTCCAAACTATGTCATCAACAAAACTTGAACTGTAAGACCAAGAAGGTGCTTCAAAGATGATCTATGCTTGTACTCTGATGGATTCATTTCTTCATTTTATTGAAAAAACAAAACAAAACAAAAAACTAACGATAGGGAATTTGGCCTAGTATCTTATCTTAACTCTAGCACACAGTATCATAAATATGGTGCCAAAGGCCAAATTGAAGGTTTGCTGTAAATTAACTCCTTGGAGTTTACACATTTCAAGGTTCCCACAGATAGTGTTTTTCAGGTGTTAAGAGACAGCAAGGCTTCCGTTAAGACATCAGGCCAAGAATGCAGGAAAAGAATAAAACCAGTCCTAAAGCACTTTGCAAACATACAAAATCAAAAGAAATGCTCAAATAAGAATTGCAGATAAAAAGTAGTTTTTCAAATTCAAAGCTTTCTCATCTATAGATCCTTAAAATATTCCACAAGAACTTGAAGCAAACACTGTGATCACAGAAATCCTGCATTCTTACAAAAGGCACAGAAACACATCACTTGTTAGTGCGGCGCTCATTCCAACATCTAACAAGATAAATGCTGTTTTCCTCTCAGTTCGTGTTTGGGGAAAAGGGTTTGCGGTATTTGCACTGGATCCAAACTCGATACATTGTTAGCTGTTTCCCCCGGTTTACTTGGAGCCGGTGATCTGCCATGTTCTGAACTTTTTCCAATCCAGCAGTAGTGAAGAGTGTATCTAGTTCACCTGGTTTAGGAAAGATAACATTGGCAAAATTGTTTGTCCAACAGAAAAACATTCAGTTTACCGTGCCTCATATTAACCTAAACTCTTATGATTTTTCCTATGATGAAATGCCTGGTCTTCCTTCCACACGTATGAACATGCTGAGTCAGTGGCGTCCAAAAGTCTGGATTGTGAACCCCCATTCATTTACAAATTAAATGCATGTATTATTGCAGTATTAATTTTTAAAAATGAGATAAACATGATATAAGGCTTGATTTTGGTGGCAATAAGTAGACCCTGGAATAGGGGAATGATATAGTCAGACCTACGCTTTAGGAAAATCACTTTAGCAGCTGTGTGGACAATAGGCTGGAGAAGCGAGAGACTAGAGGCAGGGCAACTGATTATGAAGCTACTGCAAAGGATAAGGCAATAGGTGGTAAGAGCTAAATCAGGGTGATGGTTATGGGAGCAGCAAGAAGGGGACAGAGGAGGAAGAACAGTAGTAAACAGAACACTAGCCTTAAAAGTGAGGAAGACTTGGGTCCAAATCCATCTCAAACACTAGCTGTGTGACTGAAAAGTCTCTTAACTTCTTTGTGCCTCAGTGCCCTCATCTGTAATATTAAGGGACTAGACTCAATGGTCTTTAAAGGCCCCTTCTAGCTATCTATAGTCCTATGTGGAGGTAGAAATGACAATATTAGGAAAATGACTGGATATGTGGGATGAGAGTCATGAGTTTAAGATGTCATCTAGGCTGTGAACCTGGATGACTAAAAGAATAATGGTGTCCTTAACGTTCTTAAGGAGGTTTGGAAGAACAACGTACAAGGCCCAGTCAGGGTAAGGCACTCTTCCTTACCCTTATCTTCCCTACACTCCTCCCCCAGGCTCCTCACTGGGCTGTTGGGAAGGAAGAACAACATGGCTGCTCACATCACACTGATGAGTCACCAGTGACAATTCTTTTGCTGAAACAGAGGATCATCAGCCTTATCATCTGCCTCAAAGGGATGTCCTCTGGACTTGTAGGTAATTCCATATGCCTGGCTGAGGAACTTTAAGGAGCTCTGGATCTTACCATGTACCTCTGGACCCTTAGAACTTCTGAACCTTCCTCTGCCCTGAATTTTCTTACATGTTTTATCTCCCCCACTAAAGCATGAGCTTCTTAAGGATGGGGAATATCCTGATTTTTCTATTTGTATCTCCAGCAAACATAGTGAAACCTCAGTTTAAGGGTGTTTCATGTGGAAGTACTATGCTTTGAATGTTTTCACTATACATATATGTGTGTGTCTCTCCCTATAAAAGCTTACTACCTCCATTTTTAATGAGGGAAAAGAAATGACAGAGTACGATTTATGAGGCCACTGGAGTCTGATAGGTCAAAGTACAAAGAAGGAGCCTGTGAAGAATCTTATTTTTAATAGCTGGAAGGGACCTTGGAGATCTTGTTTTACAGGTAAGGAAACTGACACAGGTCAATGCAGATGAAAGGAGGAAAGCTTTTTTCTGGCTTGTGCATGTCCTTTATCCCTCTAATTGTTCTGTAGCTTGGAGTAAAGAGAGGGGGTGACGAAGGAGCTATCAAGCTTTGTATCAGGAGGAGGCTGGCAAAGGAGAGAGGTAGCTGCTGTGTGTATCCTCCTCCACCCTCATCATTTAGAACACTGATCAAACATTTGGGTGAAGGGAGCTGACTGAGATGGAAGGCTGAAGCATAAACAAAATTTTCCAGAATGGTGGTGGGGTTAAATTTCCATGTCCTATTCCACTATTGCAACCACCTCATTAATTGTGGGCCAAGGATATCTGAGAAGTTCTGGGGGAGCATGAAATATGCAAACCTAAAACATTTAGTCTTGAAAAAGAGAAACTTCACTATTGCTCAGCTAATAACTTAAAGAAAATTGATGTCTGGGGCAGCTACGTGGCTCAGTGGGTAGAGCACCAGCCCTGGAGTCAGGAGGACCTGAGTTCAAATCCAGCCTCAGACACTTGACACACTTACTAGCTGTGTGACCTTGGGCAAGTCACTTAATCCAAATTGCCCTGCCTTCCCTCCTCAAAAAAAAAAAAAAGATGCCTCTGGAAACTGGGCAGCATATTATCCAATATAATGGGAATCCACAGATTCAGGAGAAGGGGATATTGAAGGGAAAAGGGAAGAAGGGAATGAATAGGAGGAAGGGGCTGAGAAGGAAGGAGAAGAGAGAGTAGAAAATAAGACAAGAGGGGTCTGAGGAAGAGAAGAGAGGAGAAACAAAACAAGCTGATGATGATAATGGTGGCAGAAGTAGCACCAATAGCTACTTAACTTTCAATGATACTGGTGGC
Source organism: Phalanger gymnotis (assembly GCA_028646595.1). Lineage (NCBI taxonomy): Eukaryota > Metazoa > Chordata > Mammalia > Diprotodontia > Phalangeridae > Phalanger > Phalanger gymnotis. The sequence goes on from CM053626.1 coordinate 181,481,822, forward strand.
AGAATGCTTCACTTCAGCTCTATAATGTTCCACTAGAAAAGTTCTTCAGCATATTCATTTGCACCTTCTGCCTAGAGGTCCTGGGTCACTGAACAATTCTAACAGTTAAAGTGTTCCTTTAGGTAATATTTGCAGAGCGTCTGTGGTCTGTTTAAGCCATGAGAATAAAAAGATCTTATGTATAACCGAGTAAATTTGAAAACATATCATACCTTGTGTGAAGAAGTAAACTCTGGTACCATCACCTCTCACATAAAAATTTTCAGACAAACATCGACCTGAAGAAGAGATTGATTTGTTGCACAAGTCACATGGCTAAGGTTTCTCTTTTATATGAAGATACTCAATTACTAATAACTGTGCAAGAAGATGTTTTTTCTAGGCAGAGAATATCATTCTTTCTTGGTTACACAGGTATTCTGAAATCCCTGCTATCTTTTCCCCTACAAAGGACAAGATAGTCTCTAGAACAGAACAGACCAGTAGATGTAATTTAAAATACTAAGTGTCCAGAAATACCTGTTTTAAATCGGAGCTGAGCCATGTCATAACGGCCATAATCTCGCAAGAGAATCATCCCTCCAGGTTTCAAAAGATAGCTCAGTCGGTTGATGGCATTCTGCATCCTGGGTAAGTAAGGGGAAAGGAAAGAAGAAAGAGGGAAAAGGCCATAAAGAAAATTAAGATCTCCCTAATGACAGGGCATTCTATTCATCCAACGCTTTAAAAATATAGCAGAGAGCCCCTTTATGATAGAACCATTTTCAAGTTTTAGTTTTTGTCTCTGATCTGGTCGAATCAGGGTGCATGGGCGTTTCTCTGGTTGCAAATGCTTCCCCAATACATCTGTTGGCCCAAGGCTACCCAGCAGGAAGCATAAAAAGAAGTTAGAGGGGAAGTGGATCTTTCCCTAGGATCAGGCTCAGTTTGGTGTTTCTGATTACTTAGGTCATTGTCTTGAACTGACTGTTGATTCCTTAATTTGACCCCTGAGGCCTCTTTTCTCTAAACCATATTGACTAACTCTCTGGCTCCTAAGCTTTTGCCTTGCCACCACCAACAGAAAATGACAAATCTCCCTACCCTCTATAGCTATACTACTTGGCATTCAGATTGATGGTATACATCTGAACTTCATTAACTATAAATTCCTTGGCCTCTGTCTTGTTTTAAGGGTTTCTAAATCCCTGACTCGCTCTGCCTTTTGGCAGCCAGTATCCTCAACTCCTGGCCTAGCTCCAAATCTATCATACCTGGACTGCTCACGTCCTGTCTGTCTATTCCCCCTATACATCAGAAACAAGAACAACGCCTGCCTTACAGATACGCAGTCTTACCTGAGGCACATACTGATGTTTCCGAGAACATGAGTTGTCATACTATATGAGTGAAATGATAAAGTTAACCTTGCCGCAACAGAGTTCTACTGTTGTTTTCCAAAGAGATTAAAATAAGAGAAAATTTCAATGCTATCTAACCAGTTTAAACTTCAATTCAAAATTAATACTTTTATAAGGATGATAAGTTAATTTAAAGTATCTAAAATTCAACTGGAGAGGACCTAAAACTAACTGTAGATAACCTAAAGGCAGTGAAAATTATGTAAAAGATAGGCTGAATCTATTAGCTGTGGGAACTTCTTTTCATACACTGTCAAAACTTGCATTACCCAGAAAGGTTAAAACCAAGACAGCACAAAAAGTCAAATATTGACTATTGTAGCCAATGGCTAAGAGAGCCAGAGGTCCAAACTAAGGTGGATCCCCAAGATGGAAAATGAGATGAGAAACAGAGATTAAAAACGCCACCCTTTCTGGTTAAAATTTACAAGAATCCATAAAGCATGGATGGGATGAGCTATCTACATGAAACTCTCTCCAAAGGAGCTCACCCAACAGTAAAACGTGGAGGCATGTAAATGAGACTAGCATTATGCTTTGGAAAGCAGCCAATAGATGATGCAATCAATGGAAATAAACTGTACATTTAAGAATGCCAGTCTTACCCTATACTGTATCTGGAGCAAAGTGGTTAGCTCTGGATGCCACAGTTTAGGAAGGACATTGAAAGGCTTTGAATCCATGCCAGAAGAGAAGTGGGCAAGGAAAATGGTGTTATTTGGCCTGGAAAAGACTCCAGGTAGACATGATACCTGTATTCAAGCAGCATGCTACTCCTTCCTCTACCTTCTGCTGAGGACCTCACATTATACTCTTTACCAAAAGAAACTGAGATTATTCACTGAGAGCTCCTTGTTCAACTCTTTCTCATTTCACATTTCCTGTAATACTGTCCCTATCCCCTCTTGTCTTTAATGAGACAACCATTCTACTTGCCAAGGACATTCCATCTTCATGTTCCCTTGGCCCTGTCATGTTTCATCTTCACCATCAGACTGTTCCTCTTGTAATTCACACTCTATAAACTTTAATCTTTTTCTATATACTGGCTCCTTCCCTGCTGCCTAGAAACAAGTTCATGTCTCCTATTTTTTTTAAAAAAAATCTCCACTAGATCCTACCATGCCTGCTAGCTAGTGTCCTATACCTCTCTTCCCCTCTTTATTTTTGAATTATGTGGAGAAAAAAATAAAATGCTAAAGCTCTTCAACTGGCCAACTCTTTGTAATATTTTTAAAGCATGTTAAAGTACCAAGAGTCCCTCAGACTGCCGACCACACCCTCTTCAAGATATTCTTTCTTCTCTGGGCTTGTGCAGACACTACTCTCTCAGTTCTTCTGCTTGACTGCTCCTTCTCAGTATCCGCTGCAGGATAATCCTCCATCTCTTGTCCCCCTGCTCTGTCCTTGGTCTTCTTCTCTATTCTTTCTCCCAGGGGTTCCATGACCGTCTCTACATCAAAGACTCTTAAATATACCTATCTAGTGCTACCTGGATGTTTTGCCAGGACCTCACTCAATGTCTAAATGGATTTATTAACTTACTCCTAAATTTGTTCCTTCTCTAAACTTTCCTATTTCTGTCAAGGGCAAGACCATTTTGCAGTCTTCTAAATCTGCAAATTTTCAATTATTTTTGTCTCTTTCTTCTTCCTCAACCCTCATATTCAATCAGTTGCCAAATCATTCTGACTCTACATCATCTCTTGTATCTACCCCTATTGCTCACTCGAAACAGCAACTGCTGCAGGTCAGAATCATATTACCTCTTATCTAGAATACTGTCATAGCCTCCTAATTGCCCAATTCCCAAATCTTCTCTCCCTAATATAACAGCCACCAAAATGATCTTTCTATATTAAGGGTCTGACCATGTTACTCTACTACTCAAAAACTCGTGATGGCTCTCCAGTGCAAACAGGTTACAATAGAAAACTCTAAGCCTGGCATTTAAGGCCTTTTTAGTTTTGTCGTACTAATGCTCTTACAAACCTTATGTTCTCTGGACTATTAACTGATGTTCCCTGAACTCCTACCTCTGTGCCTTCACGAGCTGTCTTGTGGCTCGACTTTTTTATCCTTTTCACCCTTTAGGATGCTTATCTTTCTCAAGGCTTAGCTCAGTTACCACTTCCTTCAGGAATCCTTCCTTGATCCTTGAGGCTATTAATGTTCTTTCTCTTTGATTTTCCTCATAACGCCGTACTGTTGTCAACCCTACCCTTTCATCGAAGTAGAACATAGGCTGCTTACAAGCAGTGACTATTTTTTAATTCCATTCGATTAAAAAGCATTTATTAAATCTATCTAGTACAGTACTTTGTACTCAATATCCTGGTACTTATTAGTATCTACTGAATTAGTGAAGATGAATTTCATTGATGGCCAAGTTTAGTCATAGGGAAAAATTATGAAGAAAGGTGCTCTCCCATCTAACCAGTGTTTCTTTTCTCACTACTGAAAACTTCTATAACAGCCCATTTTGTCTTCTATTAACTAATGTAGAATGTATTTTTAGAGATGTTTGCAACTGAAGAAAGTATTATTGAACATGGAAAAGTAGTAGTCAAGACCCAAAAGAATGAGGCTAAGGTGGTAGAATGACACCATTGGAGAAAAGGGAGAGGGAATGGAAAAAGGTTATATAATCATAATGCAGGTCACAGGTATGGATGTTAGGCGAATTACAAAGGGTACTTGAGGGTATGTGTAGAATCTGTAGAACCCACCCCAGCATCTGTCCCACCTACTTACTTTGCTGGCAGCCGAGATTCGGAGGAGTATTCTGCTAATTAGGGTGTCTGACCTTCCTGGCCAAAGTAACAGATCAAGTTAACTCATACCAAAGAAGCTTCTTTTGAAGGGGGAGGATATGTGTATGTGTGAAACAAAAAGACTGAGGGAGTGTAAGGGGTGTGTGCATGGGGTAGGTGAGGGGGGAAGAAGTGGACAGAGACAGAAAATGAAGTATGAAGAAAATGAAGCTGCCATGAAAATGACACAGGTCATCAATTCCTATGTCTGCAGATGACTGAATAAGAAGACTGATTAAACTCTTTTGAGAGTTTTAATTAGGAAAACTGAATTGTTTTTGGTGTTTGGAGTTACAATTTTACTGGTGTAGGTAACTCCCAGTATGGAAACTCCCTTCACTGGCAACTACTCTACAATTTGTAGTCTAACAGAGTTGTTTGGGTCACTGAAAGATTAAGTAACTTGCCAAGTCTGAGTGTCATACAGCTACCGTGCATCAAGAGGAAAGACTCCATCCCAGGTCTTTCTGACTCAAAGGCTGGCTTTATATTCACTATGCTACACTGTCTCTCTAAAGATATGTAATAGTAATTGATGCTATTTACATAGCATTTTATAGTTTACAATTTGCTTCATTCATGTGCTTAATCCGTGTGATGATATAGGGCAAGATTTTAACAACTGAATTGTAAAGAAGACTCACTTGAGGGATTTTGTTTCTTCCATGGTTCCAGGGACAGCTAGCAGGGGGAAATGACAATTGCTAAGAAATACTCATTGCCTCTATAGCTTTTATTTTGAATTGAGAGTCCCCAAGCTTTATACAGAAGACATGATCACCAAGCAGAGTTTTGTCTTTGTGACCAATTTCAGAAAGATCTAAGACTTACTTGTCTGGGACGATTGATGAAAGGACAAAGATGAGAATAATGATATCAAGACTCTCCCTGGGCATTGGGTAACTCTTATCCTCATCACACAGATCGTGAACGAAGGCAAAACATCGAGAAGGATCATACTCTGAATTTGTCTGTAGCAACATTTTCAACAAGGACAAAAAGGGTGGAAATGTTAACAGTAATCCTGAGAAACATGCCTTGCAGGAAATGCAATGATTACTTGCTGAATGACTGCATACATTAGCAGACCTATGATTTCATTAGTAAAGGTTAATTCCTTGGAGAGGAGACTGTCTACTAAGGCAGGTCAGGCATTTTCTCTGCAAAATACAGTATTAGAGAGAACACTGAGAAGTTAAGTGACTTTCCCAGGGTCATAAAGTAAACACACTTGAGAGGCAGGACTTGAATCCAGGTCTTCTTAGTTTTAAGGCTGGCTCTCTACTGTGACATGCAGCCTCTCACCAATGCTTAGAAGAAGTACTCAGTTTGTAACTTAGGGAACTTAGTTGTGTTGGGCTGGGTGAAAGTGTAAAGGAACACGCTTTAAATTAAGTGGGCCCTTAAACTAAACTCCTTTAGCTCTCTAATCTGATCATTTAACCCAATGCTGCAGTTGATGCAACAGAAGTGAGATCTGGAAAAAAGATGACAGCTCTGTAAAAGAAGGACCGACACCTGCTTCTTAGGATACTAAGAGTACACATGAAAACGTTCAAGGCTAAAAGAGACTGAGCTGTCCTTAGTCTTTTAAAAAAATGCTCTTGCTTGCAAAATATTAGAGAAAACCATAAGATTCACTAAAAAAACTTCTATATAGTTATTTAGTTATTAAAGAAGCCAAGACACCTTTTTACCAACTTCTGCATAGTAAATATATAGTTACTTAGTTATCAGAGAAGCTAGGGCACCTTTTGCTGCTATGGCACCTTTTGCTGCTATATTGTATTACTCAATTGTAGACTCTTAAATACAGGGACCATCTTATTAATGTATCTCTCTCAAGAGTTGTGAACATGATAGGTACCCTAATGAAATTTTACTAAGTTAAATAAAAGTGAATCACAAAAGTTTAGAGAAGGCTATCTAGAGAGTATTTGTTCTCCCCCTCCTTTTTAAGAGAAGGAAATTGAGACCCAGAGAGGCTGGCATAGTACCTGGCACAAAGTAGGTGCTTAATAAATGTTTGCTGATTGATCAAAGCCACACAGTGAGTTAATAGCAGAGATAGTCTCATACTGTTTCTATGGCAACACACCATTCTGGTCTTTAGCAAATGGGGGTACTAACCTACCAGTGGTGGGGAACCTGCAGCTTTGAGGCCACATGTGGCATTCTGGGTCCTTGGGCGTGGTCTTTGGACTGAATGCAAGCTTTACAGAACAAATCCTTTTATTGAGGGGATCTGTTCAGTGAAGTTTGGATTCAGTCAAAGGGCTGCACTCGAGGATCTAGAAGGCCACATATGGCCTTGTTTAGGCAAAAAGTCAAGCAGATATAAATTTAGAAGGAACAACAAAAACCTTTTTACTTTTAAGCCTTAGTATGAAGAGAATACGGTAAAGTACGTTGGATATTTAACAGATTTATCTGTTCCCTTGACAGTTCCTTCAGGTGAAAGTTGCTGATATGTAATATTCCACTTACCTGGACAAGATCTACAGCTGTGGTAGAAAAGTCACAGCAATATACAAAGAGTCCTGGATCACTAAAATAAGCAAAAGAATAGAAATGACTTTTTTTTTTTAACCTTCAACTGCAAGATGCTATATTTCTATCCAATAAACAATTATTAGTTAGAGAAGGAAAAGTGACATAAAAGTAGATAAACTGGCCAACATTTCTACTTGCACTTTCTCCCTTTCTTAGGTTTTTGGAACTGATACAGGTGATGGCAGCAGACATAAACTAGTTGCTGTCAGTGCTCTTGTGTTCCATTCTGATTAAAATTCTTGTTTATAATCTCCGAAGCCTTGTGTCTTGTAGGGCCAAATTACCTTGTATGGCAGATACACAATCAGAGCAGTTCTCTTTAGGGTGTTTGTTGTATTAAACATCTATAACTTACTGGTCATTCTAAAAACATTACTTACCTTTTTTATCACTTCACAACAGCTGCAATTCAAATTAACAAGGACTAAAATCCATTTTATTCAAATTTATAAAACACTAACCATTCAAACAAAAGACTGTTTGTCATATTTAAAAGGCAGTGCAAATTAAATATCTTAGGATCTGTGTGTATTTAAATATTACAAATCATAACTAACTTATGATTCCTTGATCTTTTATTTGGTCATTCCCTAGTAAATTCATAATGTGGCAATGTGTTCCTCACTTATCCCTAGATCCTTTTTTTTTCCCGTAAAAACTTCAATGAGTGTGATATACAACTTCTACCCTAGCAATGTGACAATAACTCAGTTTGTCAATCTGATGCTGATCCCATAATGTATTGGAGGGCAGTGACTATAGCTTTCTTTGATCAGCTAGTCTCCTTTTATTAAGCATATAGTAAATATGATTAAAAAATAATCAACCAACCAACCAAACAAAAAACATCAGAATGATCCAGCTAGTAGAATATGTTTTAGTTATGTCTGGTATTGTAGAGAAGAGAGAATTACTACTATGGGCTAGACCACAAGTGGTGTATGACACCTGAAATAGATGGAGAGCAAAAGACTAGAAGAAAGGAGGGTGATTCCTCACTATGTGTGGTAAATAGGGAAGGGGTAAATTAGGGAACAATCTATCACCTCCACTTGAGGTGGAGGACTCTTAGGCTAGCTGTCTAGGGTAAGAAATAAGACCTTCCAAGGTCTTATTTGGGGAGCTACAGAAAATAGGTATTTTTAAAAAATGACAACTATATTTAATATAGCAGATTTCTTTTGTAATCCTACATCTTATTTTACATATTTAAAAGTATAATTCTAAAAAGGGGTCCAATGGCCCCACCAGAGTGCCGAAGGGGCTCATCACACGATAAAGGTTAAGGTTAAGAACTTCTTGGAGCTCAGAGACATTACATATTAAAATAATACTTTCATTTCTGGACTTGCTAAAATTGCATCAGGGCACTGAAAATAAAACTCACTTTCTATCTCTTTGCTGTTATATTTAAACTTTACACCACTTACTTGTTAGTATGTAAAATTGGGAAGACTGTGTTTCCCACACCACAGCCAACCTGCAGAGGGAAGAATTGTTCTTCATTAAAGTTTCCGATTATTCTACTGATTTACTCACTACAATTAGAATGTTCTTGTAACAAGTTGCCTTTTTCCCCTCTCACTGCTCTCTCACAGCCACTATCCTCTGACTTCAGGCAGACAGAATCACCATTTCTGAAAGCTGACTACTAAACAACAATTTGACCTTTGGCATTGAGGAGAAGTGGGCCTAAAAGACAACAGTACACACTCTCAAGGCAAAAAGAGTTGGCATAGAATAGAGTGAAATTATCTTTCACTTTACGGAACACATAAGAGTTCCACAGAATTGGCTCCAAAACAAATACTATTTTTCTAATAACTTTCACTATACAATCAGAAACATAATCTCACAGAAAAATCCCTAGTAGACTGGAGTGAAATTTTTTGGCAAGTATTTCTGGCCAGCCCTATGAAGTGTTGGGTACTGGGAGTTTATACTACATAAACACTTTCTTAATTCTAGGATCGCCCTTCACGCAGTTCAATTTTAGACTGAAGAAATTTTACCCATGCCTTGGAAACCCAAACATTATCTTTTGAATTCTTCTTCTTCTTTTTTTTTTGGCAGGGCAATCAGGGTTAAGTGACTTGCCCAAGGTCACACAGCTAGCGTGTCAAGTATCTGAGGCCGCATTTGAACTCAGGTCCTCCTGACTCCAGGGCCAGTGCTCTACTCACTGCGCCACCTAGCTGCTCCAATCTTTTGAATTCTTAGAACTATAAATGGTAGAGGGCAGAAATTAATTCAAGGCTTGCAAACCCTCCTTAGGATTTCACATTACAAGACAGCACTGTCTTGGGACCATTTACATGACTGAGATAACACAATATACAACCTTTTTGTATTATCACTTTAGTTGATAACATCTGGTGGTTATAGGGTATCCCAAAGGTCTTATTATAGTTTTAATTTTTTAAAAATCTATTTTATTTTTAATTTATGGAATAAAACAAACATTTCTCTAACACAGTGTAATTAAAAAAGATAACTGCACCTGAAATGGCTTATCTATCATGTATGACTTGCTATTCTTTTAAAAATATATGATAAAGTTATCACATAAATTTCTCTCCCCCCCCCACCCTGCTACCAGTTTTAATTTTAAATTTGTTAAGTCTGAATAGTTTTACAGTTAATACTATTAAAGTTTTAGTAGCTTAAAATTGCATTAAGACTTTTGGGAAACCCTATACATTTGAAGGTAGTCCACTCCAGAATGGAATTACCTCTAAAATTTTGGTTTGGTCCTCTCTGGATCACTTTTCTTTTAAAAGATCCCAAACACATGAGAGTGATATATGAGTATTAACCCACAAGCTTAAGCCTGGTTAATTTCTGTCACCGCCATCATCAAATAGCAGCAGTCTTCAGTCTGCTGTTATCTGTAGCGTACCAAGTTCAATAAAAGTTTCATTATTTAAATTTTAAAGTTTGATGCATGAGGGTTACCTCTAGTATGCGGTAGGTGGCTGAGGAACCAGGATAGCCATCAGTATTTATATCCAGATGACAGAGTTTCTGAGTTGCTTCATCTATGGGGTGCTTCTGCTCCTTATGATCAAGGCTATGTGAAGAAGCCTTGTGCTGCTCTTCAGTATTAGATACTATTAACCCAAGCCCACCTCCACAGCCTCTGTGTTCAATTATTTCATGGCCATTGTCTTTTAACAGCAAGCTCTTCAGGTTACTTTGGTTCTGGCGAGGAGTCAGTTCAGGAAATTCAGTAAAAAGCCAGTGTCTATCTTTGAAAAACCCATTTTCGTGGATTTTGTAGAAGTTATTCCAGTATTCATGTGCATTGACCTCATATTCAACTGAAAAAGAGAAAAAGACACTTATAACTCATATGTATATAGTGCTTTAAGTTTTACAAAGCACTTTTATTACTCAAATACTTGACATCTAATTGAATTAATTTATTTATGGACATAAAAGGCTTCTCCCAACACTGTTTCAAATTAATATGTCCTCAAATTACTTCAGATTTTTAAAAAAGCAGAGACAGTGAAACTTTGGCTAAAGGGAAAAATGCTCTCGTTAGAAATAAAAAAAAGTTACTGAATGAAAGGACAGAAGAGAATAAAAATAGCACAGGTTGCAGAAAAGGTGTTTATATTACCCAAAGGGTATTACACTGACATCCTATATTTATCAGACTCTCCTCTCCCTTCCTTTATTTAGTTTCATCTCCGTATTCTTTCTACCTGTCTGACAGAACTTTGCTGGGTAAAAGCTATTAGACCCAACTTCCTTCCAGTGTTTTGATAGTAAATGTCAGCTCTAAGACAACATCCTATTTTCCAACAACTCTGAAAGACTTTAGAACACTGATAAATGCAATCATGACTGAAAACTAAGCACACTACTCACCTCCTACCAGAGAAGTGATGGCCTTTTAAAATACAGAATGAGATAAATATTTTTGGACAGGGCCATTTGATTATGCATATTTGTTATGAGGGTTTCCCCTACTTCTTGCCCTATGGAGGAAGGGGATTGGGAAGGAGAAGATAAATGTTCTTAACCCTATTTTCTAAGGATATTTGACACCTAAACACGGCTACCTCTTCTGACTGGTACTTAGTAAAAACATAAAATTTACCCTGTTCCCCTTAATTGGCTGGGACCTGAAGGCTTAATAAATAAATAAATATGAATGGTCTCCCACTTTGTAATCCAGGCAGACACGTAGAGAAAACGTATTTTCAAAAGTATATTGTTCAAGTGACTAAGTAGGTCAAATCACATTAATTTTCAAACACAAACAAGGTTAAGGAGAGCACCACAAATGGCAGCTTTCTTTGTATCCCTTGGGTTCAGCACAGTGCTTAGTAAATGCTTGTTGATGGAGGTGTCTTATTCAATTGGGATAAACAATGAAAATGTGATCCTTAGGACACCAAGGCTGGTTTTTTTTTAGTATAAACACAAAAACTAAGTATATACATATATATATATATATATATATATATATACACACACACACATACATATATATATGTATGTGTGTGTGTATATGAAAAAACCTGACAGAAGTTCCTTTTCTATAGCAAATGATTTGCTTGTACTAGAGCTCTATCATACAACAAAATAACATCAAACTTAGTGAAGAAGCATCAAACCCTGCAATGCAACACTCTCAAATGCTCCTGAACCAGACTAAAATGTAATTAGGAAATACTTAACAAAACAAATAAAAATACACTAAAACAGATAATGCTGACATGTGGTTTTATAAGTCAACATGCACCTGCCCCAGGTTTCAGTGGCCCTCCTTCCTGTGACTTAGACCACTACTGACTTAGGGGATAGGGCAATGGGTTTGGTGTCAGAAAGCCTCGGATATTTATTGGCAATGTGACCGTGGGTAAATCATTTCATTTCTCAATGTCTAAGTTTCCTTATCCATAAAATGGCGGGGTTTCGATTCAGTGCCCTCTTTCAGCTCTAAATCTAGGGTTCTATAAAAATAAGTAAAGACACAATCCCTAACCTTGAATTTAAGGGGTGATGGGAGCAGAATAAATAACACAACGATGTAAATAAAGATGAAAAAATGCATAACAGGAACAAAATTTTGAGAATTCAAAAGAAGGAAGCAAAGTGTTGGTGTTACCAGACGTGGCGAAATGACGTTCCTAAAGACAAACGTACCCCACGGTAAGATACTTGCAGGCCCTCAGCCCACCCTTTCAGGTTACAGGACCCTCGGGGGTCCCAGCTAGGGGCCCTTGGGGGTCGGGCAGCACCTTGCTTTTCGGGCGGCACCCGCTGGGCGCTGTTCTCCTGGACTCTCTTCTCCGCCGCCGCCTCCTGCTCTTCGGACCATTCCACGTTGTCCCTGTCGGAGAAAAGCAAACGGGTGTTTCAGGGACCCACAAGGCCGACCCTGCCCCCACCTCATCCTGCAGGGAAAAAAGGGATTCCCGGAACGGCAGCACGTGATCTCCGGCTACGAAGAGATCTACCGCTGCCCCTAGGAATGTCTCCATGGCGATGCTGGGGGAGGGGCAAAGGTTAAGCAAGCGGAAGAGAAGGCAAGTGGGGGATGGGTTGGAAGTGGGAGAGGCTGTTACCAGGCATTATGGTGGAAAACACGGGCCGGATCATTCAAGAACCGAGTGCCAAACTGTACTCTCTTTCCGCCGTTAGCAGCTGAAACATCTGGACAACAGTCGGCCATGACGCAGGAAGCGGAAATACTTTCTCCGCCCTGGAGAGAAGGCCTCTAAGAGACATCCTGGGTGGGCTAGAGAGCTGGAAAGGCCGAGCGCAGGCGCAGAGTCAAAATGACTGGGCGGGAAAAAGAAGACGAAAGACTCTAGGGTCTGATTGGAGGAGAAGGAGGAAGTTCGGGTACGGTTTGGGAGATAGGGGCGGGGCTGACTCCATCCTCGTCTTGGCTTGCTTTCCGGTTTGCTGGAGCCCCGCCTATCGGGGAAAGCCGTGGGCGGAGTCAGGCTTCTCCCCAGGGAGGTTTGACGTGGCATAAGAATGGCTGGAAAGGTAGCCGCTAAACCAAAAAACCGAGAATCGAATTCTGTTCTAGTCACATCTGTACATTCTAGGGCCTAAGAGTCTCGGCCGTTCTCTCAGCCTAGGCGTTTCAGAGAAGGTCTCTACCTGCAGTGGTAGAGGGAGCTCCTCACGCGGGAGTTCCCTGTATCAATGAAATCATAGGACCAGTCTCTGACCTATAGCTAGTGCTGCAGTGGGTCCTTCTCATTTTACAGATGAAGAAACAGATTTAAAGAGGTTGTGAATCGCTTAGGATCACACAGGTAAAAGCGTCTGGCATTTATATCGTACGACTTGCGAAGCACTTTATTATAGATATCTCATTGTGTCCTCAAAACAACCCTAGGAAGAAGGTGCTCCCATTTTACAGAGGGGAAAACTGAGGTTGAGTAATTTGCCCAACTAGTTCCCGTCTTGCTGACTCCAGATTCAGCAATCTATCCAGCGTGCCACCTAGCTGCCATGAATAAGAACCACAGGCTGTGAACCCAGAGCTAGTGTTCTTTCAAGACGAAAAGCTTTCTGACGGGGCTCTGAAAGCTGGGAAGAAAAGAAATTGCTGGGGCTTGGCACCCTAGAATGCTCCAGAGTCGGAACTGGAAGGATCATGGGGAATTTTGAGCTTCAGCAAACAATAAGCATTCATTAAACATTTATTTATATATTTTTCTTTATTCTTTAAATTATGCACCACATGTATATTAACAATACGATGATTTTAAAAAATACGAACGTCCACTTTAAATCTTGCGCGCTTATATTTTTTTCAATTAATACTTCTCATTCATTCTCAATAACTGATATCAATAGCAGTCTTTATTAAGGCAATGCATTGAATTACTTTTTTTAGTAGGAAAATTATATAGTGTGTTTTAACAATAATTATTAAATTGATAATATGAATAATGATCTAATAATAGTTAATAGCATTTATTGACAATTTAATAAAATTTAACATTAAAAATTTAATAATATTTAATAATAGTATTTTCACTCTTCTTTTTTTGGCATTGTGGTTCAGTACCTGAATTTTAATTCAGAGCAGGGCTATTGTACATCAATACATTATGTTGAAATACATGTGGCATACCACAAAATAAGTATCTTGTTACTTTTCTTTTTAAAAACTTGTCCTTCAAATTACGTCTTCCCAGCTTCCACCAAAAAACCCCTAAAAATAAAGCACTCAATACATACTTCATAATGCAGCTAGATAAATTCCTCCGTTGGTCATGTCCGTAAAGGTATGTCTTTTTCTGCATCTAAATCTTCTCAGTCAGGAGGTTGAATGGCGTATACTCTCTCCTCCCTTCCCCACTGCCTCCCCACCCCTTTTCCTTTTGGTCTATGTTATCTTCCCCCATTAGATTGTTAACTCTCTGAGAGCCCGGACTATCTTTGTTGTTTGTATTTTTATCTCCCCCGCAAAGTGCCTGTCACATAGTAGGTGCTTATTTAATGCTTATGGACTGACTCACCGACTTTACTTATATGACCACTACCCTAGTTTATGCCCTCATCATCTTTCACCTGGACTATTTTTAATAGCTTTGTAATGGCTCTACTTCCCTGAAACCCCTTCCTTCTCCCACCTATCTTTTATACAATTACCAAAGTGGTCTTTCTAAAATCTGATTATCATTCCTCTGCAGATAAAGCTCGGTGGCTTCCTAGGATCAAATAAACTCCTCCAGTTGTCATTTAGAGCCCTTCAAAATTTGATTCTTACCCATCTTTACAGTCTAATTGTACTTTGTTCCCTTTCATGTGTAAGAGTCTCATCCTAACTCATCCTAACACTACAGAGCAGACATTACAAGATACTCTTCAAAATAGCCTTTTTTTTTTTTTAATGTTCCTCATGTTTCTTCAATGTTCCGTCTTGATGCCTTTGCATAGCATATTCCTTCATGGCTGGAGACCATACAACTCTCACCTCTTCCATAATGCTATTTAAAATAAAAATTTCCTTTTTATTACTGACAAACATCAATAATGTTATCTTAACATCAATATAACCTTGACAAACATCAACAAATTCTCACGTTTCCACATACAAAGAATAGAGAAAAAAAGACTGCGTAAGAAACCATGAATCCCTCCTACATATAGCTTTTTGAAAAATGAGTTATGTTTCCAATTAAACATAATACTCTACTGCTTTGTCTCTACCTCTTCTTAACTTCCCAGTGCTCTTTTCTATGTATTTTAAAAAAGATTTATTGATATTCTTTTCATTCTTTTTTTTTTATCACTATCAATACTCATCTACTTGTGCTTTTAATTCTTTCCCCTTTAAAAAAAAAGGCCCCCATGTAACAAATACAGACAAAACAAGTTGGTGATGTGTGAAAACACTTTTCATTCTTCACCTCTAATCCACCAATTCTGCCAAGAGGTGGGAGCTTCATTATCTGTCTCCTAGTGTAGTAGCTGATTGTTCTATTGAGCAGAATTGTCTCTCACAGTTGTTTTTCTTTTAAGTGATATAGCCCTAACATTATTTAAATGATATAGTCTTAAGATTATTTTCGTACTTAAGTGTTTCCCTTCTAATTTTAGCTGCATTGATTTTGTATGGGCAAAAACTTCGGTTTTATGCCATCAAAATTGCCCATTTTATCTCCTGTGATCTACTGTATCCCTTGTTGGGTCAAGAACTTTCCCTCTATCCATAAGTTGCAAAAGGATCTCCTTCTCTGTCCCTCAAATTTGTTTATGATGAGATCTTTTATACATAGGTCATATATCTGTATATTAAGCTACCTTCATCCTTTGACTCAGCAATGCCACTACTTGGTCTATTTCTAAAGATGATTAGAGAAAAAAGGAAAAAAAAAAAACCTGTATGTCCTAAAATGTTTATAGCCGCTCTCTGTGGTGGCAAAGAACTGGAAATTGCGAGATGTTCATCAGTTGGGGAATGGCTGAATAAGTTGTGGTATATGATTGTGATGGAATGCTACTGTGCTATAAAAAATGGTGAGCTTAATGATTTTAGAAAAACATGGAAAGACTTGCACCAAAATAATGAAGTGAAATGAGCAGAACCAAGAGAACACTGTATACAGTAACAGCAATACTGTTTTAAGAACGACTTTGAGCAAATAAGTTATTTTGACGTTTATAAATACCTAAATTTATTATAAAGCACATATGAAGAAAGACACTATCTGCATCCAAAGAAAGAACTGATAAAAGTATGTATTGAATAATTTTACATATATATTATATTGTATATTATATCACACATGTATTTTATTTTATATTTTACGTATATATACATACACAAATATACATACCTATTTTTGTCTAATGGTATCCATCTCTAGGGCGGGGAGCAGAGGGGGGAGGGAAGGAAAAAAAAGGAAAAAAAGAATCTGCACAATAATTTTATTGCATATTTGAAAGGAATAGTAAATTGCACATAGTAGATTTGCAATTTCATGTGCAATCAACTTTTTTATTCTACTGTTATGAATACACTTGTTTTATTCCATAAATTGAACTTTTTTAAAAGTACATATTAACATTAAAAAATAAAAATAAATGATATAGCCCTATAAATTATTCTTCTGGTTCTGTTTACTTCACTGTATATTACTTCATACAGGTCTTCCTAGGTTTTTCTGACTCTATCCTATTCCTCATTTCTTATAGCAAATTAATATCACATTATATTTGTATGGCATGATTTTTCTGCCATTCCCCAATTCTACTCATGTTTTCAGTTCTTTGCCAGAATAAAAAGTGCTGCTTTAACTATCATTGTAATATAGGTTCTTTCCCTTTTTCTTTCATCTCTTTGAAGTATAATTCTGGTAATAATAGTAATAGCTAATATTCATACATACTTTAAGGTTTAAAAAGGGCTTTATATCTATTAGCTCATTTGATTCTCATAACAGTCAGGTAGGTTCTATCGTTATCTCCATTTTACAAATGAGACAATTGGAGCTAAGGTTAAGTGGCTTACTCTAGGTTACATAACTAGTAAGCGTCAGAGGCAGGATTTGAACCCAGGTCTTCAAAATAGTACAACACTCTATCGACTTTGCCAACTAGTAGTTTGGATGGAAGTCCAACTTTAGAGAATAATTGGACCAATTCATAGATCCATTACCAGTTCTTTAGTGTTCTTAGCCTTCCAAAGCTCCTCCAATAATTGTCATTTCCTTCCTCTTCTTCCCCTCTCCTTTCCTCCGCATCTTTGCCAATCTGATGGATGTCGAGTAAATAGAGTTGTTTTAATTTTATTTTCTCTTATAGGTCTGTAGAATTTTTATTTGATTGTCAATAATCTATTTTTCTTTGAGAACTACTTACTGCTCATGTCCTCTGAGCATATAACTAATAGGAAATGACTTTTATTCTTATTTATGTATTTGAATCAGTTCCTCATATATCTTGCATATCAGACTTTTATCAGAGAAATTTGCTGCAAAGATTATTTTCCCACTTAAGTGCTTCCTTTCTAATTTTAGCTGCATTGACTTTGTACAGGCAAAAACTTCAATTTTATGTAATCAAAATTGCCCATTTTATATCCTGTGATTTACTCTATCCCTTGTTTGGTCAAGAACTTTTCCCCTATCCATAGATGTAAAAGGATCTCCTTCCCTGTTCCTCCAATTTGTTTATGATGAGACCTTTTATACATAGGTCATGTATCCATTTGGCACTTATTGTGGTATGTGGTGTGAAATGTTGGTCTAATTAATCCTTATTTCTCCCAGACTGCTTTTCCATTTTCCTAACAGTTTTTGTCAAATAGTAAGTCCTTACCGCAATAGCTGAGGTTTGAAGGTTTATCCAACACTATGTTCATTTCCCTTTGTGTGTTGTATACATAGTCTCTTTCATTAACAAACCTAACATTTTGTTGTTCAGTCATTTCAGTCATGTCCAACTCTTTGTGACCCCTATTTGGAGTTTTCTTGGCAAAGATTCTGGAGTGGTTTGTCATTTCCTTCTCCAGTTCATTTTACAGATGAGGAAATTGAGGCAAACAGGGTGAAGTGACTTGCCCAGGGTAGATGATCATTGCTTTGTAGTGTAGTTTGAGCTATGTTATTGCTAGGCCACTTTCCTTTCTTTCCTTTTCACTTTTTTCATTATTTCCCTTAAGATTCTTGATCTTTTGTTTCTTCAGATAAACCTTATTATTTTTTTCTAGCTCAATAAAGTAAACCTTTGGTGGTTTGATTCTTATGGCACTGAGTCTATAGATTAATGTTTATTAATGTTTGTATTCCTATCCACAGTACCTAACAGTTGTTCAGTTGTTTCAATCACGTTTGACCCTTCCTGACCCCATTTGGGGTTTTCTTGGCAGAGATACTGGAGTGGCTTCTCATTTTCTTTTCCAGCTCATTTAACAGAGGATCTAAGGCAGATGGGGTTAAGTGACTTGTCCAGGGTCACACAACCAGGAAGTGTCTGAGGCCAGGTTTGTAACTCAGAGAAATGAGTCTTCCTGACTCCATGCCCTGTACTCTATTCACTGTGCCATCTGAGCTGCACCTGACACCCAACAGTGCCAGGTGATTTATAAAGGCTCCTAAGTACTAGGGATACAGATTCAAAGAATGAAACAATTCATACTCTTATGGGTTCATATTCTAATGGGACACTCTAAGTGTGTGTCTGTGTGGGCTTGTGTCTGTGTGGGTGTGCATGTGTGTGTGTGAGAGAGAGAGAAGAAAATAAAAATGAAATAGTTATGTAAAAGTTTTTAAAGGAAGGGGAGCGTGAGCAGTTGAGAGGGATCAGGACAGGCTTCATGTAGAAGAAAGTAGTGTTGGAGCTGAGTCTTGAAGGGAAAAGAAATCTCTGTGAGACAGAGGTGTGAAAGGAGTGCTATGACTAGCATCCATAATACTAGAATACATCTGCCAAACTTTTCTAATAATGTGACTTAGAGAATTGTATTTGTGTTCCTTTTTGTTATGGTGGAAACCTCAGGTTTAGTACAAAAAGTATCTCTTTTGCTGGCAGTACAAAAGCCCAGAGACCAGAGATCATCTGTCTTGTGTGAAGAATGGTGAGAAGTCCAGTTTGGTTAGATTGTAAAATGCTGGAAGGGAAGTTACATACACTGAAGCTAGAAAGACGTTGGAACAAAGTAATGAAGTGTTTTAAAAGAGAAACAGAGTGCTTTGTATTTTATCCTAGAGGCAATAGGGAGTGACTGGAGTTTGTTGAGTAAAGAAGTGATGTGGTCAGATCTGCTCTTCAGGAAAATCACTTTGATAGTACTATTTAGGATGGAATGGAGTAGGAGAGTCTTGAGTCACAGAGAACAATTATTTCAAAATTATTGTTATCTAGATGAAAGTGACTAGGAACTAAACACAGGTGGTGAAGAGAAACTGTAGTTTAGGTAGTGTTTTTATTATATTGGCATAGCTCAACATTAGGTAATTAATTTCTCTCCAATTACTTGGATTTGCCTTTATATCTATGAAAAATGTTTTGTAGTTATATTCATATGGTTCCTTTATATGTCTTGGTAGGTTGATTCCCAGATAGTGTATCCATTCTATATTATTTCAAATGTAATTTATTTTCTTCTTCTTGTTTAGTTTTTGTTGGTAACATACACAAAGACTAATGACTTTTGTGACTTTTATATTTTATTTTATAACTTGCTATTGTTTCAATTAACATTTTGTTTGACTTTCCAGGGTTCTCTAAGTAAACCATTAGATCAAAAAACTGATGATTTTTCCCCCTCCTTTCCTACGCTTATTACCTCAATTTCTTATTTTTGTATTATTGCTACAGCTAGTATTTCTGCAACTGTATCAGATAGTTGATGTAACAATGGATAACCTCCATTTGCTTCTAATCTTACTGGAAAGGCCTCTTGTTTTTCACTATAGATAATAATTATTCTCAAGTAGATACTATTTACCATATTAAGGAATCACCTATTTATTCCTATGCTTTTAAACATATTTTTAAAATAAAGTGGTATATTTTGTCAAAAGCTTTTTCAGCAACTTCTGACATATGATTTTATTTTTTAAATTAAGGTGCTCTATTATGTTTATAGTTTTTCTAATATTAAACCAACACTATGTATCTGTACAAATCCAACCTGGTCATATTGTAAAATCTTTTAAATATGTTGTTTTAACCTTTTGGACAATATTTTACTCAATTTTTTTACATCTGTTTTCACTAGGGATATTGACCTATAATTTTTTTCCTCTATTTTCTGTTTCCTTGGCTTAAGTGTCAATACCATATTTGTAGAAGGAGTTCGATGATATCCTTTATTTTTGCAAACAATTTGTGTACTCTTGGAATTAACTGTTCTTTGAATATTTGATTCACTTGTAAATCTATCTGGTCTTGGCTTTTTCTTTGGAAGTTCCTTTATTGTTTTTTCAATTTATTTTTTTTAAGAATAGGTTATTTAAATTTTCTCTTTTGCATTCAGTTAATCTTCATATTTTGTTTGTAATCGGTTGTATTGAAGTATAATTGGGCAAAATAATTTCTAATAATTTCCTTTATTTTTTTCACTGACTGGCTTCAGGCTCATTTACCTATGACTGCTTTAGATATGCTTGTGAAAGACTTCTCAGCTCTTTTAACTGGTTTATCTGAGTTTGTGTTGGGTTCCCTGGTGTAGCCCTTCTCCCTGTCTGTGAATGACAAGAGCAGAAGGCTGATAAAGAACCAAAAGAAGTAATACAAATCAAGAAGTAGGGTGTGAGGCAATGATGTTCAAGTGCTCTGGTACCTTAAAGGCATCCAACTGCTGTTGTTCAGTTGTGTTATAAATATACTTACACTGTCTAGGAATAAATAATACTTGTTGGAAAGACAGGAAGGTTTTAATTATATTTTACATTTATTCGATTTGAATAAATGGGTACGTCCCCTGAACAGAGTACAGGAGAGTAGAAGGACTCAGAGAAACACCTGTCCTTTTATTGACTTCCAATTCAAATCTCCTGCTTGGCTCTTCGTTGGCCAAATGCCTATGTCATGCCCTCCTCAAATGGCTCATTGAGCTTGTGCACAAGCCTCTAACCTTTCACTGGATCAGAAACCTGGTCTCTGCTAGATCACAGCTCTGATTAGAACCAGTCACCTGACCCACAATCTGCTATCACTATCCTGTGGAAACAAAACACCTCCCACCATTTCTCACAGTTGTTTTTCAACTGTATCTGATTCTTCATGACCCCATTTGGGGTTTTCTTGGCAAAGATACCGGAGTGGTTGCCATTTCCTTTTCCAGTTCATTTTACCATTGAAGAAACTGGGGCAAACAAAATGAAGTGACTTGCCCAAGGTCACACAGCTAGTAAGTGTCTGAAGCTGAATTTGAACTCAGATTTTCCTGACTCCCAGCCTGGCACTCTCTCCACTGAGCAACCTAGATGTTCCATGTGTGTACACATACATACATGCAGGTATATATTTATATGTTTGTATACATACACAGATATCTATATATTCTTTTAAAAAAATTTAGTAAAAGTTCAGTTTCCTACAAAATCTTTTCTTGTCCTGCTTTGTTTTTATTGATAATTATTAAGCTCAGAATAGGTTCCCAAAGTGTACCTAGGTCCTTTTGTGTTGGGAGGGAGCTACTAACACAAAGACCCTGGAATTCTGGGGTTTTAGAGTGCCTTCCTTATGACCTTTTGAATTCCTTAGGTCATGAGATTCCACTGCGTTCATCTTGAATGGAAAATGAAGAGGCCAAGGACTGAGACCTGTTTCTCTGGACCACATGGCCTCATATTGGAACCACCTGAACGTAGTTAAGGAATCTCTGAAATGCCTTGAGAACTACTGAGGCTGTTGCTGACAGACCTTTTTGAATGTCTCTGAAGCAAGTTAAAGCCACTCAAAGCCCTCTCCCTACTGGTTAGCCAACTGGAATCCATTATGGAATATCTAGGCATGCTTTACAGTCTCTCCAAGGCACTTCCCTTATAGCAAGTTCCCCAGTATCCTCCACATGGCTGTACCAGCTAAGGAAGCTGACAGGGATTTTTACATGCACCATTCAGCACCTCCTACCCCCCCAAACCCCATTAAATACAGACATAGCATAACATCTCAAACACAAAGAAAGATTAAGTGAATTTAAACCAAAATGCACCTAGCCACAAGTGAACCTTCTAGAATTTTCTTCTGGGGAAGGGCTGGAGTAAGTTGTGTTGGGGCCTGTTGCTTCAGGAATCTTTGGGTTCTTTATTCTTACTTGGAAACTTAAAGATCCCCCTGAGGGGCAGAGTCAAGGGCATTGACTAAAGAGAAATTCATGCCTGTAAACAGGAGTTGGGAAAACCAGAAGCCTTCCACAGAAGGGTGGGAGTCAGTCAATTGGGTGTAAATTATTCTTCTGTTGAGGTTTGGGGTTGAGGGGTGCTCAAGACCTCAAAATACCAACATGCCGGGGCCTGCTCTACTGAATTCAACTCAATTCTTCTCAGCCAAAGAAAAACAAAGTTTATTAAAGATTCACCATATTGGGTAGACTCTTAGGGACCCTGAGCATTTGTGCCACTTATACCTGCAGGCCAGATTAATCTGAGCTGAGCTAGATTGAATGTGAACCCTTTATGGAGGCAAGATGGAGCTTATAAACAGAAAGATTGTGGGAGGGATGTAAGATGGTTGATTAGTCTGGGGTGATGGGAGGAGGGGTTTAGGGCAGACTGGGGTGACTGGGGTGAGGTCAGACTCTAGGGTGGGAAATAGCTAAAGGCTATCCGGAAATGATAGACAATAGAGGGCTAGGGTACCAGACTTGGGTATCAGATATTTCGATCTGATCAAGGATGGGAAACAGCCAGAAGGCAATCCAAAGGTAACCAGACAATGGAAGGCTAGGCAATTTGGTCATGAAAAGCCAGATCAAATGGGAAGATTCAAGGTGGGGCTCAAGGGGGTTCCTGATAAGGTTAAGGAACCATATGTTATTAGGAGGGCTCGAGACCTCAAAATACCAACATACCAGGTCCTGCTTGAATGAATTAGACTCAAGCCTTCTCAGCCAAAGAGAAAAACAAAGTTTATTACAGATTCGCCATAATGGGCAGTCTTAAGAAATCTCAGTGGATTTATCAGAGGAAAAGCCAAGATGGTGGCTTGAAAACAGGGACTTGCTTAAGCTCTCTCCAAAATCCTTCCAAACACCTGTAAAAAATGACTCTAAACAAATTGCAGAGCTACAGAACCCACAAAATAACAAAAGGAAATAAGTCTCTAGCCCAAGACGGCCTAGATGGTGGCTGGGAAGGGTCTATAGAGTGCAGATCAATGTGGGCTGTGCCAGGACAGACCAGGCATAGAGTAGACTGGGTGGAGCAGGCCTCAGGGACCTGAATAACCCAACTGTGGCAGTTACCAGATTTCTCAACCCATAAACGCCAAAGACAATTGAGCAAGTCAGTGGGAAGACTGCTGGATCTAGGTGAGGGAAGTGCTATAGTCTGGCTGCAGCCCTGGGATGGTGGAAACGGCTGCAGTGGTGGCAGTGGCAGCAACAGCAGCAGTGGAGGCAGTGGCTGCTTCCAGTCCCAGGCCCAAATAGTGAGGAGAATCAAGCAACTGATCAGAGTGGGAGTGCAAGGATCTCTTTGCTGGCACTTAGGAAAGGTTCTCTTGCCCTGCTTGGGTCTGGGTCATGGTCCTGGTTGGCAGTTCTTGGGGGAGGAGAAGTGCTGGTGTGGCAGAACCTTGTGGTGGCATTGGAGAGGGAGTCCTCCTAGTGGTTACACAGCAAAAAGGAGTGACTGCACTCACAGACCAGAGCACAGGGCAGGAGAAGAGCATTAAACCACCTCAGAATAGAAGTAGCTCTGAAAACAGCAGTGCAAAGCTCCTGAAACTTGGGACAAAGCACTCTCCACTCTGAAAGCAGTCATACCCTGACAAAAAGCTCAAAAGTCAAGTAATTGGCTGGGAAAATGAGCAAGCAGCATAAAAGGACTCAGACTATAGAATCTTTCTTTGGTGACAGAAGAAGTCAACAAAGTCAAAGCTCCTACATCAAAAGACTCCAAGAAAAACATGAATTGGTCTCAGGCCATGGAAGAGCTCAAAAAGGATTTGGAAAATCAAGTAAGAGAAGTAGAGGAAAAATTGGGAAGAGAAATGAGAATGATACAAGAAAATCATGAAAAACAAATAAACGACTTGCTAAAGGAGACCCCCAAAAATACTGAAGAAAATAACACCTTAAAAATAGACTAATCCAAATGTCAAAAGAGCTCCAAAGAGGAGAAGAATTCCTTAAAAAGCAGAATTAACCAATGGAAAAGGAGGTCCAAAAGACCACTGAAGAAAATACTACCTTAAAAATTAGAATGGAGTAAGCGGAAGCTAGTGACTTTATGAGAAATCAAGAAATTATAAAACAGAACCAAAAGAATGAAAAAAAATGGAAGACAACGTGAAATATCTCATTGGAAAAACTACTGACCTGGAGAATAGATCCAGGAGAGATAACTTAAAAGTTATTGGACTACCTGAAAGCCGTGATTGAAAAAAGAGCCTAGATATCACCTTTCAAGAAATTATCAAGGAAAACTTCCCTGACATTCTAGAACCAGAGGGTGTAATAGAAATGGAAAGAATCCACCGATTGCCTCTTGAAAAAGATTCCCAAAAGAAAACTCCTAGGAATGTTGTAGCTAAATGCTAGAGTTCCCAGGTCAAGGAGAAAGTATTCCAAGCAGCCAAAAAGAAACAATTTGAGAACTGTGGAAACAATCAGGCTAACACAAGATCTAGCAGCTTCTACATTAAGGGATCAAAGGGCCCGGAATATGATATTCTGGAGGTCAAAGGAGCTAGGATTAAAACCAAGAATCATCTACCCAGCAAAACTGAGTATAATGTTCCAAGGCAAAATATGGATTTTCAATAAAATAGAGGACTTTCAGGCCTTCTCAGTGAAAAGACCAGAGCTGAATAGAAAATTTGACTTTTAAATACAAGAATCAAGAGAAGCATGAAAAGGCAAACAGGAAAGAGGAATCATAAGGGACTTACTAAAGTTGAACCTTTTTTTTTTTTGCATTCCTGCATGGAAAGATGATATTTGTAACTCATGAGACCTTTCTCATTATTAGAGTAGTTGAAGGGAATATACATATATATAGACAGAGGGCACAGGTTGAGTTGAATACGAAGGGATGATATCTAAGAAAAAATTAAGGGGTGAAAGAAGAATATATTGGGAGAAGGAGAAAGGCAGAGATAGAATGGGGTAAATTATCTTACATAAAAGTGTCAAGAAAAAGCAGTTCTGTAGGAAGGGAAGAGGGGACAGGTGAGGGGGAATGAGTAAATCTTGCTGTCATCAGATTCAACTTGAGGAGGGAATAACACATGCACTCACTTGAGCCTCTTACCCTACAGGAAAGTGGGAGGAATGGGGACAAGGTGGGGGGAGGGGAAATGGATGATAAAAGGGACGGCAGATTCAGGGAGGAGGTAGTCAAAAGCAAACACTTTTGAAAAAGGACAGGGGAGGAAAGTGAATAAAGGGGTACAAGATAGGAGGGAGGGGAATATAGTTAGTCTTTTACAACATGACCATTATAGAAGTGTTTTGCCTAATGATACATATGTTGAATTGCTTGCCTTCTCAAGGAGGGTGGGTGGGGAGGGAAGAAAGGAGAGAATTTGGAACTCAAAGTTCTAAAAACAAATGTTTAAAAAAAGTTGTTTTTGCATGCAACTGGGAAACAAGATATACAGGCAATGGGGTATAGAAATCTATCCTGCCCTACAAGAAAGTAATAAATTTTATCCAATTCTCGAGAATTGGGCATCCCCCACTAGAACGAATCTAGCAAGGGAGGCACTTTACAAGGGGCAAAGCACCCATAATTGTACCCAACACATGAGAATTCCTGCCCACCTCTGACCCTTCTCACCATTGGCTGAGAGGTAGGCTTGCAATCTGAGCACGAAAGCTAAACAAAGAACCAGGAAATTGAGGCACAGAAACTCCAATCACATTCCCTTAGTTAATGATTACAGCTGAGGTGATATCTATAAATCTAATGAAGGAGAATAGGAAAAGGGGAGGGGGAGACCCTCTCCATTCTTCTACAGTACTTTTACAGTAAAGGAAAGCAGGTCACAGTGACCCTATTCTTACTGAGCAAATCTTTAAACCAGAACCAGAAGAAAGAACAAAAAGTTTCAGCGTAAACTTTCCCAGAGGCTGAGCCATCAGACTCTCACGGCCTCAGAATTTTTTTTTCACTTTCCTATTTCTTGATTTTTAAACATTTCTTAGTATGTATACACACACACACACACATACACACGTATATACATATCTTCCCTGTGATGTCTTCACATTTTATTTACCTCACACAATGGGGAATGAGATCTGGACACCCCCCTTGAACTTTCCCGTTTATTTCAGGAACCTGGCCTCTGAACCTAGATCCCTGGCATTCACCTCAGGCATCAGACTCATCCCACTATAATCCCTTAAACTGTCCTTTTGTGGTCGCCCCTGCCCAGCCCAGCCCAGCCCAGCCCTTCATTCTCTGTTACCTTCAACTCAGTCCCTGAATTTTCCCATGCATTTCAGTAGCCCAGAACCCATATTGCAAAAATGTACAATGAGGCAAAGCAAAACAAATTTACTCATTGATCATGTCAAATTGTCAAATTTCTTCATTCCCTTTGTTCTGTACTCAGTCTTTCACCTCTCTGTCAGGAAGTAGCTAGCATGTTTCATTGTGAGTTCTCTGGAATTGTGATTAGTGATTATGCTGATCATAGTTCTCAAGTCTTTCAAAGTGGTTTGTCCTTACAACACTCTTGTCATTGTATAAGTAGTTCTCCTGGTTCAGCTCATTTCACTTTGCATCAATTCATTTGAACTTTCCCAGGTTTCTCTGAAACCATCTCCTTCATGATTTCTTATAGCACAGTGGTATTCTATCACATTTATATATCGTAACTTGTTCAGTCATTACTCAGTTGATGGGCTTTCCTTCAGATTCCCGTTCTTTGCCATCACAAAAGAGTTATAAATATTTTTGTATATATTTGTTTAGAGTTTGTTTTGCTTAGGACCAATTCCTGCCTTAATCTTCCCTCCTAATTACCCCTTTCTTCTCTCTCATTTCCCCATTGAGTGAAATGTATTTCAATATCCACCCTCAGGCAACTCAATACACAATAAGTTGCAGAAAAAGTATAGATTTCTATGAACAGGCAGAGTTTCCTTACTTGGAGTTACTTATGTCAGTGAAATCACAGGCCTTATCACAAATAAGCAAAAAAGACCAATAAAATACCATAGGCATTGCAGGTATCTCTTCCTTTCTCAACCTGGCTGCACTACCTTGGGACTTCTCTGATTTCTTCACCATGTCCCAGAAAGTTCATTATTGAGCTAATTTCATTCTCTTGTAAGGTTTCTTATCAGCTTTGATTCTCCACTCCTAACCTATCAATAGGGCAGCTGCGTGGTGCAATGGTCAGAATTTGAGGTCTGAGTTCAAATTTGACCTCAGACATTTATTAAATCTGTCACCCTGGGCAAGTCACTTCATTCTGTTTGCCTCAGTTTCCTCACCTGTAAAATGAACTGGAGAAGGAAATGGCAAACCAGTGCAGTATCTTTGCCAAGAAAACCTGAAATGGGGTCAGGAAGAGTCCAACATGACTGAACAACAAAAATTCAACAATCCATTTATATGAGAAAACTTTCCCTAACCTTCCTCTTCCATTTTTTCCCCTGTGGTATTCCTCTTTCCCTCTCTTTCCATTCTTCTTTTAAGATCAAGACAAAACAGAATCACTCCTAAGTCTTCAGTCTAATAGGACTCCCTCTATCACTCTGTTTCACAGATAACACACAGGAGGCACTGGAGTTTCTAGACTCCAGCCTCCAACAGGTTCAGTCTTGATCTGGTCAGACAAGAAGAACAGGAAGACAGCTTCAGAAGGGTTAATAATCTGCTTTATTCTAGTCTAGTCTTTTCAAAAGGTTGCTGATAATGGGAGAACCAGCTCCTACAGCATTCCCTAACAACCCTCCTCACAGGGGCTGGTGAGAAGGGAGGTGGGCAACTACCTGTACCTCTCAATGTGGTCAATCGAGACAGGCACAGCTTGTGCACTCCCTTAAATCCCCTGAAGCCTCAATGGGGCTGGTTGAGGCAGGTGCATGCATTTCTCTATGTATTACCTGTGGTTTCCCCACTCACTGACCAGTGCCCACTTTTTTATAGGGCAACAAACAAAGAAGGCATCTTGCCAACATTAAGCTCACAGGTTAACTTTAGCAATATTGTCATTCTGCACAAACATAGTAAACATCAATTATATCATTCCCAAATCTCACGGTGCAGACTCAGTAGGACTGTCTGTCACTATGATTCTAGGAATTACTATCTAGAATCCTTGGAGCTATTCTGGGAGTTATTATTTAACACCTGGAAACTAGACATTGCCATGGCCATGAATCCTGAGAAACTGAACTCTAAAAAGAATAACAAAATCCTCCTTACATACAGACTCCCCTCCCTCTCCCATGATGATAAGGTTCAGAAGGGACACCTATACCTTCTCCCTATATTAGAATGTAATCATTTTGTCACTTATGATTGTTCACTCTTTTTTTACCTTTGAACAATACCCTTCAAAGTTTCTATGCACTTCTGGTCTTTTAATCAGAAGTGCTTAGAAGTTCTCTACTTCATTAAAGAGCCAATTTTTTTTTCTGTATTATTATACTCAGTTTTGGTGAGTAAATTATTTTTAAGCCTATTTCCTTTGCCTTTTGGCATATCATAGTCTAAACTTTCTGCTAGAAAGTGATGGCTGCTAAATCATTTGTGATCCTTCTGGTTGCTTGCAATATATATACATACATACATATATATGCATATATATGTATGTATGTATATATCTTTTGACCTGCAAGCTCTGGATTTTAGCTATGTTTCTTGGGGTTTTCATTTTGGAGTTTCTTTCAGAAAGTAGTCAATGGTTTTTTTCCATTTTGTCTTCTGGTTCTAAGAGATAGGGATAGTTTTCTTGTGTGATTTCTTGAAATGTGTTGCTCTACTTTTTTGTTGTTGTTCATGGCTTTCAGGTGATTTTTAGGTCTGTTGTTTTTTGCTATGAGATACCTTACATTCAGTCTTTTGACTTTGCTTTAATAGTTCTTCTCATCTCATGGAGTCATTGGCTTCAATTTGGTCCATTCTAATTTTCATGGAATTTATTGTTTGGTCCAGGTTTTGGATCTTTTGTGCCAAGCATTATTTCTTACTCTATTTTTCCCCATATCATCCATTTTCCATTTTCTCTTCTAGTTCTCTCATTTCTTTAATAAAAACATTTTGAAAATATTTAAAAACTCTTGCTTCATTTCTTCTAGAAATTCTAGTTGAGTTTGTGCCTCATCTGTGGTTTTCTTTGCCAATTTGCTTGTAGATGTTTTGAAGTCATTTTCCTCTTCTCAGTTTATGCCTTTAGCATCTGTTAGAGATTTTTATGGTAGGCATCTTCTTTTTCTTCTTCTTCTCCTCCTCTTCCACCTCCCCCTCCTCCTCCATCTCCTCTTTATATTAGGACCAGGCTCTACATATTTCTAGAGGGAATGTCTCAGTCGATCTTGCTGTTGCTTTCCTTTCTTGGGGTACTGAGTTTTTGTATCACTATTGCTAACCTCTCCACTCCCCCAAATCATCTCTTCCTGTTAAAAACAAAAAAGAAACCCCAAAACCCGACTATTGTAACAAATAGTCAAATAAAACAACTCTATATTTGAGTTATTTGACCATGTCTAAAATTTTTTCTTTTTCTGCACTCAGTGTCCATCACCTCTTTGACAGGAGGTGGGTAACATGATTCATGTCCTCTGGAGACATGGATATTCATACAATGTTATTCAAAAGTTAAAGAAAAAGTCACAGAACAAAGGGTAAGATCATTTAGCCAGCTGGGCCATTGTAAATCAAGGACAAAATCCTTTGTTACAAGAATTTTTAAGTCCTAGATATTTTGTGTTGTTATTATTTCTGTTGCCCTTTTTGTTTAGCTTTCCAGGTCAACCAAGTGCTGCTTTGGCAGATCCCACCAAAGAAAAAAAAAGCTGCCCTCTAGATTTTTATAGATAGTCTTCATGAGTCATTTCAGCCATGGGTGGGCTGATAAATATTTAACAATCAGCTCTAGGGAAAAATGTATGAATGACATACTTTTAAATATAATCTTCATTGTTAACATCTCCATCACTTTCTTAACACTAAACAATCAACAAAATAATAAATCAAGCCTTGATTTGTAGCATTTGCTGATTTCTGAGTAAATTCTGACAATGAAAATTTAACAATTGGCTCTGAGCTGGTACAAGCTGGCTTTGGTGCAATCCTGGTGGTAGCCAAAAATAATTACTTGGTGGCCAAATTTCTTTTGATGAGTATCTTGGCTCTTAGCCTGGTCAGTAAATGACACAGTCAATGACCAGCCCTGTATTGAATGCCTTTACTACTTGGTAGAAACAGTTAGAGTTTGTGTAATGCTGGCATAGCCTTTGAGACCTCAAGGTCATTTTTGTAGCATGATAAAGCTTCAGAGTAGGATTTTAGTGGCAGCTTGATTATTAACTCATTTTCAGTAAACATAATTTCGTTTTGAGCTTCACAGTAATCTGTGAGGAAAATAGAGCAAATATTATTATTACCCACTTTACTAATTAGAAAATAGGCCCAGAGACGTTCTATGTTTTGTCCAAGGTCACACAGCAAGTTAGTATTTGGACCAGAACCCGTGTCTTCTGACTTAATGTCCAATGTTTTCAAGAGACCACACTGCCATTTTGTACACCATTTTGTATTGTCCACACTATGATTCATTTAGTACAGATAATCAAGAGGTGGTTATAAAAGATCCCTTTCAGCTCTACTATTCTAGGATTTTATATTTAATGCAAATGTTACATGTCAGGGAACATAAAGTAAAGAAAAGTCAGCATGGAATAGGATTGTTCAAGTAACTTTGAGAAGGAAGTAACATTTGGTTCAATCTCTAGTGAAAAAAATGAATAAAGTTATTGGTGGACTTTGGAAAGAGGAAAGGATATTAGGTGCCTACCTAACATAGTATGAGGGTTGATACATAATCTGAAATCAGTAAAGAGATTTATTTTTGTTGAATTGTTTCAGTTGTATCTGACTCTTCATGATCTCATTTGTTTTTTTGGGGGGCAGGGCTGAGATAATGGAGTGGTTTGCTATTTCCTTCTCCAGCTTGTTTTACAGATGGGGAAATGGAGGCATACAGGGTTAAGTACTTGCTCAGGGTTACATAGCTAATAAGTGTCTGAGGCCAGATTTGATCTCAGGAAGATTGATTTCAGGCCTGGCGTGCTATCCACTGTACCACCTAGCTGCTCAAGTAAAGAGGGCACTTGTTGATTGATTCTAGGTAAGAACAAAGTGGATTCTAGGGGAGAAAACAGAGGGATTGGCTTTAGCTATGTTTTGGTGGCTATGTATAAGGATTAAAACAATTCCTAGACTGTCTTTACTTCACAAAGTAAGACTCCCCCAGTAAAATTAGTGAATGAAGGAGCTAAAATAGATGTTTGGAGCTTATTTGAAGCACAATGCCTTTGAAGCTTCATATGGCTTAAACTCCTATTAAATATGAATTTTTTTCATCATTTTCTCTAGGCCAAAAATTGGCAACATAACTTATCCCTTGATCTATATTTCAGCTAGTAGGCCCTTCAAATACAATAAAAGTTTCCATCTTTAACATCTCACAAGTAATGAAGAACTCCCTTCCTTTCAGTGTATAGCCCTTCTAATTTCTTGCCGATGCCTTATTTGTACAGCAGTCTGATGTTTTTTCCCCCACTCTTGAAAAATATACTGTTACTTTATTAGGAGAGACTGTGACAATTAGGCCTTTCTTAAACTCATGCCTTTTGGAGCCCTTCCTTTTTCAGATTTAGGAGGAGAAATTTTTTCTCCTCTTTTTTTTTGTGTAGAAAAGGAATAAATAATAGAATTATGGATTAAGAGCTGGAAGAGATCTTAGAAGCCATTTAGTCTAAATTCCTCACTTTAAAGATGAGGAAACTGAGGCTCAGAGAGTAAAAGTGACTTGTAGAAGGTCACACAGCTGGTAATGTCAGAGACTGGTTTTGAATTCAAGTCTTTCTGACTCCAAGCCTAGTGTTCTATCCACTACATATAATGTCTCTCTTTTTAATTTACACATTGATCTTTCCTTTCCTTTTTTTCTTTTCTTTCTTTTTTTTTTTTAGAGATTCCTTTTCCTTAAGGATTATCTCTCTTTCCTGAGAGAATAGTTCAGGGGAAATTTGTACGGTGCCACTGTACAGTGTCTACCTTAATTATAGTAGTGTACTTTGGGGAGAAATGCCTTTCAGATGAGTAGGGATCCCTCTGCTGGATGAATGCTGGGAATTCTTTTTCTGTTTGGCTCACTGGGTGGAACTCTAGTCAAGTAACCAGAGGTTAGGAGCTCAATTGCTCCCCTGCTGCTGCCAATGGTTGGTTAGCAGTAACAGTGCTTGCTAATTGCCTCAAGATATTTCATTCATTTCTAATCAGTGAAAATTCCATGCTGTGTGGCCCTGAATGGAATGATTAGGGAAAGTTCTTAGAAATTTATTGTTGTTCTTAGCTTAAGAGAACTGGGTCAGCCTAAGTATAACCATTTTCATTAGCACCCACATTTTCTTGTGTCATCAGCCTAGTCCAATTGTTTATACTGATTCTTTCCCTTCACCCACATAATCCAAAAATATTAATTATTTTACAGTTATTTATGTCATGAATTCATAGGTGATTGATTTCAATAGGTCAGGATCCTTGTCATTGGTTTTCTCAGTGTCTTCTGGATGGAGCAGGATGATACTTCAAGTCGAACCCAGTTGCCTTTTTCTTTGTCTTCCTCCTACTTCTGATCATTTTCCTTCACATGCTTCAGGAACCTATCTCTGCTTTTAGAGTACTTAATATGCCCAGTATTAGTTAACATGCACATTAATTCTCTCAGCTAGGATTTTACCCTTAACCTATTTGTTTACAACAATGTCTACAGCATGCTGAGTAACATAGACTGGTCCAGACTTGCCATGGTAATATTTATGGGACATTCCTTGCCCAAACTCTTGATATCTACAATATAACTATTCTTATGGATTCACATATGTGTAGCCAAAGAGGCAATACCATGTTTGTGAAAGGGCCTAGAGATCACGTATCATACCTCTCACCTCTTCCATTTTGCATTAGTCATTTTGGTAAGTCACTCGAATGTTCTTTCTTGAGCCCTAATAAGTTCTTCCAAAAGCAAAACTGAGATGCCCTGAGAATGAAGAGGCTGAGCAGAGTCCCATGTATCTAGAAGATGGCAGTGCCAGTAGAAAGACCATACTGATTCTTTGTAATTAATCAGAAGAAATGAAATAATAGAAAGTAATACTACTTTGATATAGGCATCAGTTACATAAAAAAATATTGCAGGGAAAACTCCAAAAAACTCAAAAAAAGGAAAAATATGTTGTGCAAATAGGAAATATAAATCTTAGGCCCTGTTCCTTCTAGGGCGATCATAAGCTCTTGAGAATGAATTATACTTCCCAGAAATCCTAGGCCTATTGGCTATTAGTTTGACAAGCTAATCAGAGTTGGTAGGCCCATGTCTTACAGCTTCTTTCGGTAGCAGTAATCATAGGGGAACACTACATCTCTCTCTAAGGAACTGCTTATAGCAACTAAAAAAAAAAGTAACTTGTTTTTGAGCCATAATGGATGCATACAAAGTGCATACAAAGGACACTAACTGGCCAAATCACCTTACTTTTGCCCTGGAAGTTCTAGTGAAAAGGAAGAAATTCTGTAAGCCTATAGCTGGGGGAACCCTTCCCCTATCAGGCTTTAAAGCTACATCGTATCTTCACCTCTTGTGTTTATTCTTTCTTGCTCTTAGGTGAAGGAGGTGGAATGACCTTGTAAGATTTGAAAGGCTGGAAGAGCCACTGGATTTTCTATGATGGGAGGTGATGACAAAGACTGTCGTTGCTACCTTAGCCAAGCTAGGAAAAGTACCAGCACAGCCCTGAACCTTTGGGGCCAGTCCAGCAGTGAATCAACCTAGCAGCTGAGAAAGTAAGTAGGTGAAACTATTGGTGGGGCTGCATCTAGAAGTGAACTTGGGATGAATGCTCTGAAGCAACTTCTTTAAGTCACTGACCCTAGGGCCTGAGGTAGTAGAGGGGAAGATGTGCAATCAGTTTGGGAGAGATGTTTATACTTCTGTTTTTACTATATCTTTTCAGTAAATATCCCAATGTAAAAAATAATTGATTGAGGAGATATCAACTGATTGAATTCATAATGGGTCATTAATCATTGTATCTGTGATATTGAGGAGATTTATGTGATTGATATTGAGGGAAACATAACAGAATGGGAACTTAAGCAGATGGTATTTGAATGGATACCCCTAGAGCCTTGAGCAGAAGGGATACAGTAGATCTAGCACTGAAATCCTGAAATCAGGAAAACTTGAGTTAAAATTCCACCTCAGATACTTACTAGCTGGGTGTGCTGCCAATCAGTGATTAAAGATCTTTCCCTGCCCATTCAGTAGGCCTCAGGTGGGGCTAGTTAAGGGAGACATGATCAGAGGCAGGCCTACACCCTTTATTTACTAAGTGCTAAGGCTCAGGCCTACACCCTTTCGCTGACTGGGTGTGAGGCCTTCAGGCCCTAAGAAAAGTGTACCGGAAGGAAGCCATTAAGGTCAGAATTCAGCCCAAGGAGGAGAAGTAAGAACTCTGAGATGACAGAGCTGAGAATCTGCAGACTCTCAAGCCATAGAACTCAGAGAGCTGGGGAAAGATAAGAGAGAGCTGCAGAGAGAGTGCAGAGTGGAGAGTGGAGACCAGACAACTTCGGAGACCAGGGAACCAAGTAGGGAGAGAATGCAGGAAAGCAGACAGTTGGGATTTGTGAGTGTTTGCAAGAAGGCCCCAGCAGGGTTATAGGATTATAGGTTCTTTGCTATAATACTGTGTTATAAATTCCTTGTTGTTACATTGAGGTGGCCTTACTGGCTTTGGGATACAATTGTTTTTATGTTGGGTTGGAGTTATTGGTTTTGGGATTTAATCCTCTGGTGTCTAAATAAATGTTATACCTCCACTGCCTTCTACCTAGAGAATCTCTTATACTTTGTGATACTGAACTTTATAGGCATGTTCACGGTCATCTTTGAGGTCATGAATCTTGCCTTGCTGTGTGATCATGGGCAAGTCATTTAACCCCTGTTTGCCTCAGTTTCCTCTACTGTAAAATGGAGTCAATAACAGCACCTGCCTTGCAAGATTGCTGCTACAATCAAATGAGATAATTTGTAAAAAGTGCTTAGGATAGTGCCTGGCACATAATTGGTGCTATATAAATGCTTATTCCCTTCCCCTTCCCTTTCCTTCCCCTTAGATGACCAGGAAGCTGTGTCAAGGGAGACAGGAGCCAGTCAAGTCCAAGGGACAATTTTGTTGCTTTTTAGGGAAAACATCCCTGGCGATGTGGGAAGGGGGGATGGGAAAAATGGGAACCCTATGCCTGTCATAGGGAGGAATGTAGAATAAATTAGGAAAGATACTTTGTAGGTTCTTTATGAGCACAGATTTGTAGCTAATTGGACAAAGCAGAATCCTAATGAGTGAAGAGATGGCAAGATTATTTGCATTGCCCAGGTTGTCAACCTGAGTATTTCTGTGAGCCTTGTTTTGCTATAACAAGATGTGGAAAGCTGAATAGATGACCCAGAATCCTGTTGGGTTGAGAACTGGTTGGGCTTATTTGCATTTCCCAGAGAGGCAACCAGGAGAGCAATGAGGACAAAGAGAAGGGCTAGCAGAAAAGCAGATTTTTGTGGTGTAGATTGTTCTTGAAGGGATAAAGGATATCAAAATCTGCAGTTTAGTTTTGTGAATTGTTCTGACCATAGGGGGTTTACCTCACTCATGCATCTCTCAGCCAGGTTTTTAAAGTATGTACCTATTTCTTTC
The DNA here is from genome assembly GCA_028646595.1 of Phalanger gymnotis. Classification (NCBI taxonomy): domain Eukaryota; kingdom Metazoa; phylum Chordata; class Mammalia; order Diprotodontia; family Phalangeridae; genus Phalanger; species Phalanger gymnotis. The sequence continues at coordinate 181,517,692 of CM053626.1, forward strand.
ACAGACACTCTGTATGTTGGTAGGAAAGTGTGCTAGAACCTTATGTGTAGACTATGATGTATTTATTATTACTGCAATTACCTTATATTGATTAACTATGATATTATAATTATTTTGCCTTCTTAAGTTACTGACCCTAGGGACTAAGGTAGTAGAGAGAAAGATACATCTGGTTTGGGAGAGATGTTTATACTATATCTTACTATGCTGTATATTTGCTATATACTATATCTGTTTTTACTATATCTTTATGGTAAAGTTTTATATCCTTGTGGTTAAATGCATTTTTTTTATGTTTAAGAGCTAATGTTTTCTTTGTGACTATTTTTGTATCAATAGAAAACACACCGGTAGGTGTTCAAGAACTATAGGTCAGGTAGGCAGAGTGATTGACCTACCAAACGGGTCTATGCCTGGGACTCTGAAAGTTTGAAAAAAGTGGCATTTGAGCTGAATCTTGAAGGAAGCCAGAAATTCTAAGAGGTACAGTTAGGAAGGAAAACATTCTAGGAATGGCGGAAAGCTAGTACAAATGAATTGCAATAGGAAATGGAGTGTTGCATGTGAGGAGCAGCAAGTAGGCTAATCTGGCCAGAAGGTAGATTGAATGGAAAGAAATGAGAAGCATAAAAAGGAGTGTGTAACAAGAATGGAAAGATAGAAAGGTTCAGAAGCCAGGTTCTGAAGAGCTCTGAATGCCAAACAGAAGAGTTTTTATTTGATCTTAACATGGTTAGGTCTCTGCTTTGGGAATATCACTTTGGTAGCTGGGTAGAAGATGGATCCAAAAGAGGAGAAACTTAAGGCAGAGAGAACAATTAGTTGGCAACTTCAGTAGGTCAAGCGAGAGGCAATCAGGGCCTGAACTAGGGTGATGGCTATATTGATTAGTGAGAAAGGGATAGGCATGAGCTGTTGTGGATACTGAATAAATAAGACTTGGCAACTGATTGACTATGTGGGGTGAGGATGAGTAGGAGGTTGCAGACTTAGGTGATTGGATAGAAGGTGGTGCCCTCAATAGAAACTGGGAAGTCCAGAAAAGAAGTTTTGAGAGAAAGATAATAAGTTCTGTCTTGAATATGTATAATTTGAGATGCCTATAGACCATCCAGTTCAATATTTCCAATAACCATTTGGTGATACGGAACTAGATCTCAGGAGAGACTATGGCTTCCATGTAGATACCAGAGTCATCTGCATAGAAATGATAATTAAACCCACGAGAACTGATGAGTAGTCCTACAAGGGTCCTACAAATCTTCATCTCCTAGGAGAATAAAAGAGAGATGATGCTTAATACGTGTTTCTATATCAGTTTATGGGCTCCTGTGAGTGCTTTATGATAGGTTACTGTACCATGTTTTAAGTATTTGTCAGTGTCTGGTTTTGAGCCTTTTGTGTTTTAAGCATTTGTTTTGTGGTGGGAGAAATAAATATCTGTCCTTTATTTGATTTCTTACACCGAGTACTTTCTAGAAGGGACTTTGTTAATCCCTTTTGGGGAGATCTTAGACATGAGCTTTGTTTAGGAACTTTTCCCCAGAGTTCTCTTCTATGGTAGGGGTATAATGAGGCAGTAGTGAGTTCAGGAAAGAAGACTGAACTCTCTCATTTTGGGGTCAGACTCCCTCAGGAAATGAACTTACTCTTTGAGTTGAGAGCTGGAGTCCTTTGGTGAGAAGTGGGGTGTCCTTATGGCATACTATGGATCTCTGCAATGAAAATGTGCAATAAGGCTGTCAAAATGATGATTATAGCCACTATTTGGTTTAGAGGATGAAAAGGTAGAGAAATTCTATGAAAAAAGAAAAACTCTGAGTTGATTCAATATAATTTAATATTCAGTAACTTCAACAAAAATGTGACATAGAGGAGGACTGCAATAAACATGGTTCAGGAATTAGAAAGGAGAGGGAGCAGAAACATGTAGACTAAACAGAAACCTCACACCCACATATGAGGAATACACTTTATTCAAGAGAGTTAGGAGATATTGGACATGGTAAATATCAAATAGCAGCACACAACAAAATGAAATTGATTTTATTTTTACAGATGGGAGATAACTGGGTATTGATGTGAGAGTCAATTAGCTGTCTGTATGTAGTTAAAGCATCGACTTGTTAGAACAAAGATCACAATTAGTACCAATCTAGAAGAAACAATAAAAATTCAAAGAAGATAGGGCATGCGATTGAGGCAACTCCAACTTGACCTATTTAAACAAGCTGTTGATGCTGAGAAATAGGAAATGGATAAAATAATATTGTTTCTTAGGGAAGTTTTACTTGATGTAAATCAATCTCCCCAATGAGGAGACCAAGCAGATTTGATTTCCTTACCAAGCAATGAAATATGGTATCCAAGGATAACACTGGTTTAGAACATTTAAACTCATTTGTATAACCTTACAGAGAAGAGTGGTAGAAGATTATGAGCAACATCATTTCATAAAACAGCTAGAACCAGTGGAGGGAAAACAATTTTAGAGAAAGCTGAGATCATTTAAAGATGAAACTGGAAAGAGGATAACAGATGGGAGAAATAGAAAAAAACAGATCCACAAACATGGGGTGTGCTTTCTTTTTAAACCACAGATTTCTTTCTATCAGCGACAATAAAATCACTGCATTTGGGCTCAGCAACATAGTCTCCAGTGAGGAAGACAAAAGCGGAAAGAGCTCTGCTGGTATAGACTTAGTATAATACAGGGGAGGTCCATACTGGAGATGTCAATTTTGAGAGTATTAAGGTATTTATCCTCAAGAAATCTGAAAGAGGAGAGACTATCAAGTGCTTGGGGAAAAAATAATAAATCAATTGTTATACGTTCTTAGCAAAAAAAAAAAAAAACAAAAAAACCAAAAAACAGATGAGTAAGAAATCATTAGTAGCCAACAACCCAAATGTCTTTTTTCCTATGTCTACAAAATCTTTATAGGAATAGCTTACACATGAATCAAACATATCTTTCTTTTTTTTAAAATCAACTAATTAATTTTTAGTTTTCAACATTCACTTCTATAAGATTTTGAGTTCTAAATTTTCTTTCCTTCCTTTCCCTCACATTCCTCAAGATAGCACGCAATCTGATACAGGCTATTTGTATACATTCATATTAAGCATATTCCCACATTAGTCATGTTGTAAAGAAGAATTAGAAAGAGAGAGAAAAACCATGATAAAGAAGTAACAAAACTAAAAACCAAAAAGAGACAGAGAAAACAGTATGTTTTGATCTGCATGCAGGCACCATATTTCTTTCTCTGGATGAGGATAGCATTTTCCATCATGAATCTTTTGCAATTTTCTTAGATCCTTGCATTGCCGAGAAGAGCTAAGTCTATCAAAGCTGGTCATCACACAATGTTGCTGTTACTGTGTACAATATCCTCTTGATTTTGCTCACCTCACTCAGCATCAGTTCATGTAAATCTTTCCAGGTTTTTCTGAAGTCTGTCTACTCATCATTTCTTTTTTCTTTTCTTTTTTAAAAAAATTTATTTTCAATTTTTAGTTTACAACACTCAATTCCACAAGTTTTTGAGTTCCAAATTTCCTCCCTCCCTCTCCCCACCCCTTCCCCCCTAAGATGGCATGTAGTCCAATATAGATTCTACATATACCTTCATATTAAACTTATTTTCCCAGTAGTCAAGTTGTAAAGAAGAATTATAACCAATGGAATGAACTATAAGAAAGAAAAAACAAGAAAAGAGAGAGAGAGAGAGAGAGAGAGAGAGAGAGAGAGAGAGAGAGAGAGAGAGAGCAAATAGTTTGCTTCAACCTGCATTCACATTCTGTAATTTTTTCTCTGGATGTGGATAGTTTTTTCCATCATGAGTCTTTTGGAGATGTCTTAGAACCTTGCATTGCTGAGAGGAGCCAAGTCTGTCAAAGTTAGTGATCAGAGATGCTGAGTATCTGTAATTGTGTATAGTGTTCTCCTGGTTCTGCTCATCTCATTCAGCATCAGATCATATAAGTCTTTCCAGATTATTATGAAGTCCATCTGCTCCTCATTTCTTATAGCACAGTAGTATTTCATTCATATACCACAACTTGTTTAGCCATTCCCCAATTGATGGGCTTGATTTCCAATTCTTTGCCACCACAAAAAGAGCTGCTATAAATAGTTTTGTACACATGGGTCCTTTTCCCACTTGTGTGATCTCTTTGGGATACAGCCCTAGAAGTAGTATTGCTGGGTCAAAGGGTATGCACATCTTTATAGCCCTTTGGGCATAGTTCCAAATTGCTCTCCAGAATGGTTGGATTAGTTCATAACTCCACACACAATAGTGTCCCAATTTCCCCACATCTTCTCCAGCATTTATAATTTTCCTGTTTTGTC
>CM053626.1:181522548-181563773 GCA_028646595.1 Phalanger gymnotis
GCAGGAGTAGGCTTTGAAATGATAGATGGCATTCCAACCAATGAACTGTACGGAATGTACGGAGATAAAGGACTTGATAACAGAAGAAATAGGGAAATAAGAACTGCTCCTGCAGACGCTACAGACGTTGAACCAATAGATTCATAGACTCCAGAAGTATGGCTGATGCTGATAAATGCCACAAGCCACTCAGAGGGAAGGTGATCTTGTGTGATTAACAGGTGAAAGTTTGGGGAAAGGCTGGGAGGACAATCTTAGTCTCTATCTAGGATGGGATCCTCTTGGTTTAGTTTTCCCATTGTGTTCCCTTGTACATCTGGGGAAAGGCTGGGAGGACAATTTTAGTCTCTATTTAGGATGGGATCCTCTTGGAAAGAAACATTTCCTACCTGAGTTAGGCTATGTGATCAAATTCTTGAATAATTAGAGTCTCAACCAGAATGGGGGTGATTTTATTTGAAGTATAATAGCCCATACTTGCTTACTCTTTTGTTCTTACTCTTGGTTTAACTTGTTGTTAGTTCTATCTCCTTTAGGCTTAAGCACCCTCTTGGCTCACCTTTCCTGCAGCCTAGCCTCTGGCGTTCTCAAGCCCCGCCTGAATGACCAGAGGCCATTGGTTTCCAAGTTGGCCCCTCTTAAGTCATTAATCTACACCCACACAGGTTTCACACCTGATAGGGCTTTGGGCCTGGGGCTTAGCACTTAACAGCTGAAAGTACTATCACTCAAAGTAAACAAAAGCCAAACTCCTCAAGTGCTCAGGAGCCCATTTTGCCTTACTGACACAGCCTGGAACCGAATAGACACTTAATAAATGCTTGTTTCCTCTCCCGGTACACTTTATATCTCCCATCCATGGCCCATACACAGTATAGCAGATGCTCAGTAATATTTGGCTAAATAATAGAAGGCAGCATATCTCCCCACATGCTGAAAATATTCTATCCCAAGTCTAGAAGGTGGGACTGAAGAGCATTGCTGCTGTTTTTTGTCTCTGGGTAGTGTGTGCGTGTGTGTGCGCGCGCTCGCCTGTGCATGCTAGGTAAACTCAGAGGGGTGGGGGAGGAAGGGAAGGGCAATCTACAGAGGGAATACACAGAAAATCTCCAGAGGAGAGCAGTAAGTCTCCTATGCTCATTCTCAATCTGTTTCTGAGATGCAGAAAGCTGCATTTCATATACTTTGAAAGTGGCTTGACCATAGGGCACCAGATTTCCTAAGTATGCAAGAAGATAAGCACACCTGAATAATTATAATAAACAAGATTGGTTCTGTAGAATAGTTGAGAAAATATATCTCTCTCCATTACAAAGATTAGCATTATGTAGATGCAGTATCACATACATTGTCAGACATAGCTGATGTGTTGAATAGTTTTGCTGAACGCTTTGTTTTCTTCCTTTTAAAATGTCTAGATAGGGGAAGGGGAAAGATATGTCTAGAAACAGATATAGTGTTAAAACAAAAGGCATCAACAATAAGTTTAAAATTATTTTTTTAAGTTTATAGTTCTTTAACAAAAAAGGAGATAAAAGTGTTTATTTGCTATTATTTACTTATTTCAAACCAGGAGCAGCTAGTTCTCAGACAATCCGAGGTTTCAGTCATTGTCCTACTGGTTACACTAGTAATTGGCAAGTGAAAAAGCTCTACAGTAATAGTTTGTTGCTGTTGTTCAGTTGTTTCAGTTGTGTCTGACTCTCTGTGAGCCCATTTGGGGTTTTCTTGGTAAAGATTATGGAATGGTTTTGCCTTTTCCTTCTCTGGCTCATTTTGTAGATGAGCAAAGCGAGGCAAACAGGGTTAAGAGACTTTACCAGCTAGTAAGTGTCTGAGGTCAGCGTCTTCTTGACTCCAGGCCCCAGCACTCCACCTACTGTACCACCTAGCTGTCCCTACAATAATAGTAGCCTATAGCTAATTTTTTCCTATAATGAGAAGCATTTACATATATTTACTCATAATAAGGGACTAAACTGAGAGAAGACCTAGTGCTTTCTTTTCCAATGATATGAATCAGAAACAATCCAGAGGAGCTTCAGGAGCAGTATTTAAAAGTAAGGAGATTTTTCAGTGCTTGCTTATCTGGAGATAATTATCTTTCCTTACCTGTTGGCGTAGACAGGCTGCTTCAGCTACGGTCCATTGCCGCTTTTTCTTGATCATGTGATCAATATTGATAATCTCTTCTGGCCAGTTTGAATTTTCTAAAGGTTTAAAGGGTGCTGCCTGTATTTAAAAATAAACAAATAAATAAAGAGTACATAAATTAGTAAGTAAAATTACCATCCAGTGCCACAATAAAAGGAAAATAGATCTTCCCTTTTTCTTTATCTTTTTTTAAAAAGACCTTATACTGTTGTTAAGCACATCCAGAGCCCAGTGCCCAGTTCTCAGTGTCCAGTGGAGTACTGTGTACAAATATGTTCTTAATCATAGGGTCATAGATTGCAGAGCTGAAAGTATCTCAAGACCCAACCTTCTCATTTTACAGATAAGGAAACTTAGGCACAAAGCAGTTAAGTGACTTGCTAATGGTCACATAGCTCATAATTTTCTGAGCCCAAGGTTTCCTGACTCCAAGTCCAGTGCCCTAATTCACCATGACATACTTCCTTTAAATCTTTTTCAATAACCATGAAGGAGAATGACATACATAGATCCACATAAAACTTATTTAAAATATATAAAACTTTCAGATCCACATACATTTCACCATTAGTCATCATATACATATATATGCATGTGTGTATATATATACATATATATATATATTTATATATACACAGACACATATATGGCCTGTATTGATCCTGGACAACTCACTTAAGCACTATCTGCCTCATAATAATAGCACTTACCTTCCAGGGTTGTTGGAAGGATTAAATGATATAATATTTGTAAAGTTCTTACGTAACACAATTTACACTTGTAAAGGGCTTACTTGGTCCTCTTGAGAATGAACAACAACAAAATTACAATAAATCCTCTCTTCTTTCTTTTTTTCCTTCTATCCTCCCTCCCTCCCTTCTCTCCCTCCCTCCTTTCTCTCCCTCCCTCCCTCTTTCCTTCCTTCCTTCTTCCTTCCTTCCTTCCTTCCTTCCCTGCTTCCTTCCTTCCTTCCTTCCTTCTCTGCTTCCTTCCTTCCTTCCTTCCCTCCCTCTTTCCCTCCCCCTCCTTCCCTCCTTCCTTCCATCTTCAGAGAGTCTGGATTTGCCTGAGTCTGGGGGGTTGAGTGTAAGCAGTGAGATAAGTGTGGTATGGAGAGGAAAAGAGTTTGTACTTAATTCCTAGGCATTCCAAATTTCCCAAATTTCTTGGGTTCTCTTTAACTTGCCTTATATGGCTTTATTTATTTCTCTTAAAGGCAGCAAGGCAATGCAGTGGATGGAGGGCTACATAGGGAGTCTGGAAAATAATGCTAAGTCCTGCCTCAGATATTGCCTATCTCTGAGACATTAGGTGAGTCATTTAAACTCTTTCAGACTCAGTTTCCTCATCTGATGATGAGAGAATTAGACTTGATGACCTCTAAGATCCTTTCTAAAATTTATGATCCTTACATTTCTGTGTGGCAGAAGCTTATTTGTTTTTTAGAAAGAAAAATACACTGTCTAAGCGAGTCAGTGTTGTCATTGTTCATTTGTTTCAGTCCCTGGACCACATTCGGGGTTTTTTTTTTATCAAAGATACTGGAGCGGTTTGCCGTCTCCTTCTCCAGCGCATTTTACAGATGAGGAAACTGAGGCAAACAGGGTTGAGCGACTTGCCCAGGGTCACGCAGCTAGTGTCTGAGGCCAAGAATATGAGTCGTTTTGATGTCAGGCCCAGCACTCTATCCACTGCACCATTCAGCTGCCTGTGAACAAGTCAGTAATTCTGTGTAATTCTTTTCCAGACTATGCCTGTATAAATGTTTCTCTTTCAAAGACAATTTTTTTAGGGGTTTGAACTATATTCAGGTCTGATTGCCTTCTGCAATTGTGATGGTAGAATGAAATAGTAGGTATGAAAACAAGAATTTAATAAACTGCAAAGGGATATATAAAAATGTGAGCTATTGATTTTATTTTTATGGTGTAAAAGTACATAGGAGACCAGCCTTGGCGTCAGAAGACCTGAATTCAAGTCCTGCCTTTGACAACTAAGCTAAGCTAAGCAACCCAGGTAAACTAATTCACTTGTCTAAGCACCAGGCAACTTTTGCAGATTGTAAGTTGCAGAAGAGATGCAGATTGGCATTGGCAGAGGGAAACAAGGCAGAGGCAGATAGGTTTAGTTAAAAAAACAAAAACCAAACTGATCCACATTGTCTACAGACAACCAGAGTATTTCTATCCAAGCCAACATTTAGACATGTCCCAGTTTGGTCCAAATATTTGTCATATGGAGTCCTAACATCTAACATTACTCCTCAACTCTACTGTGCTTTTAACTAAATGTTAACAGTGATAAAACCCTTCTCTCACCTGCGCCTTCCAGTTTTTTTTATGGAAAAAATAGTCTTCGAAGAAATGTAAAGGCTCCTTTTTCCTCAGCAACTCCAACCTCTGTAAATCTCTGAACGGCTTTCCCATAACTGTCCCATCCATATTTGGAAACAGTGGGAAGATGGGTATTTTAGCATACGGGCTGTCAGAGGGGGCGCTGCATCCTAACAAATGTAAGAAGGAGATTGGTATGAATCACTGAAGGCGAAGAATAACCACATTAATCAGAGCTTATAGGCACCACTCCCCACCTCTGCAATATGGCAGGAAGACCCAGTGTCTACTACATTCTTTTGGTACTCTAGAATCTGGGTCTCCTTCCAGTGGTATTAAGATTGCAAGTCAAGGTCACAACATTGTAAGACATGTGATGTCAGAAGACTCTCTGAATGGAAGAGGCCTGCCATTGGGATTTGGCTTGGGGCCTACTTTTTATGAATCTGACCTTTAGGACAAATTCTTCCCTTAACCCCTGGTTAAGAACAGGTGACCCATCTTACTCTTGAGCTCTTCCAGGAATTTCAACAAATCCTTCTCGCTCATTATTGCAATGCGGGAGGCATCAGCAAAGGCAGCTGTGCTAGTTCCCTGTTGGGCAATCGACTCCCTCCTGGACTTGCGCCTCTTTTTTCCACCAGCATCATAGCGCCTCCACAGTGGCCTGCTGGCAGTCTCATGATATTTTTTGCGGTAATAACTGAAATACAGGAGATAATTCAGGAAGGGTTCTAAAAACAGGGCCAGTGGTCCACCTGTAAAAATAGCTGAGCTGTCAATTTAAGAATGTTAGATGCCAAGTTGTAATTTATTTTGCTAACTTAATGTTTGTTGAATTGAATTCTCTTATCAATTTACATAGAATAAGCACAAAACCTCATTTAATCTTCTTATTCCTTTGCCTCCGAAGTCCTTAGCCTTTGCCCTTACATCTTAGCTTCTCCTCTCCCTTGCAAAAACATCTTTGTCATGTTGAAAATTATTAGTTGGGCACTCCTTAGTTCCACTGTGGTTCAGTGAGTGTAACAGAGCATCCTTATTATCAACAAACCATTAGTGAGCACCAGTGGGGACCATGGTACCGTCCTAGATGCTTAGGTACATATGCTAATGAAAGAAAAAGTACATTCATAGAGTCACAGATCTAGAGCAGGGAGGGACCTCGGGCACCGTCTGGTTCAACCCCTTTAATTGACAGAGGAGGCACCTTTTGACTTGAAAGCTAATGCTCTTTCTACTGTAATACCTATCTTGCCTCCCTCACTTTCCTCTCCTTGAAATCTTGATTGTACAGTTAGCCGGTTCCACGTTATGCTATTCTCTGCCCTGGACTCTCTTTGCCTCTATATCTTACCATCCCTTATCATTTTCTAAACCCCAATCTGGATTGCTCCTGCTAGCAGCCTTATCTGCTGCTGAATGGTCCTGGAGGAAGTCACCAGCTACCTGCTGCACATCTTCACCTGAATATTCCACAGGCATCTCATTCTAAACGTGTCTACAATGGAACTCATTATCTTTTTCCCCAAATCCTCTCCCTTCCCAATTTTACTAGTTCTGCTAGTGACCCCACCATTCTTCCAGTTACCTAGGTTTGCAATCTTTGAGTCATTCTCTACTCTTCCTTTCTCCTCAAATCTAATCAGATGCCAAATCTTGTCCTTTTATCTCCCTCATATCTCTTGCTTTTCCCTCTTTCTCTCATTCATACAATTGACGCGTTAGTTAAGGTTCTTATCACTTCTCACTTAAATTACTGCCTAGTTGGCTTCAAGTTTCTCCCCTCTTGTAATGGAATACTACTCTGTGCTATGAGAAAGGAAGAGCAGACGGACTTCATAATAACCTGGAAACTCTATATGATCTGATGCTGAGTGAGGGGAGCAGAGCCAGGAGAACGTTGTACATGATTAAAGACATACGGTATCTCTGATGCCTAACTTTGATAGACTTGGCCTTTCTCAGCAACGCAAGGTTCTAAGACAACTCCAAAAGGCTCATGATGGAAAAAGTGATGCACATCCAGAGAAAGAATTATAGAGTTTGAATGAAGATTGAAGCAAACTATTTGCTCTCTTTTTTTGTTTGTTTTTCTTTTGGTTTCTGTTTTGTTTCTTCTTTCTTGTGGTTCATTCCATTGGTTATAGTTCTTCTTTACAACTTGACTATTGTGGAAATATGTTTAGTGTGAAGGTATATGTAGAACCTATATCAGATTGCATGCCGTATTGGGTGTGGAGAGGGGAGGAAAATGAGGGGGAGAAAATTTGAAACTCAAAAACTCGAGGAACTGAATGTTGTAAACTAAAACTAAAAGTAAATTAATTAATAAAAAAAGATACAACTCAGAAAAAAAAGTTTCTCCCCTCTCAAATCCATCCTTCAATATTTTACCAAAGCCCTGTTCTGACCATGTTACTTCTTTCCTCAAGAAACTTCAGTGGGTCCTTATTGCCTATAGCATAAAATACAAACTCTTCTTTATGGAATAAAGCCCTTTATGTTTTAGCTCCTACCTATCCTTCCAGATTTCATAATACTCCTTTCTTCTGCACCCTATGATCTAGCCAGTCTGGCTCGGCTTGCCGTTCTGTGTACATAATATTCCATCTGTCACCTCCATAGCTATATTCAGACATCTCCAGTGCCTGGAAGACTTTCTCCTCACCTTGATCTCAGACTCTCTAGGTGCTTTTAAGGGCTTAGCTCTAGTGCCATCTAATTGGTTTGTATGTCTCTAGTTTCTGCCTGTGGCTTATACATTGCTGCCAGATTTTTTATTGGATCTTTTATCCCATTGGCATAGGGAACTACTGCTGAGGGAATTCCCTCTATCAGTACTGATTGTTACATGTTCCGTAACTGGTGGTTTTAGAGAATTTCCTGGAGACAGTTAGAGGTTAAGTGAGAGGTTAATTGATTTGTTCAGGTTCATACTGTTAGTGTTTGTTAGAGGAGGGATTTGAACTTAGCTCTTCCCAACTCCAAGAGAGTTGGGTCTCTATCCAGTATATTATGCTGACTCTTCCTATAACCACCAGATTAATCTTCCTGAAATATTTTAACCTCCCCCACCCCCATCCCACCTCTATTTTCTTAGACATATAGCTCTAGAGTTGGGTTATAACCAGATCGGTCTGGTTGGACTTGCAGGGATGCATTTCTGCATTTTCCAGGTGCCTTTTCCTCCATATTTTATGTCAACTTCTGGGTCCTGTGTTTATAAGGAAGTGGTAGTCTTGTCCCTGTGTTACTTCAAGAGTTTTTCCCAAGAAAGAAATTCTTTCCCCTTGGGCACTCACCATACTACGTCTACCATACACTTCCTGGGAAGTGCTGAAGTTTCCACCAGCTTTGACAGCATTTCAAACAGCAGGATCCCCGTAGAATCAACAAGATCCGAGTTGGGGTCAGTTTCCGGGACTGAGGAGAAATGAGAGACTTCAGAGTGCATTCTTTACTAACCATTTACCTTGTATAATTTCAGCAGTTTCATTTAGTAAAGAAATTATCAGCCATAAATGTAGGAGGCAATGAAGTTTAGCAGAAAGAGCCCTGGATGTATCTTACTTATCGCTCATGTGATCTTGGGCAAATCACTTCCCATCTCAGTTTCATTTTTCTCCTTTGTAAAATGAAATGGTTGGATTAGGTGATTTTTGAGATCCTCTTGAGACTGCTCTGATGTTTTGTGGTTCTGTGGTACTATCTGCAACTATAACTACAACCAAGTGACTCATTCATTAATATGAAAGGAAGTAATTAAAAAGGATCACATTGAGCATCTTCTCTAACTGGAGAATAGTTTCACTTGACCTAATGTAAAGTCTGAGTTATTAAACATCTTTAATAAAACATCTTTTAATTTGATTTAAAGCATCTTTAATGATGTTTAATATAAAACATCAATGCAGAATGAAGAACTAGGAGAACAATATACACAATGATTTAAAAACTGTAAATAAAAGCCTCATAAAAAGGCAATTAAATTCAGAATAAGTGTGATGACCATTACTGAATCCAGAGGCTATGTGACTGACTACAAGTGCTGAATGTGGCACGGGAAGATAAATTCAGATATTTTATTGATTGGATTTGCTTGTTTGTTATTCTTTGTTACAAGGGACAGTTCAGAAAAGTCATGGGTAAAAGGGAAGTGGTTGTTATGTGAAAAAACAAAAAGGCATCAGGAACATTTAAATAAAATGAAATATAATTCTATTACTGTCTTCGATTTCCAGGTAAATACTGATGCTGACAAGGACAGAAAAGATAGACACTAAACTACATATCTCAAGGGATATCATATTGCTTCAACAAAAAGAAGAATCATTTGTGATTAATGTGTCCACATGTCCGTTGTTGGAGTGTGAATGATGCTGTTAAAACGGTACTTGAAATGTTTCCTGTTTGTACAGCAGGCAGATCCCATCTTCTGATGGGCTTACAAGATCTGTTCATTTTCAGATGTGCTCATCTGTAAGTCACCAATTTGGAATGGGGACACTCATTATCTTAGAAACAACCTTAAACTTATTTTTAGGTTCCCAGGTCATCATCTCTTAAAAGCCTATTTGACTCAAAAGGTATCTGTGGTACTTATAGAAAAACTATTTCAACTAACTTAACCAAAATTTAAACTAAACCTTTTAACTGCGGGAAAAATTCATTTCTCTGAGAACGTGTTGGAATGAGGGAGGAGAAGGATTGGTCTTAACAGCTGCTGTATCATCAGTTTGGGAGGTGGATAATTTTCTATCCTCTACATTTGCAAAAGAGAAAGCTTTGTTCTTTTTTTTTTTTTGTGGGAGGGGGAATGAGTTCAGCATAAGAGAAGACACCTCTTGAGGTCAAATAATACCTAACTCAGGTGATAAGAGTTTGGGGCTGCAGACTCATACTTCTCCAATACTAATTCCTATGAGAGTGTCAGTTGGATGACGTAATTTGCTTAGCCATTGCAATGGCAAAAGTATCACAGCCCAGTCAATGCATTCTAAATGAGTCCCAGTACAATTTTAGTGTCTATGTCAGCTCTCTTCCCATTGGTTGAGTAGCACTTTCACTCACCAACAGCCTGGATAAAGCGATCATCATCTGTTAAAACAGTGAGAAAGTCTGAAAAATTCAGCTTTCCATCTCCTGCAATAGAAACCCGGGAATTAGCAAAAGCATACAAAGAATTTTAAACTCAACAGTACAACGATAAGCTGTTTAGAGTACTAGACTTGGACCAAACATAAGTTGAGTTTTTTTGGTCTCAGCTTTTAACATGTACTTTATGCCATATAGGTAGCAGCTAAGTGGTGCCATGGGACACAGAGCATACAGACTGCTAGGCCTGGAATCAGGAAGAAGTGAGTTTAAATACGGCCTCAGGAACTTTCTAGCTGTGTGACCTTGGGCAAATCACTTAAACTCTGTCTGCCTCAGTTTCCTAAACTCTAAAAAGAGAATAATAATAGCACCTACCCTCCTCCCAGGGTTCTTGGGAGGACTAAATAAAACAAAAATTATAAAGCATTTAGTACAGTTCTGGCACATAACAGGTGCTTAATAAATAACATTTCCTCCCTCTCTTCCTTCCTCCCTCCCTTCTTTCTTTCCTTATAACCTTAGATAAATTCCTTAATCCTTGTCTCAGTTTCTCCTTTATAATATTTAACAGAGATGAATTCCTATATTTATCTTTTAAAAGGTACAGGTACAAGGCTGGGGGAGATACAGCTGGATACAACCTCTTAGAGGACTAGTAAACTGCAAACTCAAATATGAGTCAACAGTGTGACGTGGCAGCACCTGGCATACCACTTAGCAGAGGGCAGAGGCTTGTGAAATGTTTGTTGAACTGAAAAAAAAAAGGCAACGTGGTTTCATGCTGCATTGATGGAGGACCATAATAACTCACATTTATATACACTTTAAGGTTTACAAAGCAATTTATGTATATTATCTATATTATTTCATCTGAGCCTCCTAACAACCCTGTAAGGCACATGTTACTGTTATTCTCATTTTATAGATGAGGAAATTGAAGCTAAGAGAGGGTAAAGTCACTTGCCCAGGGTTATAATGTGCTAATGTGCCTGAGGTAGGACTTGAATTCAGGTCTTCCTGACTTCCAAGACTAATACTCTGTCCACTGTGCTACTTAGCAACTCCCATAGGACTATCCAGAAAAAGAGAGGTGATATGGTGAACTCTCTACTACAGAAATATGTTCAGTTCCAGGCTAGTGGATGGCACAGTAGATAGAGTACTGGACCTGGAGTCAAGAAGACCTGAGTTCAAATTAAGTCTCAGATACTCACTAGCTGTGTGATCTTGGGGAAGCCACTTAACCTCTGTTTATCTCAGTTCCCTCAACTGTAAAATGGGGATAACAATCGCACCTACCTTCAAGAGTTGTGAGGATCACATGAGATTTTTTAACACACTTCTGGTACATAGTAGGTTCTATATAAATGCTATTATTATCATTATCAGCCACATTTTTGAAGGAACATCGGCAAACTGGATTATACTCAAAGGAGGATCACCAAGATGGTAAATAGAATAGAAGCCATCTCAAATGAGATAAAGTGAAGAAAAGGGGGATGTTTTCAGCCTAGAACAGATATGATAGCAGTTTTAAAATATTTAAAGTGCTGTCATAGAAGATTAGATGTCTTCTTGTTTGTGTGTGTGTGTGAACTGACATATATAATATTTAAATATATATAACCTATTTATAATATAGTGTTAGTATATAATATATAATTTTGTAGTATATAATGTACATATACATATGTACACATGCTCACACACACTTACACAGAGTCAAACTTCTGCTTAAATGTTGGGAATTTTCCTCATTGGAGGCTCAAAACAAATGTGGTTGTACTCCTGATTTTTATTTGCTATAAACTCCCTAAGGCAGTAGGAGGAGGGCACCACATGGAGCTGAGGGGTCATTTTATTACCCCTGGGCTTGAAATAAGCTTATTATTGTAACTGCCACCACCACTACCACCACCACCACCATAATCACTACCACTACCACTATCACCACTACCACTACCACCACCGCCACTAACCAATTTAGGCACCAGAGAAGCCAAAGAAACACATCAGAAGGTTTTATCAAGGACATATAGTTAGAAGTTTAAGTACTTACTGTCAATATCAGCAAACTCAAATTCTTCCTGGATTTCTTGGTTCGTTAGCTCAATCCCCAATTTAGCTGCAGAGGTCTGTAATCCATGCGTATCAATGCAGCCACTTTCATCCTTCTCAAAGCAGTCATAGGCATCCAGGAATGCTACAGACATGGAATCAATCCAGCAGTTAGTTGGACTGGGCAACTAGTCAAGCAGAAAGGACACTATATGCTTTTTAAAGCCAAAGGTCCCAGTTGATGCTAATGTAATTAAGCCAGACAATATAACCACAGCTGGTTGGAAATTGTGTTCTGAAGTGTTGAAGAAAACCCATTAACAGAAAGAGGACAAAATGTCCTTCCCAGAGATCTGAACTGATTCATGAACCTAAAACTGGAATGAGCTGCAATCCCTGGCTGAAAACCAAACCAAACACCAGTTTTGTTTTTTTTTTTAAGTAAAAGGAACCAAATGTCCATCCCACTCCCAAATCCCACCCACCACCAAAAGAAATACCCAGCTAACTGGTTCAAACTTAAATCAGCCCTGTATATTTTCTCAAATTGCAGAATGGGAACGATAGTAGATGATCATATTCTCTAAACCTTCCTGGAAACAGGAGCTTTATTTAAGCTCTAGTGTTTCCTTAAACTCAACCTTTATTTAAATTCATGCTCCGGTTTTATAGCCACATTCATATGCCTTGAAGGTAAGGATGACTTTACATTTAAATGAGGTACCCTATTCCTCTTAGAAACATTGCCATCAGTCTGACAGAGTTTTATAATCTGCTCCTTCTCTAAGAGAGAATGTAGGACTTCACACATATTTATACAACAACCCCACTTGATTTCATTGGTTAGCATTTGCTCCATATATCTGCCCTTCTTTTAGAAATTATATATATATATACACACACACGTGTATATATAAAACTATATATACATATATGTATATACAAACATATGTGTGTGGGTGTGTATGTATATGTATATATACATATACACACATGTATACATATTTTAAAGTTTGGACCTTTATGATTTCTCATTATGGAATGAAGGTAATCCTGGGTCCCTTAAGGCTAGACCAAGGAATGCAAGCTATAGCAAGGCCTTTTGTTTTGTTGTTATTCAGTCCTATCTGATTCTTCATGACCCCATTTGGGTTTTTCTTGGCAAGGATACTGGAGTAGTTTGTTATTTCTTTCTCTAACTCATTTTATAGATGAGGAAACCAAGGGAACAGGGTTAATGGACTTGCCCTGGGTCACATTGCTAGTAAGTATCTGAGGCCAGATTTGAACTCAGGAAGATGAGCCTTCTTAACTGCAGGCCCTGCACTCTATCCACTGTGCCACCTAGCTGCTGATAGCAGGGCCCACTGAAGTGCAAAGGCTTTGAGTACAAGGCTAGTCTATCATCTTCAAAGTTCAAAGGGACTCACTGACAAGCTGGTTACTAGGTGATGACATTTTTTTTCTACAATAATTCTTGAAGACCATTTATTAAAGTGTAGATGGATTGCAGTCTATGCCAATGGAGGGAGAATTTACAGGGTAAAATCACGGGTCTTTTGAAATATTGAAGTACCTAAAGGGATATTCTATTTTATTTCTTTTGTTTTGTTCTCCACTCATGCAATAAGCCTGTTTTTCCTTATGGACTACATCTCCTAGAAGACTTTAAGAGCATGACTGAGTATATAAATTCTAAAGATTTTCCCAGGGTCTCATAGATGCCTGGGTACCAGATTTTCAAGGTGAAGATGATACACAAAAATATGGCAGAGTGTTGGCCACAGGGAAGGGTTCTCTCCATGCTCTAGCCTACCCTCTGCCTTGGGTGAAGATACTTCCTGTGTTCCTAACAAAGACTCCATCAGGTATGAGCAGCAGAGCAAATGGGGTACCCACTGGCTAAGCCAGTACCTCAGAGAGGCAGCAGGGAGTAGCATACAAATTTCTGTCAGAATTAAGAGCAACAAACAAGAAATCTAGCCCCAGCCAATATGAGTGACTCAAATCCATCCTCTTCCCTGAGCTATAAGAGTCAGGAGGTTTGTTTAAACATCTGAACGTTGTATTTATTTTAACCTTGAAGCAGAAGGCAAGAAATAGTGAAGCTCTAGCCCAGTAGGGGTGAGATGAACTGAGAGAATTGTTGATTTGCACTTACTTTGTACCATTCTCTTATCTAATCTGATTAAATTACTTATCAAGTCTCCAGCTATAGGGCTATTATATCATTCCCTCTCTGTACCGCACCCCCCCCCCATGTTACTGATTTGTCTAAAAATAGGAAAATATTCTATTTTTGACATCAAATGATATCCTAGAATATTTCTTGGAAAAACAGCAAATATTTTAAGGACCTCATTTTGGGGGATGGTCAAACTCTAAATACATTACCTTCTAGTTGTCCTTGAGTTAATCGCTCTTTGTGTTTAACCTGGTCCTGAAGAATGCCTTGGAAATCTTTACCCCTGTGTCGAGATATAGTGAGAGATTAAAAACAAACTAGAAACTAGAGGATTTTGGTTGCCCTCACCAGTTTAGTTTATGGGAATGAAAGAAACCATTAAGCAGGATTAGTTTTTTTTTTTCCCCTCAGGGTCAGATTATGCAGGTCACTAGCCTATTGCCTACATAGGATGGGAAGGGAGGGAATACACAGATGCCTGGCCACAGGTTGAAGGTAGGCTGCATTCAACCGTGGCCCCCAATTGATATTTCCAACTTCAGGGAGATACATGTTGTGTCAGTAACAGAAATAAAGGTGGGTAGGCCTTCAAACGGGGGGCAACTTTATTGCCATGAACAGTACTCTGTGCGTTGTGCTCTCCCTACAATCACATGATAGCTTTGAAGAGTGTAAAAGATTGAGGGACTCAAAGGGAATAATGTCACTAGATGCTGCTGGCAGATATGAGTAACATCCCTCCCCATTTACCCAAGGAGGAAGTTTGGTACCTTGGAAAGGAGGCTTTATCTGGAATCAGAGGACACAAGTTCAAATTCTTACTCTTGTCACTTGATACCTGACCTTGACCATGGGCAAGTCATGGCAAGTCACTAGGCCTCAGTTATTCATCTCCAAAATGAGAAGTTGGATTAGATGGTCTTTAAGGTCCCTTCCAGCTCTAAAATGTAGTATCTTAACATAACGTTTTAACTAGTAAGGGATATGAGTGTTGCCTTCTTGTGAATGTGTTTAAGTGTGATGTACCTGGTAGTTGTAGCAATCCCATGTGACTCTACTTTAGTAGGACTGTGAATGTGTTTAAGTGTGATGTACCTGGTAGTTGTAGCAATCCCATGTGACTCTACTTTAGTAGGAGAAGAATTGTAATTGTTATATTCTGGCTCTAGTAAACCTCTAGGTCAGGAGGTAGGCATAGTTAAATATTACTGCCAGATGACTCTAAGGGAGCAACCTAATTGCTGCATTGTAGAAATGTTATCCTGGGAGGAACACTTTTACAGCTGATCAATATGCTGATACCACAGCAGCATATCTGCTCTCCGGATGTCATATGGCCATGTGGACTGCATTATAGTGGCTGAGTGGGCCATATGAATTCTCTTAGGGGGATAGGAACCTACTGTGGTTCAGTTCCACAGATCTTAGAAAATACTCAGTGAAAAGAGAGAAAAAGTGAGTGCAGTTAGAACACTATATAGAATATGTTCTTGCTTCTCTCATGAGACTTTTGATAAGCTTAGATGGAGAAAGTAGAAGCAAGTCTTGAGATGTCATCCCCTTAAAAGTTTATCAGGACAGACTCATTACTGGATGTGGAATAACAAGACAAATGATGAAAATCCTTACAAGTTTTGGGCATTATTTATAGTTTTCGTCTTTTTCAACATGATCATTTATTGAGCTTGAGAGTAATAAGGCAAGATGGTGAGAGCTCAAATAAATTGTCCACGAATTTAACTGTACTGAGGCAAGATGCAAAGCCATTGTCATAAACATATGTCTGGCAGTCTGAATGTTCCAAAGAAATAAATGCCTTAAAGCTATAATCAAAGCAGCAAAAATTTGAGATGAAACAAGGAGCACTTTTGAGCTGTTGTTAAAAGGAGTCTGCGGCAACTGAGAAATTATTCTTCTAGAACAGTTTGGAAAAATCGGTATGGATTTTGAACCCAGGCTTCTTTGTCATTATCTTTGTTCAATTATACTATGTAATTATATTTCCTTTATTAGTCAATCAGTAATCAAAAGTCTTCAGTATCAGAATCAATTCCAAACCCCAATATAGCTTCTAGTGAATGCTTTCATACAAACAACTTTTAGTCTTGTTGCATGTAGCATGATATGGAAGTACGATTTCCCCACAAAACCCTATAATTTATGATGCTGATGGGTCATCATCATTATCATCATCATCACCACCACCATCATCATTGACTTATAGGTTATGAATGGCTTAGATTCTTTCGGCAGTTTCTCCTCTGGCTATGTGCCTTTCCTATGTCTAGGTCAAGATGTGAGCCAACCTGAGTTCTCATAGATTTTGGATAACCTGAGAAAATGGGTCAGAGAGGTCTTCTAACATTATGACTTCCAGGGGAGGTTGTATCCTAGCATCTGTGATTTGAAGTGGCAGATACCTCATGACACTTGTATGCAAGACTGCTCTTTTGCTAATTAGACACCTAGACTTAGATTTAGCTGAGTGATATAGAAAATAGAGCACTGGATTTGGAGATAGTAAGATCTGAGTTTGAATCCTACTTCAGAAACTGCTAGTTGTGTGACCTTGGGCAAATCATTTATCTCTCTGGGCTTCCATTTCCTTATCTGTAAAATGGAGATAGTAATATCACTTACCTCATAAGGTTGTTGTAGGGATTAAATGAGATAATATATGTAAAGTGCTTTGCAAACCTTAAAGACCTATATAAATGCTAGATAGTATTATGATTATCAGATAAGGATATAGCCATAAATAATAACATAGCAGTATAAATTTATAGAGCACTTTCCTTATAATAGCCCTGTGAGATAGTAATAACACCACTATTTTTAGAATGTGGAAATTGAATTTCAGATAGGTAAAGTGACTTTCCTGAGGTCATACATCATAGATTTAGTGTTGGAAGAGACCTTAAAGGCCATTTAGTCCAATCCCCTTTATTTTACAGATGAGAAAACAGAGGCCCAAAGAGTAACTTGCTTAAAATTATACAACTAATCAATGCTAGAATATGAACTGAGGTCTCTTGACCTGAAGTCCAGAGCCCCTTCCTGACACTACCTTAACAATGAATAAAAGTTTCTAGTGGTGCATTTGTGGTGACATAATTGTAACTTGGTATTCCACATGCAACATCTGTAGTCGTGACCCTGCAATGTAAGAAGTTCAAATTTGTGCTGTTTTCCTTAAGCCTAGAGGATTACAGTGGGTCATTCCATCAATTATCCAATGAGGGAATATAATATCAGAATTATGCAGATATTACATTCCCCCGAACCTTCTATTGGTACCTTTGTGTCAGAAAGCTGCATATATGGATAGCCTTCTCTAGCCACCAGAGGGCACTAAGCCTACAACCGTGCCTTTAAGTCCCAGCACAGGACAGTTTAAATAACCTATACTGCGGGGGTCTAGAATTTAGCTAATAAGGCTTATTGCTCAAGTATTTTTGTTTTTAAAAAATCAATTATTCTAGAGTCATCACCCTAAGTCACAACTTTTTTCTCTATGACAGCCCACCTTCAGAGGATGCTGCTACATATATATACATATATACATTGTGGTCTTCCTCTGAGAATGGCTGCCTCTCCTTCCTGGAATGCTCTTCCTCCTCACCTTTAACTCTTACTTTCCCTGGCTTTCTTAAATCCTTAGCTCAAGTCTCACTTTCTGTGTCAGTAAGGCAAAATGGGCTCCTTAGCACTTGAGGAGTTTGGCTTTTGTTTACTTTGAGTGAAAATACTTTTAGCTGTTAAGTGCTAAGCCCCAGGTCCAAAGCCCTATTAGGTGTGAAACCGTAGATTGATGACTTAAGAGGGGCCAACTGGGGAACGAATGGTCTCTGGTTGTTGAGGTGGGGCTTGAGGATGCCAGAGGCTCGCTGCGAGGAGGCGAGCTAAGAGACAATTACAGCTGAAGCTGAAAAAAAGCTGAAGTAGGAGCTGCGGAAGCAGAGCCGACCCGTGTGGACCCAGGAATGCGAGCAAGGACTTGAGGCCAGTGAATATGTGGTTTAATGTTATCATGCTTCTCTGTGGCCTCCTGGTTACTCTTGTGAGGCGTGCCTATTGGACCTGGGGTCTTTTGGTCAAGATGTCGGAATGGGGAGGATGGCTTGCAAATCTGTTGCTGTGGGGCCTAAATAAATGTTTTGTTGCTTTCTACTTAGAGAATCTCTCATACCTTGTGGATTCAAACCATTCAAATATATATATGATTATATTTGAGATCATAAATTCAGCCTTCCTACTACACTTTCTCAGGGCCCCTAGGTGCTAGTGTCTTCCTCCCTCCACCCCATATTACCTTACATCTTTTCTGCATATGTCTTATATACCTAGTTATTTACATGTTGTCTGCATTTAAATATAAGCTCCTTGAGGTCAGGGACCGTTTTTGTCTTTGTGTCCCCAGCACTTAACACAGTTCCTGGCACATGTTGAATTAAGCATCTAATAAATGCCTGTTGTTCAATTAATATAAAAATCTTCTTTTATAAAAAGGAACCACTGCTGAGACTCTTTACACAGATGTGAAGAACTATAGCTTGTTAGAACTGGGAGGCTTCTTAGAAATCATCAGATTAAATCCCATCATTTATAGAGGAGGAAATTGGAGGAATAGAGAAGTAATTTGCCCCAAATCACACAGTGAGTTAGTGACAAAGTTAGAAATAACTGGGAGTCTCTCTTTGGAAGGCAATTAAAAGAGTGGTTTTTAACAAAATTAAGTGTGTAATGTCTCTGTAGAGATTGGGTCTGTCATATTTTTATGATGCTTTGGGGTCAGAAGATACTGTAGGAGAATGGTCTGAGCTACATGTCCCATGATGCTTTTGAACGTCCTTGGAGTGGCAAGAGATGAAAAGGCAGAAAAGGGCACTGGTAAGAAAGCAGAAGTAGGGGAGAGATAGCAGCTTCAAGACATCTTCCTTGAATCTCTCTTTTCCTTCAGTTTGAAGACAAGAAGGTATTCACCTATAGTAGCAAGCAGTCAAATATTGATAGAGTATAGTGAGTAGAGAGTTGGCCTTGGAAGACCTAAGTTCAGATTCAATCTCAGACTCTTAGAATTTGTGTGACCTTGGGCAAATCACTTAACCTCTCAATGCCTTAGTTTCCTCATTTATAAAACCATGGAGTTGAACTCAGTGACCTCTAAGATCCCTTGTAGTCCTAAATCTATGATTATCTGATCCCTGATAGTAATGCTGTGGTGATACAGATTGTCTGGGAGTGAACACAGCAGAGCCAGACATTAGGAGCATTAAAAGTTTTTATAATCATCTGAGAAATGCTGAGAGGGCCAGTGTACTCCAAGAATTGCAGCAAGGTTTTCAACTACTCTCTGTGAGTGAATGAACTATTTCTTCCTCTCACAATGTTGGGAAACAGGAAAAAATGAAGAGGCACCAAAACTATCTATTTTTTCCTCTCACTGCATAGAGGCTTCATGAGGAGTATAAAGAGATCATAATCCAGCTTCTGAGGAAGAAGCTTCAGGATGGCTTCAGGAAGCACATTTATAATATATGTGAAAGTGATGGTAATGTTTTTTGCGAGCTATTATTGGATGCCTCTTAATGTCACAATTTTCTGTTTTAAGTAATTTGTGTGTGTAAGATGTGAAATCAAATAATTCAATGACAATTGATCTGGGAGGGAGTAAAATTCAGGGTGATTGGAAGCTCATAACTATTAACTAGAGTAGATTGAAGCTGAGACGTGCTTTGGAAGCTTGGAAGTTTCTAGGGACATAACATGCCTAAAAGCAACAAAAACATAATTTCACTGGACACTTGTTAATTTCATATCACCATGCCCATTACGACCATTTGCAAAAAGACCAATGTGATGATAACTACAGCAAAGGGATCTATATTTGTTGTAGAGAATGGGGAAGCAGAGCAATCCAGCTAAGAACTCTACCAGATGTTCCAAATTAAGTCAACATATATCTTAATACTAGTTATCTTTTATGCAAAGGTGGGCCTAGGAGATGAGAATAAAAAATATATTGGAAAATATGGTTATGTAGCAATGATATCCATTCCATCTTTTGAATAAAGGTGGTTGCTACCAGCTTTACCTTCTTGATGTGTGTGTTACTAAAATACAAAATTCTTAAACATTAAACTAGAATGTTTGCAGGATATTTGTTTTGTAAAAATATTTTTAGGTAGGAAATAGAAGAGGCCAAAGGCTTACAGACTAGACAGAGCCTCAAGGCTATATAGTATGAATATTTTTTTTAAGAAGAGTGTCAGGAGTTATGGATATGGGAAACAGCAAGTGACATCCAAAAAGTGAAACTGATTGTCTTTTAAGCAATACGAAGGACTTGTTATCAATGGAAAAATCATTTCTAAATCAGGTGTCTATGCAGAGTCAGAGCGTAGACTTATTCAAAGAAAAATAAAAATCAATACCAAGTTAAAAGAATAAAAATGAGAAGATCTAGTAAGTAGTTAGAGCTAACACGATCTAGTTAAACTACGGACACTGAAAAAATGGAAATAGATAAAAGAACAGACAATGACTCAACAGACAATTAGGAGGGAAAGAAACAGACAGAAAATGGAAAAGATCTGTATTATTATAACAAACTGTTCTCTCCATCAATGACAGTGGAATAACCACATTTGGATTGGAGAAGTGAAAATAGTAGTAAAGAAAACAAAAATTGCAAGAGTAGCAGGATTAGATAAAGTACACAAAGAAAGATCCATGGTGGAGATGACAAAGTTTTGAGAATATTGAGGGATCAATTCTCTATATCAAAGAGTGTATTAAAGACTAGGAAAAAATCATGGATGTTATTATTGTTTAAAAAAAGAATATTTAAAAATATCAATAGCTACTGACCTAAGGGCCTACTCATCTACAAAATTTCAAGAGAGTAATTTACACGTTGATTTCATTCTTTGATGAAGAAATGAAAAGGCAATAGGTAGGGTTTTGCAAACAAGCTTTTAGAACTAACTATACCTTTGCAATCACAAAACTGACTAAAAGATATAGGGAATATAACTTCTCACCATGATTACTATTTGTTCACCGTAACAAAAATATTTGATTTTGTAGAGCAAAATACCAACAAAATGCTCTCCTCCAGCTAGCAGCTTCTGATGTATATGTCAAAAATCAAAAAAAGAATCCTTGAGAAATGTTAATGCTAATTTCATTTACTGACTTTAAGAGCCAGGCATAAAACAATGAGAAAGGTACTTGTTACTGTTATGAAATACATTTAGCATAAAGTCCTAATCAAAAAGAGATTCTAGAGAGAATAAAATCCTTTAAATGTTCCAGTCACTCAATAAATATTTATCAAGCACTTATTATTTGCCAGGCACTGTGCCTGGCACAGTGGGGATATAAAGAAAGACAAAAAAGACAGTCTCTGCTCTCAAGGAGCTCACAGTCCAGGGGGAAAGATTTCATGAAATCCCAGAATACCACAGAGCCTCTGAAATGAGATCCAAAACCACTCAAAAGAATTTGGTCTGATGCTGAGCTACCCTATTTGGTGAGTGAAAGGTCGCTCAACCTCATACCTAGCTGGACCCAGATCATGCTTTACATCTAACTAAGACATTCACCAAGAAAATCCAAGTGGATGAAGAATGCCTATTATTCAGACTATAACATGCAGTTGGATAGAGAGTCCAGGGAGCTGGTACAACAGTACAATTAACTTGAAGAGAGACCATAAAGCAATGAACTGGGCCCAGAATTAAATAGGAGGTTGTAGGGGATTGGGTCAGATTACTTTTGCGAAATTGTTCATTTCTTATAAAGATCCCCATATTCTTCCCTTCAACAAATGCTCATTTTTTAAATACATTGGTAACTAATTAAACTATATTGATTCTTTTCATGGTGCTGTATCACAATAAATTCTGGAATATCACAGTTTTTACAGAATTAAAGTTTCAGGTCACCCAAAGGGCAGTACCAATAATGCTTACTGCATACATGAGTGAATGGGACATGTATGGTAGATGAAACTGCAGCATATCACCAAGAAAGAACTTCAAAATTAAAATGGTCTAAAGGATATTATAATATAAAGTAATATTAATATAGATATTGTAATATAAAAGGAGAGACATATAGAGAGAAACATATACCCTGAAAAGGAAAAAGTCTAGTCTATCCTGATTAGTTAGTTACTAGAAACGGAAAACTCACCTAGGCTACCTCACCCCACCCCTTGTGTGTGTGTGTGTGTGTGTGTATGCGCGTGCATATAATGCAAATTTATATTATAGCCCACTATTAAATAGCTGTCCCTAGACTACGTTTCATATTCTATTCAGCTAAACCAGCAAAGTGCCCACTCGCTGTAAGCAGCTTGCCATCTGCCTTGCTTCTGTTTCCCCTTCTCCACACTAGGAGAGACAGCCCTCTAGAAACACTCCTCTACCTCTCCCCACCCCAAGTATACCCCCTTAGTTAATCTATTTTGGCATTCTTCCCTAAAGGTTGATTTTTCCTGACCAGAGGTGGGGTAACAGAGTGAAGAGGACAGTGAGGTGGTGCAGTGGATAGAGTTCTAGGCTTGAAGTCAGGGAGACTGATCTTCCTAAGTTCAAATCTGGCCTCAGATACTTACTAGCTGTGTGACCCTGAGCAGGTCACTTAATCCTGCTTACCTCAGTTCCTCATCTGTAAAGTGAGCTAGAGAAGGAAATGGCAAACTACTCCAATATCTTTGCCAAGAAAACCCCAAATGGGGTCATGAAGAGTTAGATGCGACTGAAACAATGGTAAAATAACAACAACTGAGTGAAAGCTGGTCCCAGATCAAGTTTTGCATCCTCTCCAGCCCATCCATTAGGAAACTAGGGCCTACCCAGCATGGGCGTCTTGTCATCCATGAGTATCCTCACTCCTTTCACCTCCAACTTTCTACCTTTTGCTTTTGCTCATACCCTGGGAACAATTATCAAACCATTGCTACTAGAAAGGGATCTATATCTTCACTCAAAATCTCTGTGGTTCCTCTGACCAAAACCTCCTTCCTTGGACCCCATTCTCCTATGTATTGTATCCCCCTATCAGAATACAAGCTCCTTGAGGATGGAGAGTGTCTTTTTGTTTTTGTATCCCATGCCTAGCACATAATAGGTACTTTTTAAATCCTTATTTATTCATTCTTTTAAAGCAAGGGATAACTAATGGATAGCTTGTGTTTTCTACTTATGTATCCATACAACATCAAGAGGGGTGCTTTTAGCATGTTGAGTGAACACCTTGGGTGAGATTTATAAGACATGGACAAGAGTGGCACAGGATGAGATGGTGTAGGTGGTTGTAATTATCATTGTTGATGAGAGAGTACTCATGCTGATAAGATCACCGATCAACAGAATTTAGAATTTTTAAATATTGAAGTAAAAATATTGATAGCACTTACAAATTTACTAAATAAATTGACTTTTAACAACTTTTTATTGATTGTTTTATATCACCTTCATTTCCAAATGTACTCCTCCCCTACTCAGCAAGTCATCCCTTTCAATCAAGAATAACAAGAGAAAAAGAAAAAGCAGTTCAGCAAAACCAACCAACATAATAACCGATTTTGATTGTATCTTCATTGTTTCATACTCATGGTGGTTGGTTATAGAATTGACAAGACTTTGGAAGTCTTTCGAAGTTGTTTGTCATTACAATGTTGTCATTACATCATCTCCTGGCTCTGCTGACTTCAGTCCATATCAGTTTATACAAGTCTTCCCAGGTTTCTCTGAAACTGTCCCTTTTGTCATTTCTTATGACACAATAGTATTCCATTACATTCATATATCTTAATTGGCTCAGCCATACTTCAAGCGATTGGCATTCCCCTTAGTTTCCAGCAAAGTGGCAAAAAGCCACTTAAAAAAAGTACTACAAATATTTTTGTGCATAGAGGTCCTTCTATTCTTTCTTTGATCTCTAGTCTGAGTGTAGGACTAGCAGTAGTGTTGCTGAATCAAAAGGAAGGCACAGTTTAGTAATTTTGGGGGCATAATTCAAAAATGCTTTCCAGAATATCTTGACCAATTCAGAGCTCTACAATATTATAGTAATTTGCCTGCTTTCCCACAGCATCTCCAACAGTTCTCATTTTTTTTTGGTTAAAGTTGCCCATTGGATGCACATCCTTTTATTTTGCAAATGAGAAAGCTGAGGCCCAAGGTAGTTACATAACTTGTTCTTCTTGGCTCAGAAGGAAGAACTAGAAGAATGGGTGGGAGTTGCAATGGGACAAATTTAGGCTTGGCATCAAATTCTCTAATCACGAGAGCCATCCGAAAGTAGAAATGGGCTGCCTTGGAACAGGGTGGGTTCTCCAACACTTGAGGTCCTCAGGCAAGGAGTAGATACTTTATCTGTAGTTCTGGGATTCTATGGTTTGGATTCCATGGAACACAGAATGATGTCAGAAGAGTCACAATAGCAAGCAACATTAATGGCAATGGACATGGCGGTGAGCTTAAGGTACAGCTTATAATAAGACATGACCTTTGAGGTTGAGAAGGTCTCTCAAAGATGCCATTAAGGACATGTTTGACTGGAAGAGGAGGTGGGCCAGTAATAGTGTGTTGGGTGGATCCTTTATGAATAATTTATAGAAGGATATGGACAAAAATTAAGTTTATATCAGCACTGGAGGGATTATCCATACCAATGAGATCACAGATCAGTTTGAAGGACTGAAGGAAAGGATGATGATTTGGTAAAAACTTAACAGTAGAAACTATTATCAGAAAAGTAAAAAAAATTATAATGTTTTCCTGACTTATGTCTTCTACAGTGTTATGAAGGAGTAAAATGTCTCTTTCAGAAATAGAGTGGAGGAAAAAAGAATAGGAACTAACCTCCTTTCTGCCCCTTCATCCCAAACTCATTGAATACCCTTGTCAAATCAGCTTTTTCTTTCTCCCTTTTTGCTCTTAGCTTCTTAGTTTCAATTTGACCAATTTAATGGACTGAAGCTTTGCCTAGGAAACACTTCCCATGTTTTCTAAGTAGTAGTTTATTTCTTGATTTGGTGTGACTTAATGAACATATACCAATTTATTTAATTTATTTAATGCAAGAGAAGATAGGAGGAATCAATCAGAAGCAGCCAAGAGGGTATGTGATGCAAAGACCTCCTGTCATAGGCCTGTGGTTGCTTGCCAGAATCCAGACTTCTGAAGATATTTTGTGCTCTGCACTACTTGCAGAATTGTAGACTCTCAGAATTGGAAGGAACACTTCTTACAAGTTATCTAATACAATCTTAATTCAATGGAGTTTAAGTGAGTTCAATCCAGCTTATTAAGCATTTATTAAATGCTTTATTTTGTGCAAGGCCTTGTATTTGGGAACATAAAAACAAAAAGGAAAAAAAAACAGTTCTTGCCCTCGAGGAGTTTATATTCTAACATGGGATATAACATGTACATAGATAAGTAAATTAAAGAAAATTTGGGATTAGAGAGCCTAACAACTTCCACTCAATGTAGGGTTTCCCTCTATAATCTCCTTGTTGGCTGTCCAGCCAGCTTACTCTTAAACATATCCTTCCTTCACTGTTGAATAATTCTAAATCTTAGAATGCAAAACCCACTTTTGCATCCTTGTTTCACCCAAAAGTAACTTTCCAAAATCGGGTTCTATGGTTGCTACTTGCATTGCAGTTCAGTCAGATGTAATAGCAGTGTCTCATACTTTTGCCTTTGATTCTTAGGTCTATTTTGCATCACACCAACTGCAAAAAACAAAATCTGTTCTACTTCCTAGTAAAGTTTTTCACAAGATCATCAGTTTCTAATTGGAAGGGACCTCAAAGGTCATGAAATCTAATCTCCTTATTTTAGCGATGAGGAAACTGAAACCCAGGGATTATCATCTCCAAGTTGTTATAGGCAGGAAGTTGTAGAGACATTGGTTCTCTCTGTCTCCAAATCTAGCTCTCTTTCCACTATCCTGTGCTGTATCCTGTCCTTGTAGATGGAGAGTCTCAAAAGTTGATATTAGTGGTAGTAAGGGATATCTGTCAAAAGCATATTCATATATAGTGATTACTATAGTAATGTATCTGGATCTGGAAGGAAGAAAAGGACTTCAGTGGGTCATGATGAGAATGGATTATACTCCAGGCAGGGGGATAGCCAATAGTTAACATAATTATCTATTACAAATTTTTTGAAAATATTTTTGTGAATAAAAGTCCTCTTAAATATTTCCCCCATCATTATATAAACTCACATTTTTTTTAATTTTAAGGAAGTTTTACACTTAGAACATAATTAAGCCTTAACATTCTATTCTATTCATACAGAAAAGTAGATGTATTGTTTTCTGATAGCAAAGCTCTGATTTTGACTCACCTGGGTTCTTGAACAGCTCCCAAAGTAAAAATGAAAGTGATTTATTTTAATCCAGAGGTGAGTAGCTCAGGAGAACAGGACCAGTAACTTTGAGCAATGGAGAGAGGTGGGATCAAAGAAACAATCCTACTGGAGGAGTAGGATCAGCTGAGGGAATAATGTACTATATACTAAACTAACTCACATACATTCAACAAATACTTATTAAATGCCTACTGTGTGCAAGGCTTTATGCTTGGCACTGGGTATGCAAAGATACAAAAGCATATAGTTCAAGTCAAGGAACTGATCATTCATTATGTGTATGATACAACCAATAAGCATAATACAAGGGAGAATGCGATGATGTATTTGTATCCCCTATCCAGAAGAACCTAGCAAAGTACCACACCTCATACACAATAGGTGTTCGATAAATGCTTATTGATTAAAGCCAAAGAGAGAGAGACTGATAAAGTGCCTAGGAAAACTTGCAGGAAAGATCATTTTCAACTGGTTTCCTTGTCCTCTTTACTACTAAGCAAAGGGAAGCCTTTCCCTACTTGCCTGAAGGAGATTATTCAGGATGACTGCAATTATAGTGCTATCTAGTGCCAACTCTTATTTTCAGATAAGGGAAAGAATGCTCCACAATGAAAATGGCTTGCTAGTAAATAGCGGAGCACTGATTCAAACCCAGGGTTCTTTCTTACTCCACAAACATTTTTCCCCCAGCAGGTAAAGGGAGGAGGTTGTAAAATGGTAGGTGTACACTCATAAGGACTAGTGGCATTTGTTATTGTGGGCAAAAATGTGACGTAAGAGCTCAGAGGTCCAATGATATTATTTCTTAATTTGGGATCCATGAACTTAAAAGAAAAATTTTTTTTGATAACTGTATTTCAGTGTGAATGCTGTCCCTCGTAATGTTACGTATTTTATTTCAAGCATATAAAAACCCCATTCTAAGAAGGGATCCATAGGCCTAGTCAGAATGCCAGAGGGGTCCAGGATACAAAAAAGGTGAAGAACCTCTATTCTAACTGCTTTTCATTCTGACTCTTTGTCTTTTACTCACCCACCTGATGTGAGTCGATGGAATTTTTGTCAGGGGTTTCAGCTTATACTTTAGCTTAGAATCAGAAGAAGCCGACATTTGGCTGGTGACTCCGTCTGGAAATCAAAAAACAGTTTTATTCCTTTGTGCCCTGCCCCCCCCCATCATACCCAGCTCAAGACTTTCCTAATTATAGTAACAATAGCATTAATATGCTTTAAAGTTTGTAAAGCATTTTACACATATATTCTCATTTCATCACCACAATGATACTGCCACGTGGATGCTATTATTATCCCCATTTTACAGATGAGGAAACTGAGGCCGACAGTCATGAAGTGACCTGGAGAGTCACATAGCTAGTTAAGTGCCAGAGGCTGTATTTGAACTCAAGTCTTCCTGACTCCAAGCCCAGCACTCTGCCCACCATATCACCTAGCTGCCTCTATACTATTGTAACATGGACTCAGAGGGAGGAATAAAATTAAGGAAATTTTTCAAAGTATGGTTGGGCCATCACCTGTGTCAGGGTGGGTAAAGGAGACACAGTCTCCTTAGCACTTCTAGAGAGCTTTAAGGGATGGGGCAATATCTACCTCCCCATTTTCAACAGTGTAACCTCGGGAA
Organism: Phalanger gymnotis; assembly: GCA_028646595.1. NCBI lineage: Eukaryota > Metazoa > Chordata > Mammalia > Diprotodontia > Phalangeridae > Phalanger > Phalanger gymnotis. The sequence continues at coordinate 181,550,419 of CM053626.1, forward strand.
GTCAAGCCAGGCAAGCTCTGAGGGAAAGTCAGTAACTGAGAAATAAAACTTGCCACATCCAGGGAACAATCTAATGTCACAACCAGAGGGAAGTTTGTAACATTTATTTCCATCTTGCAGATGCCTAGTCACTCACAGCCCGGGGCGCCTAAGCTCTGCTGTGTGTAGGTTTTTTCTACAGTGTTTTCGCTGTCCCATGTGCTCTCAGCCTGGGTGGCCTGTCCTTTGCCACCTTCTATAAGCATCACTGCCATTCTGTCCTTTGTTGCCCAGTGTGGGGCTAGGAGCAGAATGATGGTCCAGTTAAGCCAGACTCTTCCTAAATAGACCCCAAGGCCATTCCCACCCCCAGCCCCATTTCCCTGCTCCCGCCTTATGAGTAATGTCTGATTGTCAGACTTGGGGGGGGGTCATGGACTGGGTTGGTAGGGGTTTTTCCTTTGTTTATATGCTTGGTTTTCATGTTCTAAATTATCTTCCAAAAGAAGGCAATTTCAGAGAACAGATAATGTCTCCAGCAAAGTTGCCGAGGAGGAAGAATGAAGATGAATTGTTAAATAGTGCAGTCAGAACAAAAACAAAAACAGAAATAGAAAAACAACTCTATTTGATTTCTTCTGAAGGTGCCCAGTCCACAGACTAGAAAGCAATTGTTCCTGAAAGTTAGTACTTGGGTGGGGAACTTATTACCTAGCCAGAAAGCCCAAGAGGGACCCCCAACCCTGACACTATAAAATCTATCCCATCATTCAATATCAGTATTAGTTTTGACTTTTTAACCCCTATGCAAAAGTGACAGGTGGCAAATCAAAACTGGGATCTTGGCATAGAATCCCACTGAGCTCTGAAGTTTAAATAACAAATTTAAACTATGCCACTCACCACCTCTGGGCCTTGATCAGCAAATGATCAAGAGCCCAATAAGGGGTTTATTCCATCATACAACTGTGACCTCACTGCTCATTCTAATGGAGAGAATGACGCAGAGGATCCTTGCAATCTCAGAGTTCCAGGTTTTTCGGAGTGGCTTGCCCAGTAAAGGAATACTCCTGGAGGGGTGTGTGTGTGTGTGTGTGTGTGTGTGTGTGTGTGTGTGTGTGTGTGTGTGTGTGTGTGTGTGTGTGTGTGTATGTGTGGTGGAAGTGAAGAATGATGAAATCTTAGAATTTTAGACTTGGTCAGAAATTTTGAACAGGACCTATGAGAAGGGAAAAGCTTTTTCTTAAACTTTCCATGAACAAATTTGCTTATTGACAATTATTTGAGTTAAAGGCAGATTATAACCAGCCATTCTATTCCCAGCCCCTGACCAGTCTAATCCCTCCAAGTCAGGATGAATGGTGTAGAAGTAAAATTTCACTAACTGGTTAAGCTATGATGGCTGGAAAGGGAAGGAATAGAAGATTGACTAATAGTAAATTTTAGAGGAAAGAATACCAATGCTAGGTGTTGGTGATTTCCCATTGTAAGTGGATATTGCTGCTGCTATCTCTGAAATTAGGAATTGGAAACCTGTTGTTTCTAAAAGTCTCTGTATGTCATCTTTCTCTGGGAAACATTTTAAAACCTAACATGTAGCCAGGAAACCCCCAGAGGCCCTATCTAGAACAGGCAAAACCAAACTCCTTATGAATTGGTAAATATTTAGTATTTCTTGATAAGGTGGGTTTAAAGAGAGGAATTAATAGATGTGACTAGTGTCACTTTTACATTCACAACATGGTATCTTAGAGATCTAATTTGGCTAGTATACTCAGCTTTCAAAGTGATTTTCCTTGAGTTCAATAGATCTGATGACTCCCCTGCTATTCCTTATAAACTCTAGTGCCTTGCTCTAGGATAAAATATATGAATTCAGATTTTTAAAGCCTTTCACAACCTAGCTCCATTCTGTCTTTCCAGCCCCATTCTATATTACTTGAATCCAAATTCCAGTCCAAACTGGCCTTCTCTCTATTCTTCACATAGCGCTCTCTCTCTCTCTCTCTCTCTGCTTTTTCTCTGTCTGTACTTCATGCCTGGACTGTACTTCTTCACTTTCAAATCATGGAATTCCTTTCTTCTTAAAAATGGAGCTCAAACACCACTTTCTTCTACATGAAGCCTTTCCTGATTTCTCTATTTGCTATAGCAAAGCTTCCCTCCCTGACTGCCTTGTATACCTTTTATATTTACATATGTATATTGTGCTTCTCCCTAATAGACTATATAAATTCCTTGAGAGTAGGGATGTTTTTTGGGATATTTATGTCTCCAACACCTAGCACAATGCCTGGTACACAAGAGGCACTTAATATTTGCTTATTTGTTTGATTTTTTTTCAATTAAAATTCCTCTATAGCAAGAGCAGCCATCTTTTTAGCTATTAGTATGGCTAAGCAATGACCATAAATATCAATGACACTTCTAAGGTCTAGGAAGGGAAGAATAAAAATGTAAAAAAATAAAGGATAGGAGGGAGTTAGGGGGAAGGAAAGGAGTACTATATGTTTACAAATCATAGAACACAATCTCAGAAAAATTAAAGTTAAAAAAAACCAAATAAAGGGCAATCTAAAGTCTCATGGTGGATATATATAGTCTATAACAGCATTTTGCATGTTAATAACTATGACGTGTGCAAGACATGGCCTAAGAAACAGTACTGAGGATAAGTATGCTTGGGGAGAAAAAGAAAAAAAAAGAGACTGGTGAGGTAGTAAGAATGAGAGACAACAGATGGGCTGTTGTACTGTCTTGGTATTTTCAAGACACTAAAAAATAAATAAAAGCAGAAAGACTACGTAGCCCATTGGATAGATCACCTATAGTGGATTAACAGGGAAATTTTAACTGTACAAGATAAGGGTACCTGGAAATTATGATTTGTGTCAGTGGAGAAAGTGGTCATACTGAAGAAATAGGAGATTCACTGAATGACTTAGGTGAAATCACCCCATGCTATTTTGTTGGTTCGAGACAGTTTCACAGATCGAAAAAACAACTTAAGATCAATCTTCACCACTTCTGATTTTGCCTCCACCTTGTTTTTATCTTTCTATCTAGACATACACAACCTTCCCCACAGCTATTTATGTTGTTTGCAGGGCACACACATATCCTTGAGGCAACCCAGGGGCACCCAAGATGCCTAAAGAATATAGGACTGAAGTAATAACGGCTAACTTTTTTACTTGTTTGACTTAGAATTAGGCTGTTTGTATATTACCATGGGAAAAAACATTTTGTTTTAAAAAATCTGATAGGATGAAGCTTTCAAACAAAAAATAGACTTATTTGCCAAAATTCAGAGTTATGTGGAGAAAAACTAGTTAATAATTAGAATTTAATGATCTCAATAGATAGCTTAGGAAATAGGACCAACAAATCAAGTATAGGAAAAAGCAATGAGATTTTTAGGAATAAATAAAATAAATTCTACAGCATCTTCTCATATTGCTTATTGCTTACCTTTAATGCCCTTTGCAAGTTCTATCAATTTGTTGAGATCCACTTTCCCATCATCTGCAAGTCATGGACAAGATAAGCTTTAGAAGCAGTGATAAGTAAGATAATTTTTAAAATGGCGTAAATAAAATACTATTGTGCTATGAGAAGTGATGAACAGGATGCTTTCAGAAAAACCTGGAAGACTTACATGAACTGATGCAAAGGGAAATGAGCAGAACCAGGAGAGCACTGTACATGGTAAGAGAATATTGTATGATAATCAACTGTGAATGACTTATCTATTTTCAGGAATACAATGATTCAAGACAATTCTGAAGGACTTAGGATGAACAGTGCTATCTACCTCCAGAGAAAGAACTGATGGAGCCTGAATATAGATTGAAACATACTTCTAGAACTTTAAAAAAATTATTTTTGGGTTTTTTTGATCTTTGTTTTCTTTTGCAACCTGGCTAATATGGAAATGTTTTGCATGAATGCACATGTATAATTTATATCAAATTACTTGCATCCTCAAGGAGTGGGGAGGAATAGTGAGGAAAGGAGAGAATAAGGAACTCAAAATAAATAAAACCTGAACATTAAAATTGTTTTAACTTGTAATTAAGAAAAAAATAAAAATAAATATAAAAAATAAAAATGGTATAAAATGATGAAAATTAGCATAAACGGCTATTTTCTCTGATTTGTCTTTAAATTATATCTTATCTGCACAGAGGAATGGTGAACTGAAAAAGGGATTTTCAAATGTTATTTCTATCTCTTTTCATTCACTCTGTTTCAAACAAAAGAAAGACCAAAGGCAGCCAATGGGGGAACCTTGTTAGCAGATCTAACACTCAAACTAAACATTCTTTTGTATCTCAGCTCCAGGGACGATGGCAAGCAATGTCCTGGTGGCCCTCATTCTATTGGCCAAGGGATAAAAGCATCTGCTAGTTGATATATTCTTGCTGAAATTCTGAACCAGTTTGTTGGCTAAGGGTCTGTGCTTTCTAAAATAGAGTCTAAATGTCAGAGCTTATAAGGGATCATGAAAATCGTCAAGTCCAATCCCCTACCTTTTACAAAGGAGAGGTAGAGTGACTTGGCTCAGATCATGCAGTGCGTTAGTGGCAGAGCTAGGTATAGAATGCAGGGTTTCAGACTCCCAAATCCAGTGCACTTTCTACTATTCCCTTCTAATTCTTCTTAGCTCATCTGTATAATATATAGGCACAATATATAATGCATCAAACAGTGATAATCAGTCTTTTTTCCTTTTGTGGTCATGCAAACATGTCAGTGAACAAATATGTGCTTTGAATATATTTTCACAGCAATATGGAAAATGTTTGGCGGTACCATGGGAACACTATGGCTATGCTAGATGTAATGGAATAATAAAAAAATTTGTTAAACACCAACTATGTGCCAAGAATTGTGGATACAAATAAAAATCAATACAGATTTCACTCTCAAGGAGGTCACATTCTAATTAGGGGAGAAAACACATGTAAGAGTATTCAGTTGCAGAGCAGAGCTGGTGGTCCTTTGAGGATAATGGAGAGGCAGGTGACAAAGCCCAGGAGTCCTTAGGGTGCCATATGAGGTCAAATGACAATACCTAAGGGTTCAAAGATCATATTGGCAGGGCAGATGGTAAGGCCCAGTAAGCTATCATCTTATAGAGAAGATCGTAATTGGTAATTCCCTTCTCATTCAAGTGGTGTGAGCAGCCCTATCCTTTGACCAATGACTGCTGGGAAGGGGGTATAGTCGATTTAAGAGTTGAAATAGAGCAGGGCTCTGGGCTACCTTTGGCAGGTGTGGGGTTAATAGGGGCGGGGTCAGTATCCAGTCAGGAAGGGGTGTCCATCACCTGGCAGGACCTGGGCAATAAGAGCTGAGGTGTGAGAAGGAAAGGACTAGATGATCTACTAGAACAAAAAGAAAAAGAGCTAGATATATCCACAATAGAAAATATTTTTGGGGAAAGGAACTTGTAGCTGGGGTGTGTATATGACAGGAAAAGCTTCATGTAGAACATGGTACTTGAGTTCTTGAGGGAAACAGAATTCTTATAGGTAGAGGTGAGGAGGAAGGGCATTCCAGTTATGGGGTATAGTCAGAGCAAAAATAAGAAGACAGAAGATGGAGCACTGTGTCTCGATATCAACAAGGCTAGTTTGGCCAAACCATAGAGTATGGGAAGTTCAGGTTGTGAATAAGTCTAAAAGCCAAATGGAAGAATTCAATTTGATCTTAGAGGTACTAAAGGGATTTATTGGAGCTTATTGAATAGGTGAGTAACACAGTCAGCCCTGTGCTTTAGGAAAACTACACCAGCAGCTGTCTGGAGGATGGATTAGAATAGGAAGAGACCAAATAGGAGGGTATTGCAATCATTTAGACACGAGATGATGAGGGCCTGAATTAGAGTGATGACTGAGTGAAAGAGAAGGGCCAGATATGAGAGATCTAGCTTTTAGCATAGTGCCAGGCTTATAAGAAGTGCTTAATATTTATTGATTGCCTGTGGATATAGAAATGGTAAGATTTATCAATTGGTTAGATATCTAGGGTAAAGAAGAATGAAGAGTTAAGGATAATTCTGAAGTTGTGAACCATCTCATTGGAAGGATAGGGTGATCCTTAGTAAAAATGGGAAGGTTCAAAAGAGTGGTGGGTTTGGGGAAAAGGATAATGATTTGTGTTTTGGAAATATTGATATGGCTAAGGGACACCCAGTTTGAAACGTAGTAAGATTTGAGATTTTCCCTCCACTTTCCCCTCCTTCGGATACCTTGAGCAATAATCCCACGAAATCCCCCAAATTGTATTTTCTCCAGCAAAATCTCCTTTTGGTTGGGATTATCTGACCTGCCATTGTTCTATAAAGTCCTTGGGACCTTGCCACCTGTTCTGATACTTTCTTTCCCAGAATCTCAATACTTGTTGGCATTTCTATCTGCCATGAAATGAACATGAACATGAATATGAATCTTCTTTTATGTGTTTTTTTCCTCCATTAGAACGTAAGAGAGCAGGGACTCTCAGTTTTCTGTTTGTATCCTCAGTAATTACAATAATGCTTGGCACACAGTAAGCTCTTAATAAATACTTTTCCATTCTGTCGTATTCAATTTCATTCTTGGTCTTTCCCCATCTTTGTTTTCTTCAACGTCAGTTCCACTTTCTACATAAACACGTTTGTGACTGTGATGTTAGAGTCCAAATGTGGTGGCTTCACTGTCCTTGATGGAGAATAGTTTAAAAAAATCTGCAGCTCTTCTCCAGTCTTCACTTGTTTGTTGTCCTTCAAGTTTAATCTTTAAATGATTTTGAGATGACTTTGCTTATTAGGGTTTCTTGCCAAGCTTCATTTAAACCAACTTGTCTCCCTACTTATTTTTGGATGTTTTATGAAGTGATACTGTTCCTAAGATCATTTTTATTCTTCTAGCTTTGTAGAGTTTAATCTTTACTTTGGTGGTCTGACAATAAAAAGGTAGTTAATTTAGTAAAGATTCTCATATAAATAACAAGCCATTTCTTGCCTGTTCAAATATAATTAACATCGTTTTTGGGTACATATTAATGTAATTAATATCGTTCATGGTGCAGAGGCTTGAAGTTTCTGTGTAGTCTATAGTTCTTTGACCTTTCTCAATATTTACTTCTGTAATTTGTTTTCCAGAATGTCTTTTGCATACTATATATGTGTCCATTCATTCATTTGCTTGTCCAAAGAGAACCTGTGAGACGTTCTTCTATTTAGCTTCAACTTTCTTTTGTCTTCTGGTGTGATTTTATGGGGAGAATGTCAAGATTGGTATGAATGAATGAAAAACGAAAAAGCATTTTAAGTGTTTACAATATTCCAAGCACTGTGCTACATACAAGGGATATAAATACAAAAGCAAAAATCATCCCTGCCTTCAAGGAGGTTACATTTTAATAGGGGGAGTCAATATACCTAGGGGAGTGATGACTTAGAAGGGGTACTTTGGTCCAGAAAATTACAGGGCTTTTGAATGGGGCCATAAAGGAAGAGAATGACACATCCCTTCCAAGAATAGTGGCAGAGTTGATTTGATCATGTTTCCATAACAGGAAGGCAGGGGGTGAGGGGATCTATACATAGAGTAGCAAGACATCTGATTTGGAGGTGGTTGTGGATCAGGGAGTTAAAAAAAGCATGGCCATAGGGCAGGTGAGGCATATACCAATCAAGATAGCAAGGCTCCAGGATGGGATTTCTGAACATTAAAAAGCTAAAATCCCCAGAGCATGGTCTCAGGTCCTAGAGGTGATAAGAAGGTGGCTAATGAAGTAAATAGGAATCATTTCCTCCAGCAGACTGTCAATTTGTTGGTTGCTGGATAAGAATCTTACATTTAGAGTACCAGTAGCTAAGTTGGTATTTATAGAAGATCTAAAAAGAGTGATTTTTGGCATCCTCTGTCCTTTCGTTGCCGCTCTTCCTCTGTCACTGCAGAAGCACAAGTGATCAATGGATGACTGAGACCCATTTTTGTATTTTTTTGTTTCATGAGTTGCCACAGCCATAGAATTCTTCACCAAGTTGGCCAGCCTACTGATAAGGCTCTCTGTACAGCCTCTTTGTATTTGGCTAGCCTGGTCCTTGGAAAGCAGAAACTGTACAGTGAGAATGTACTCAAAGCCTTCCCAGCATAGGAACCTGTCAGAATATGTACTACTACAGGCTAGGCATTGAGAAATTAGGTTTGACAATATAGTAACAAGTCATTCCTACATGCTTGAATATAATCAATTCTATTTTCTGCTGTTATTTCAAGCTCACTTTTTGTTCCATGTCATGATGATGCTTCAGAGTAGGACTTTGTATTATATCATTTATGATAACAGAAGCAAAACCAAACCAAGCAATCTATGGTTTATATTGATGTCCTTAACTTTCTTAAATGTACCTTTCCTTTCTCTTTTTTTTCTTTTCCTCTTCTACTCCATTTTTTTGGTCTACTTCCACACCCACCTTTTTCTTCCTTACCTGTGTTTTAAACCCATGAGTGGTTCCTGTATCACTCCTAGGTACTGATTGCCTTGGTGTGGCATTTATAAATGGAGAGATTTCTTTCCCTAACCTACAGGTAAATGATTAGTCATGTTTCTTCTTACTCTAGGATGGGTTCTTTAAACTATATTTCAAACCATCTCTGTGATCTCAAAGCAGAATAATTTCACAAGTTCCCTCACTCAGCCCTACAAGCTGAGACCCTTGGAGATGTACAACAGGATATGATAGACTCACACTCAAGTGGCAGAACTGTTAGCAGTTCCTGAAGCTGCTGATCTGTAAGATCCATCCCCAGGTTCCCCAGGACATTATCCAGTTCATGGACATCAACTTTTGCTTCTATAGGAAAAATAAAAATTGTACAAGACAGGAATAAGAAAAAAACCAGATGATATTAAAGTGTGAAAAACCTTCTATGCTTGCCTACATTAACTGACTGAAAAGGAAAAGCATCATGAGGCTTTTTAAAGTTGGTTGAGTTCATGTGGATGGAGCTCATGAAAGCCCTTTTGGTTCTACTCATTGATCTTAGCTGTTTTGGAGACAAACCACTTTTGGTTATGTTCAGCAAATCCAAGTGGCATATATCCATTGTTAGCCTTTACTATTCCTATATGAAAAGAGATCTGTTTGTTCCAAAAATATTTCTATAAAATATTAACCTGTTTATCATTTGCTTTGAGAACATCTATCAATCTTTTCCCTTCTTTTTGATGAGCATTCCTGTTTTATTAACACTGCATACGTTTTTGTTTGGCTGCCTTCCAGATTTATCATCTATTTTACAATGTCAGTAATACACATTAAGACTGGTATTGGTAAAGGTATTCTGGTATACCTATACTGGTATGGGTATTCATTGCTTTAGATCTAAGCCTTGTCTTCAGGATTACCATTGGTCTCTTAACATAGTCAGTCAGTCAACAAGCATTTGTTAAGCATTTATTATGTGCCAGGAACTGTGCTAAATGCTGATCATACAAAGAAATGTAAAAATAGTCCTTTAAAAAACTCACAATCTAATGGTAAACATTGTAAATAACTATGTACAAATAAGATAAAGACAAGAAAAATTGGAGGAAACTTCAGAGGGAAGGAGTTAGCATTAAGGGGGACTGAGGTAGGTTTCTTGTAGAAGGTGAGGTTTTAGCTGTGACTTGAAGGAAGTCAGGAAATCCAGGAGGCAGAGGTGAGAAAGAAGAGTGTTTTGAGACATGGGAGACAGCAAGTAAATATGCAAAACTGAGAGATGGAGTGTCTTGTTTGAGGAACATGAAGGAGGTCAGCATCACTGGATCATAGAGTATATGGAGGATTCTACAGTGTAAGAAGACTAAAAAGGTAAGAAGGGGCTTAAACTGTCTATCTGGAAGATGGTACATCTCATATCAACAGTTCTTGACATTATTGTGTTAGTGGTGTGTTTCCATGTAGACATCAAAAATTCTAGCATTTTTGGTTATAGCTTATATATTTGCAGCACATGAATAAGGCTTAAATTAAATTGAGTTGAAGGCTTTATGATAATCAGTAAAGACAGTATATATGTTTCATTGTTTTCAGGTGAGTATTTAATAATCACTAAATCAACAGTGAGTTACTTTTGACATCTCTGGGATTTTTTGGTATTCCCTTTTTGCTCCTCAGCTAACATTTTTTGGGGCGTTTATAGATTTTTTTAGATTGATAAAAGTAATGAACACTTCATATAAAGTACATAAATACATAATTGACATATTTGGAGGAGTCAATGGTATTTTTATCTTTTGGCAATAAATATGTGATTTTCATTTTTTTTTAAATTTTCATTATCTTAAGAAAGGTGGGATTCAGGCTTGCGTCAGCAAGCAAGCTGGTAAAGGCTTTGTCAGTAAGCCATGTAGCACTGTGAAATACTTAAGCCAATAATTATGGATCTCATCTAGACCATCCACTTCCTTAGTGGCCTTGATGTAACTGTTCTATCATTCATTATACTAATGGTATACGGAATTTCTTTTATCCAACTTGTGCTTTTGTTCTTTCAAACATAAATTTTCCACATCTTCCTTCTTTAGGGGTTTTCTCTCTTTTGTCTAGTTCCTTTGCTTCTCAAGCTTCTATAGTATAATTCTTGAGTGATGTTGAATTGTTTATTTTTTGCACTGTTTTTGAATCCTTTTATCTTTAAGGATACCAAGGGTATTAATGGAATCAGTTTCTGATCTACCTTTATTTTCTGGATTTACATTTTGTCTGTCATATTTTTGTTGTTTTTAATTGGATAATGACTTTCAGAGTGTCCTTGTATTGTTTCTTCTGACCTCTGTGTGAATTCTCCTGCATTGTGTGAATTCTCAGTATGTTTGGCATTTGAAAAATATGGTCAGCCCATTAGAATTGCATTCTCTACAATAGAGTTTGAATGCTTCGCAGTTCAGTTTGAGAAAGGACATCAATATCTGGTGCCTTATCTTGTCAGGCGATCTTCAGAATCTTCCTAAGACAATTCAAATGGAAGTGATTTAGTTTCCAAGTGTGGTGCTGGCATACTGTCTAGGTTTCACAGGTATACAACAATATGGTTAGCACAACGGCTCTGTAGACTTTCAGTCTGGTGGGAAGCCTAACATGGCATGCCCACATCAGAGAATGTGCTGTGCTTTATGAGCAAAGAAGAATTGCAGTAGCTCAAAGGAAACTTCAGATGCTCAAATTTAGAGACATCTCTACTTCAAATGTTCATATGGACTATTTGTGCCTGACCTGTGGTAAAGGCTTCCAAGCTTGTATTGGTCTGATCAGCCACAGTCGTACACACTGTACCTTGACTCTGACATAGTGATGTCATTTTGGTCCTCTTTAAGAACAAAGGACAACAACCAACAATTGTAGTTTGGTACCTAGCTAGATATTTGATGTAATCTTCCAATGTCTTTCCATAGGTCTTCAAGAGTTTTCTCAAGCTGCTTTTTGCCATATTTGATGCTTTTCCTTAGGAATGTTCTCAGATAGTTCCACCTTTCCTCCTATGGTCCTTATCATGGCAAAGGCTGCAGTATATCTATGTTGTTGTTGTTTGGTCGTTCAGTTATGTCTAACTCTTCACTATCTCAAGTCCATGGGATTTTCCTGGCAAATATACTGGAGTGTTTTGCCATTTCCTTTTCCAGCCCATTTTGTAGATGAGGAAACTGAAACAAATGGGGTTAAGTGACTTGCCAATGGTTACACAACAAGTAAGTGTCTGAGGCTAGATTTGAACTCAGGAAGATGAGTTCTCCTGATTCCAGGCCCAGGGTTCTATCCATTGCTCCACCTAGCTGCCTTTATGCTGCTGTGTACATGTCCTGAAATATTTCTGTACTCTCTATAAAATATACTAGGAGAATGTAAATTCATGTTGGTTATAGCAGATATCAACCTATTTGAACTGCAGTCTTGGTAATTGGCCTGCTATTTGTATATTTAAAAAGAGCTTTTCAAAATTCTGAATATGCCCATCTCTTCTTTTCAAAATCATTTGAAGACCTTGGCATCAATTTCTCCATCTATTTAATTATTGGATAACAAACTTTTGAGTTTGTGTTGTTTTGATTTTTTCAGTGCTTTCTGGTTCTTTAGTTTTTCCTCTTCTCAGTTAAATGTGAGCTACTTAAATGTAGCTTCTCAGTTTCTGCTCTTATTTCATCTCATCTGGGTTTTGAAATAAAGTTATCTTCCCTTGATTCCTCTGCAATGTATCTGCAATACAGAGCTGTTAAAAAGAAGTATAAAGGCCTTGCCAGCAACTGGTAAGATCTGTTTCCAACTTTGTTATGATGTAGCTCTGGTACATAAGAGAAGCAATCATATTTTTAGTACATTTCATGTACACTAGTTGTTTGCCTGTTTTAGTAGTCATTGTAGGGTACTGGTATTTCTGATTTATTCTGATGTATCTTGTCTTCTTGCAGCACCAGAACATGTAGTGCCATTCCATTGTCCTTTGTGTCTAGGTAACCATCATGATGGTTCCAAGTAAGGTCAGCTTATGATGCCCTATATTTTTCTTAGATTCACAGGGATAGTCTAATGATACTGGCTGGGGTACTTAGACAAGTAGTGGTATTACCAGAGCCCAACTTATCAGCATTTCAGGGTTCCTGCCAAGTATTCAGAGCTCCTGTGGCTGTCTTAAGATACACAGTGTCTCTGCTGTACAGCATCTTGGTTGGTATTCCCTAATTTTGCTATGCCTTTCCTTTCTTCCTTCTCCCACCTCACAACATAGGTGAAGCATCTTGGTTGGTATTCCCTAATTTTGCTATGCCTTTCCTTTCTTCCTTCTCCCACCTCACAACATAGGTGATGGGTTGGGCTTTGAGGGGGTTATTATTATCTCATTGCTCTGATCTTTTTAATGGGGTTCAGATAGAAAAAGTGTTGGGAAATTTGATACCCTGCTATTATTCTTTTATATTTAATGTTCTGTGTCCTTCTACATAGTTGGATAAAATAATTACTTTTTGCAGGTGAAAAAAGTTTAAGTTTAATCATCTGTAGGTCTACTGAAAGCATCCTTGATAGCATACAGGACAACAGTGATCACATGTACCGTATCCTGTGTTTCAACAATCTGGCTGGCAGCTTCTGTGGGGGTATAAGATCCACCAACAGCCAGCACCCAGAAGGCTGCCAAAGCATAGGTTCTTTTGATCTGCTTTAGCAAGGAAAGCAACGTTAAAGGGTTGACAACCTTACTTTAATTCAGCATACAAATATCATTCACTTAGTTCAGGGGAAGAGACCAGCACACTGAACTTCAGAGCAAATTACAAACAAACTACAAACATCAACAGACAGACCCAATACAATTCATAGTTACCAACATCTAGGTTCAGCC
>CM053626.1:181564273-181609986 GCA_028646595.1 Phalanger gymnotis
TTTGTTTGTAATTTGCTCTGAAGTTCAGTGTGCTGGTCTCTTCCCCTGAACTAAGTGAATGATATTTGTATGCTGAATTAAAGTAAGGTTGTCAACCCTTTAACGTTGCTTTCCTTGCTAAAGCAGATCAAAAGAACCTGTGCTTTGGCAGCCTTCTGGGTGCTGGCTGTTGGTGGATCTTATACCCCCACAGAAGCGCCAGCTGGATTTTTGAAACATCCTGTTCCTATATGATTTTTTATTCTCTTCTGCTAGATATCTGTCTTTTGAATGTTTTTTATACAGTGTTGCTAGGAAGTGTTGCTATATGAAAACATACACTAAAAATAATGAGGCTTGAGAACTGTTTGGTGCATTAGGGAAATGTAAACCTCTATTTCCAAAATTTTATAACATACTTTAAAGTGTTTTACAGCTTCATTCGACACATCATATTCTTGAGGCTTTGAAGGTATTAATTTATTTTGATAGTGGAAGTAGGATAGAGCATTTATTCTTGTGATAAAGAAGAAAAGTAGTCAAGGATAGAATTGTACTTACTTGACAAAGATAGCAGTGGAGAAAAAGGGGAAAGAGAAGGAATTTGAACAAAGAAAGGGGAAGGAGAAGAATTTAGATAACAGAAGGGAGAGACTGGAGAGAACATGGAGGAAGAGAAAGAAGAAACCAAGAAAAGAAGGGGGAAAGAGTTGGTATAAAAAGACATACTTTATGGTTTATAAAGTGCTTTTACATTATCTCATTTGCGACATTCAATAACTCTGTGAAGAAGGTAATATGCTAGTATTATTATAATTATCAGTGTTCTAGTAGAATGAAAAATTCTGAAGGGTGGAGATTCTCTCATTTTTGTATTTGGATTCCCACTGCTTGACACATAGTCAATGCTTAATAAATATTAGTTTATTGATTGATCCTCATTCTACAGATAAGAAAGCTGAGGTCAAGAGGTAGAATGATTTACCCAAGGAGATACAAATAATTAGTAACAGGAGAGAACTAGAAACCAGATCTTTTGGCTCCAGGCCTAATAAATGTACAGTATTAGGGTCTTATAGTTTCATAGATTCAGAGCTGGTAGGGATTTCAGAGGTCAGTAATCCAATCCCCTCATTTTACAAATGAGGAAACTGAGGCTAGGGAGAATAAGCTATTTGCCTGTGGTCCCATGGGTTGTGAATAGAAGAGCTAAGACTGGCTCCAAACCCAGTATTTTTTCCCACTGTACTACTCTTAATTGGTTTTAGTGTCTTCTTATAAATTCTCACTGACCTTTAAGATCCTTCAGGCAATTCATCAATTTACTCTTCTCCACCTTTCCGTTGTCTAAAAAATGCAATAAGACACAAAGACTTTAGACACTGAGATAAGTGATCTATAAACTCAGCATTGAGGCAAATAAAGGTTAATGATGAAAAACAATATGGACAACGTGGTCAATTTTTCTATGGGAGAGAGGAATTAGTGGATTGGGTTGCCTTGGAAAATTATTTATAATCTCTTCCTCCAGATAGTATTATAATTAAGGAAAGGAGGGTCATTTAAATATGATGAATTAATACAGTTCATTAATGTCTTAGAGAAAGTATGTGTGTGTGTGGTGGGGGGGTTAAGGTCAAAGCACAAGTGAAAAAGTTAGGATTTGACAATGGAGAGAGATATTTTCCTCCTAATGGGACAGATGAAGAAACAGACATATGTTGGGGTACAGGGGAAGGAAGGGAAAATAAAGGAGCTTCTGCCTATTGGTCTTGATTTTAATATTTTAATTTTAAGGAAATGGAGGAATCTCAGTCCAATTTTTTTCTTTCCTACTTTTAGCAGATTCTAATGGAGAAACAGATAAATACTGTTACTTCAAAGGTAGCCATAGGTCTACAGGTATAGAAAGTTATCTGACAAAATAATCAGCTTTGCCAAATAATCAGTCACTATCATAGAATCACTAAAAATGTTTCTGTGATCTTCTTCATTGCTTTGCATATAGAAGATACTTAATAAATGTTTGCTGAATTCAATTTAGTAAAATACACTAAATACAAATATCTACACTAAAAAAAGACACTAAAAACCAATATGTCACATTTCTGTAACACTTCTTTGCCACATGTTTTTCTCACATTGACATTGTGAAGTAGGTGGTGCTACTATTTGCCTCATTTTATAGAGGAGAAACTGAGTAAATGTCAGTATCGGTTCAAGTTCAAGTCTTCTGATTCCAAGGCTACATAATCCTAGATCTAGCCGGAAGGGACTGTAGTGGCTATTGAGTCCAACAGATGAAGAAACTCAGGCTAGGAGAGGTTAAGTGACTTGCTCAAGGTCACACTGCTAGTGAACGTTTCAAGCCCCATTTGAACTCAGGTCTTCCTGATTTCCACACATAGCACTTTATCTATTGTACCACCTAATTGCCACGAGTGCCTCCAGTACTGTATCACTTTTCATTTCACTCACTTATAAATGCTCATATTTAAAATGCTTGCTCTATGCAGGGTGGTTGGGAAACAAAGATTCTTCAGGTCCTACCCATGGAGAGTAACAACAAAGCTGAGATTTAAACAAACTTTAGTCCTTGATTCTCAGTCTAATCCTCCTTTCCATGACCCCACACTTCCTCTCTGGAGGGATCTGAGGAGTCCTTTTAACAATAGCCCAGACCAAGTTTAGACAAACATGATATATTGTGAATTCCCAAATCTAAAGGAAACTGTTTACCGATTATTTCCAGATTTGCCAAAGTAGCAGTTTAGGTTTGCCTTTTCAGAGCCTAATGAAGGACAGGAAAATGTCTCCTACATTTCTACAACTGAAACTTTATAAGGAGCGTGGAGTGACCCCTGTATCCCTTTGTCCTGAGACGAATAAACTGAGCAGCTTTGCCTCCTGTTTCCTCTCGTACTGCTCCAGCTCTTTTGGTCCAGAATCCCCAATCCCCTGTGCTAGGTCACTTGGGTTGGGTGGAACTAAGATCACTTTCCATTTGAGGCAATACTGAGTTACTTTTCTATCATCCTTAATGCTATTCTTTTCAACCTTCCCTCACCTACTTCCGTTATTTTTGTCCTTCTATTCATATCTTTTCATTTTACTTGTTCCCTTTTCTCTTTACTATTCATTAGGCTTCCTAGTTGCTAAAATGGTATTATCTTCCCCTGGTTAGTTTTTATGCTTGTACTGAAGTTGAAGAATTCTAGCCTAGGGAGTAGTCTGAGGCATCTTTCTTTAGAAAGAATCAGCCATTTTCACAGAAGCAAGCCCAAGTTCTCCTCAAGGCCATGGTGTAATCTAGAACACTTACCATCAATTGGCAAGTGTTTCAGGAGATCTTGATGTTCATCTTCTGTGAGTGTGATCCCCATGTCCTTCAGAAAGTTTTTCAGGTTTTGAGCATCAATGTTTTCTGTTTATAGAAGATGAGAATGGTGAATGGTGGGAGTATGAGAAATATGTAGTGACTCCAGAGGGTGAAAGATACCTGTGTTCTATCATCTCCAAATGCAACAAGAAGAGGAAAGTTAGCCTTTGAGATAAACCTACACATAGAGAGAAAGTCACATGGGAATTCAGAAGCAGAAATTATTTCCTTCTAGTTCAGGGGACTATGCTAGATTGACAAGGCCTATGCTGGGGAATGTGAAAGGGTCATTAGACAATCGTCTGGTGAAGATTGACAAATTAGTGATGCATTAAAGCTACATAAGTCTAGCTAATAAGTCGGGTTTAGTTCTCTTTGCCTTTATTCCAATAGTTTCTATTGGTCATATTATAATGCTACACTTTAGTACAAGCTTGGAGCCCTACAATTTTGTCTGTCTCAACACTGTAACAAAAGTGAAGCATGAACATAATTCCAGAAAATTCACGACTTCCTACAAAGAGACTAGAGAGTATTTGGCAAACTTGTAAGTGGATTTAAATAGAGTGATGATCATTTAGCACAATTCATCCGCAATAGTGAGTGTCACAGTTGTTGTCCTGGACTCCTGACTCTCACTATCCTATATCCAATGAGTTACTAAATCTTGCCACTTCTCCATTCATAACATCCCTCACATCTACAATGTTTTATTTCTACTCACACAGCCATATCCTTAGCTTAAGTCATCATCCGCCTCTTCCTTGAAGAGATGTTATAATGGTCTCTAATCTAATTCCTTGCCTCAACAGTCTCTTCCCCACCAATCAATCTTCCATAGAGCTGCCAAAGTGATTCTCTTTAAGCTCAGATCTGCTGACCATGTCACTCAATAAATTCCTCTGGTTCCCTATTTCTCTTGGATCAAATACATAAATTCCTCTCTCATTACTTTCCCCTGCCTGTTTTCTGTTCCTCACATATGGACTGCATTTCCTTGCTGTTCCACATGCTCTCCTAACTTCCATCTCAAAGTCCCTCTCTTTCTTTAAGGTGAAGCACAATCTCTACCTTCTGTGAGGAGGCTTCCCCGATCTCCCTTCCCTCCGCTAGGATCCAACCTCTCAAATTATGTTGTATTTATTCTGCATATACTCACATATATACATGTTGTCTTTTACAAGAGAAGGCAAACGCCTTGTGAGCTGGAACTATTTCATTATTTTTGTTTTTGCAAATCCAGTGCCTAGCACAGACGTTGTATGCACTTCAATGTTTACAAATTGATCATCTCAGTCTATGCAGACCAAAAAATTATTTATCATATATATTGTCAGAAAGCTGCCTGAGAGGGAAAGTAACTTCTCTCACAGTCACACAGCTAGTAAGTGTCAGAAGCAGGTCATGAAAAAAGGATTTTTGACTCTAAGGCTATACCTCTCTCTACTATGCTATGCTTCCTTTCATGGATTTCTGTGAAAAACATTGAGATGTCTGTTTCTACTTGCCTTCTCATCATAAGTTCTTTTTTTAAAATTTAATTTATTTAATATATTTAGTTTTCAGCATTGATTTTCACAAGAGTTTGAATTACGAATTTTCTTCCTGTTTCTACCCTCCTGCCCACTCCAAGATGGCGTATATTCTGGTTGCCCCATTCCCCTGTCAGCCCTCTCTTCTGTCACCCCACTTCCCCTTCCATCCCCCTTTCCCTTCTTCTCTTGTAGGGCAAGATAAATTTCTATGCTCCATTACTTGTGTATCTTATTTCCTAGTTGCATGCAAAAACTTTTTTTTGTTTTTGAACATCTGTTTTTAAAACTTTGAGTTCCAAATTCTCTCCCCTCTTCCCTCCTCGCCCACCCTCCCTAAGAAGACAAGCAATTCAACATAGGCCACATGCGTATCATTATGTAAAACCCTTCCACAATACTCATGTTGTGAAAGATTAACCATGTTTTGCTCCTTCCTAACCTATCCCCCTTTATTGAATTTTCTCTCTTGACCCTGTCCCTTTTTGAAAGTGTTTGTTTTTGATTACCTCCTCCCCCTGTCTCATCATAACTTCTTACTCACCTTGAATAGATTTAATGTTATCCATAATTTTATTCAGGGTGACCTTCCCATCAGCTGTAAGACAAGGCAGAGGTTAGACAGAGACCTGAAGATGCAGAATCTCACCAAAATAGTATATTACATTCTGAAATTATGAGATAAACTAGAGAAATTTAACAGTTTTCTCTGAAAGAGAGAAATTTTATCCTACATTGTCTAAAGACTCATTTTTAATAGGCAGCTGAGGAATGAAGAAAACTCTCAATTTATATATTGATGATAGTAATTATAATAATAGGAGTTAGCATTTACATAAGACTTTAAGGTTTGCAAATGCTTTTCAAACATTAACTCATTTTATCTTCACAAGAACCCCAAGAGGCAGGTGCTACTATTATTTCCATTTTACAGATGGGGAAATTGAGGTTTAGAGAGATTAAGTTATTGCCTAGGTTACACAGCTAATATGTGCCTAATGCTTTCAGCTCAGGTCTTCCTGACTTTGACCAACTCTGTATCCATTGTATCACCCAGCCACCTCACAATCCTTCTGGAATCTTTTTTTCTCTTTGCTGTTGAGTATCAGAAGAACTTGTAAGAAGACATTTTACTTTGTCATACAGGATTCAGGATATTTTAGGAGGAAGATCAAAAGAATTGCCCCCTTCTTATCGTCTGGTCTTCGCTTCCTCTTCTGTGAAATGAAGAGGCTGGACTAGGTGATCTCCAGGTCCCTTCCCAGCATGGATATGATATAACTCTGTGTACTAAGAAATTCCTTTTTTATTTTTGACAGCAAAAAGAAAAGCGGAGCTATTTTTTCCTTTCAATGTTCTGATCATAATCTTGTATTTGGTTAACATTTTATGTATCTTTGCAAATTCATTTTGTCTAATTGTCTATGAGGAAACAAGTATGTAATTTTATTATAAAGATAATATATTTAAATGATATATTAGTTATTCAAATGGAAAAAGGTATGGCCCCTTTAAGAGAAAAATTCCTGTTAGGAAGCTGACTTTGTTAAGTGCCCAGGAATTGAAGAGTTTAACTGAAGGACAAGCTTATGCTATTTAAGTCAAATGTGGGATAAATGGCATTTATACATCTCTTTCAAAGGTACAAAGTACATTACATAAATAATATCACTTAAGCCTCACAACAACCTTGTGAATTCAGTGCTACAGGAATCATTACTGGATCTATATCCTCCTAGTATCACCCTCAACTCTTCCCTTTCACCTCCTCCT
The DNA here is from genome assembly GCA_028646595.1 of Phalanger gymnotis. Taxonomy (NCBI): domain Eukaryota; kingdom Metazoa; phylum Chordata; class Mammalia; order Diprotodontia; family Phalangeridae; genus Phalanger; species Phalanger gymnotis. Next base: position 181,570,937 of record CM053626.1, read on the forward strand.
CACATCCAATCAATTGCCAAGGCTTGTTGATTCTGCTTCTACAATCTATTTGCTTCCATCTCTCCACCCACAGTCACATTGTATGTTTGCAGGTGTCAATTTAATTTAGATATAATGTTCACTTTTGGTTTCTGGCCACAAGTGACTCTCAATGGCAGCCTAAGAAATGAGGAAAGGTTTACAAAATGTGTTAGTGGAGAGAATACTCACATTGACTAGGTCATGGATTCTCGAAATATTGAAGATTCACATTCTTCAACAACTGGTCAGAAGGGCTTAGAGCTGTAGACCCTATTTTTTTCCCCCTGAGATCATGAATCTAAGCCTAGTTAGAGGCTCCATTTAATCTTTTCAAGTGCATGCCCTTTTTAAAGGAACTTGGAATATAATTTGTCTTTGATTAGTATCGTGAGGTAAATAAAAAAAAAACAAACTCTTTGCTAGCTAATCATTATTGGTCTCCTGTACGAGACCAATAAGTCTAAGTAGATAAGAGATCATTGTCAGAAGATTGGTCACTATGTGATGATATTTTTTTTGACCAAAGAAAAATGAAACGGTATGTTTAGGTGCACATGGGTTATAGTCTGCTCACTTTACTCACACCAATGAAAACATGATCTTTTGAAGTGATAAAAATACCTGGCATTTACACAACACATGAAGAGTTACAATACAATATGTATTTGCATGTGTATATGTATTTATTTATGTATGTATGTATGTTTTCTCATTTGAATCCTCAGAACAACCTTATGAAGTAGATTCTATTACCATCCCTATTTTACAAATGAGGAAAAGGAGGTTAAACATGAACAAGTGACTTACCTGGGATCATACCAGTGTCTAAAGCAGGATTTGAACTCAGGTCTTCTTGAGCTCAAGTCTAGTACTAGAAAATTTCATCTGGCTGGTTAGGATTCCCTGATTCACACTGGGCTCTTCTCCTTAAAGAGGGTCACTAGACAGCTCAGGTGGGGCTTGTGGTAAAGAGTAAGGAGTCTTCCATTCCTATATTCTACTCAGTGGCATTCTGAGAGACTCTTGACTTGAAGGTTCAGTCAGAGATAATATTTCATCATACATTATGATGGGCTTTCTCTTTTATGTCCTTTTATGTGATCTAAATAAATATTCTTTCAGAAATTCTCAGACAGAAAGCAAAAGCTTCCCGAAAGGCACACAGGGGCATAAGAAATGCTCACCATCAGTTGGCAGGCTGTTCAGCAGCTCCTTAATTTCTCTGTCTGTGAGCTTGACCCCTAGGTTTTCCAGAACCTTGTCCAGGTTGTTAATGTTAACATTCCCTCCTTCAGAAAGGAGAAAATTGAAGAACATAATCAATGAATTAATCAAGCATTTATTAAGTGCCTATTATATATTAAGCACTGTACTAAATCTTGGAAATACAAAGCCAAGTCAAGTCAACAAGCATTTATTAAGTGCTTACTATATACCAGCCACTGAACTAAATGCTGGAAATAAAAAGAAAATCAAAAGCTTCATTGTTATTGTTGTTCAGTGAGGTCTTCATGACTCTGTGGACTGTACTATCCATGGGATTTTCTTGGCAAAAATACTGGAGTGGTTTGCCATTTTCTTCTTCAGTGGATTAAGGCAAAGAGAGGTTAAGTGACTTGCCCAGGGTCACAGAGTTTGTAAGTATCTGAGGCTGGATTTCAACTCAGGTTTTTATGACCTGAGTGGCTATGTGATGCAGTGAATGTAGTGCCTGACCAGGAGCCAGGAAGACCTGAACTCAAATCTGGTCTCAGATATTTCCTAGCATTGTGACCCTGGACTAATCACTTAACCTTGTTTGCCTCAGTGTCCTCATCTGTAAAGTAAAATAGAGAAGGAAATGGCAAACCACTCCAGTATCTTTGCCAGGAAAATCCCACATGGGGTCATGAAGTGTTGGACACAAGTGAAATGACTGAATAACTTCCTGAGTCCAGGCTCGGTGCTCTATCCACTGAGCCACCTTGTTACCTTCAAAAGCACTGTCCCTGCCCTCAAAGAGTTCACAGCCTAATGGAGGAGACAAATAAGAAAGATATGGAATTATGACAGAGGGACAAATTGTATAAAGACTATATACAAAGAATTTGAAAACTGGATTCATTATTCCTAGTTTGAGGGTGAGGTAATACAAATAACAATTCACATTTATTAAATACTTTCTGAATACTCTCCAAACTCATTTTCAAAGGCATAGTGACAATTTTTAAGGACAAAAATGGAGAGTCATTTAGAGAGCTAGGAATATGATTTGTTCCTGTAATCCTGGTCCAAGGGACCCTGACAAATTTTTCAAGAGAAGCCTTCATTATACACAGTAAGGAATGAATTGGTCAAGGCTGATGGATTCTGGCAAAGCAGAAAGATAATCTACATACTTATCTACATACTTCTGGCCAAGGGGTTTGAAGTTCTCTACAGTGACAAAAAATGGTGAATTGCCTCCTCCAGGGTGGCTATACATAAGAACTGGAGCGCATGAGGCAGAAATGCTGAATCAGCAAATTAGAAAGTTAATAGAATTCATGTTATAATCACTGAGAAGAAATAAAAGTTTCTTACTTACCGTGTAGAGTCTTCACAGCATCCATTATATTTTTCTTATTTATCTTCCCTTTGGCTGTAAAAGAAGGTAAAATCCAGGTCACAGAGAATTACAAAAAAGAAGACAAAGTTTGTCACTTAGCCTATAAAGATTGTCCTATTTCCTTCCTTTCTCCACAAATAAGAATGAAGTGAAGAAACAGACAAAATTTTCAAGTAGATGAATTAATCTGTTCTATTAAAATAGATCCTTCTTACTCTGTGGTAACAGAGTCCATTATAGTTAATGGAGGATTTATTAGAGATAAAAGCTTTGTTTCAATCAAGCATTATTTCACAAGCAGTTGACTCAAGTATCTTTATAAAGGAAGAAATAGACAGTACTGGTTTGGAAACAGGCTGTTTTTCATATCTAAAACCATGAATCTCTTTTATGTATAACTTTTAAAAAATATGATAAATTTATCAAGGTATCTCCAAATTGTGCTTCTCTGTGGCTTCTTCTAAACTCCTGTTCTCTTCTGTGCATTTTATAAATTTTTCTTTTTTGCTTTTCATTTTTTTGATCTATCACTATTTCTTTCTCTTCTCCATAACTTCCACTATTCTACCCCCAATAGGAACCCTAGGTTATAATGAATAAAAGTATAGTCAAGAAAAACATTTTCATACACTGGCAAATGGTGAAATTATATGTCTTGCTCTGCTCCTGTAGTCTTTAGCTTCTCTGACAAGAGATGAAAATGAAGATTCATCACCAGTCTTCTGAAGTTAGACCTCATTGCATCAATCTTAAGTCTTTAAAATTGCTTTCGTTTAAGATATAATTATTTTATAAATTGTTTTTTATTGGCTCTGTTCACTTCACTCAGCTTCAGTTCATAAAAGTCTTTCCATATTTCTTTGAAGCTATCCTTTGTGTTATTTCTTATAATGCAAGAATATTCTATTACATGCATATATGATAATTTCCTTAGCCATTCCTCAACTGAATTATAACCTGTAAGTTTTTAGTTCTTTCCTGATATAAATTGTTTTTCTACTTATGGGTCCTTGATCTTTTAAGGACATAAACCAAGTAGTGATATAGCTGGGTCAAAGGACATGAAAATTCTACTTTTTTTAAACTATAGGCTCAAATTGCTTTCAACCCTCACCAAGAGTTCACTAGAATACCTGTCTTTCCAGAGTCTCTTCAAATTTTCTGAGTAAGAACATTAATTTAGTTAGTATTGTCATTTTTAATTATATTGCCATGGCCCAAAGATGATGAATTACTATCTTCATTTATTTAATACTATATTTCTGTAAAGAGTGATTTGTAGTTGTGAGCATATACTTTCATCTCAGTAGTTAGATTCCAAAATATTTTATAATTCTATAGTTATTTTAATGGAATATTTATTTCTTTCTCTTCCTACTGTGTTTTGTTGGTAACATATGGAAAGTTTGAAATTTTGTGTGGTTTTATTTTGTATTTTTCTACTGCTGAAGTTGTTTCAATCAATTTTTAGTTGAATCTGTAGGATCTTCTACATAAGTTGTCATATCATTTGTAAAAATTGATAATTTTGTTTCCCTTCTGCCTGTACGTCTTTCTCCAGTTTTTTTATTGCAATAGGTAGAACAACATCAAATAATAGTTGTGATAGTGGATATCCTTGTGTTATCCTAATCTTTTTGGGAAAAGCCATTCATTTCTCGTCCTAGAATAGCCCTATTTGTTGCCAAATAGAACATAATCTTTAAATAGAAAAACTTCCCTGGTAAGTTTCTCAGTAGGATAAGATACTCAGACATATTCAAACTGATCTGTTTGGGAGTTCCCTGCAAAGCTGCAGATGGCAGCATGCTAAACTTGGAGTCTGAGATTTGGGTTTAAATTATACCTCATATGATTACTAGCCATGTGACCATAGGCAAATCATTTAACCTCTCTAGGTCTCAGTTCCATTATCTATAAAATGAAGAGGTTGGACCTGATAACCTCTAAGGTCCTTTCCAGCTCTAAATATATTAGCAACCCACCCATGCCTGCATATCTTGTCTGACTCTTCTGAAATGGTGGTGGGAATTGAGTGAACCACACTGACTCCGTTTTATGACTCAATTCTAAAGCTAGTTCCCTTTCTATTCAATTATCAGTTTAGTCCAATTTTTGTCCTATGAAAAAACTTTATTCAATTATGGGAACTGTGAAAAAAACTTTATCGCACTGTTTGAAACTAGCCCCGCATAGCTGGTAACCTGGACCACCCCAACCAATTGCTTATAGACCCTTAACTAAGGACCTAGGAGATCATGCTGACCAGAAACCCAGTTAGATCTGAAGATTGATGCCAAGAGTTTTCTCACAGTTGCACATCTCAAGCAACTCATGTTTCCTGTTTGAGAACTGGCCCCATACCGATCAATCAATTATTGTTTCCATGTTCCTTTGGTTGAGTACAGATACTTGGGGGAGAGTGGGACACCTCTTTTCCTTATTTTAGGGAATTGCACCTGTTCCTTCTCCCCTTCTGACCTTGGAAAGTCCTTAATCTCTCCTCCATTTAGAAATTGGATTACCTAATGTTGCATCCTGTTTAATTGTTCTTTTTAATTAATTGGTCTTATTTGATTAATTGTTTTTAATATATAAAAGTCTGTTTCCCCTTGTATTTGGGGGTCCAGTGCCAAAGCTCAGGAAGGCTACTTATCCTGATCTGTTGGGCAATTGGCACACATTACTTAATAAATATTTGTGTTTGGAAGCTTGAAACTTTTTCCTAAGCCATTTCATCTTTCATCTGCCATCTCTCCCAGAAGTTTTCCATAAGGTTACTATGCAGCTTGCTGGGTGCTTTCTTCACCCTATATTGACACTGTGAAGGTATCAGTGGAACACTCTATTTATCCACCTCTAAATGGCTCACCCTTGCCCTTTGAGAACCATATTTTACTCTTGTTCTTCAAAGTTCCTCATTGGTTATATTGGTAACAGCCACCATATATGTCTCTATTCCTTGCTGTGTAATATAATTTTTCATCCTTTGGAGAACATTGTTTTCCATGTTTCACTAGAAGAAATACTGGCAGAATGTTGGTATTAAAAAATGGACCTTTGTTTCTGCAGGAATCTTGGCATGATTAATGGAAACTTATATTTCTCAAAGACAACCCAACCTACTCTCATCTTCAACTCTGGGAAGAACTGGTCCATCTTTATTGTTTCTCCCAGATATACATACTCAGGGGACAAATTCTTGAGGTTTATGACATAAAGGAATGTCATGTTCTGCCTAACAGATATTCTTCATCTACTTGGCCTTCTTTGTGCAGATGGATAAACTCTTGAGTGGTTACAGAGCTCTTCCAGGAAACTCTGCAATATTCTAATTTTTGATGCAACCAGCAAAATGTCATTCTCAAACAGCACTCATTAGAGGATTTAACCATCCACAAAGAAACCTTCTTCAGCTTTGACTCTGTACCAGATCTTCTCCAACACAGTGGTAAAAAAAAGTTTGGGACCATATATATCCCTCTTTTATGCCTCACCTGATGTTTGTGATCAGAGGTTCATTGAACATGGTTATATTTCTGTTATACTTTTCAAAGAATCTAGATTGATTTTTATATATGGATAGGAGATACCCTATTGGAAAAGAGATTCCACAGTGTTCTTTTGCTCTATTCAATCAAATACTTTTTCATAATCAGCAAATAATAAGCAAAGTGGGATCTTATTTTTCTACATCTTAAGATATGGTCTATTATTGAATACCTCTTGCAAACACTTGCTTGTTCCTTAATAATATCTTCATCAAGGATGCTCTTGAATTGTGTATTGATGACTCATATGAAAAATTTTGTACTGGTGGGATAGTAGGCATACAGGTCAGTGACTGTTGATGTTTTCTTGGTCATCTTTTTTTGATATTAATAAAGTCCAACATTTTTTTGTATCTCCCTCTCTTTCAGACATCTTCCTTATAGAGCATTCCAAAAAGTCTTAGAACAGTTTAAAGCTATTAAAGCTTAAAATTTCTATAAGGCTTTTGTGACAGCCTTGTATATATAGCAGTACTCTCACAACTGTGTCTTCTTCAGAACAAATCTCTATAATATCTATTTGGTCCAACTGGGAAGCTTTTCTCATCTTTGTTATCTGTAATGTCATTTTTCTTCCTCTTATAAGCTAATCTTGTATTGAGATGTTTGGGTAGAAGTGTTCTCTTTCTACTGTCTTTGATTGTCTGTTACATCAATCATTAGAGATCTTTCCTATTGTCTTTAATTTATTGTTCTACAGGGTGTCCTTAAAGTCTGGACACAGGAAAATTGACAGCAACGCGGAGTTCTTTCTTCTAGTTCATGAGAATCTTACAAAGCATGTTAAACTTTGCATCACAAATGATGTAAATCATATTGAAGATGTTATTTGTTAACATTCCAATTAAATAAATTGTGGTTGAAAATTTCATTCATTTCATTTCTTGAAAATATGCATTTTTGCTTATGTGTCCAGACTTTAGGAACACCCAGAATATTTATCCTTAACTGCACCGCCATGCTTGGTGGGATGTCTTACAAAGGTTTCTTTAAATGAATTTAACTTTTCACAGCTTCTCTATGCTTTGTAAGACAATATAACTCATAACTATGTTCATCATCTATCTCTAGGGGATTTTACAAAGAAGTTTATTAACTAAATATGATTGTTGCCATATTTCTTCACTTGGCAGTAAATAAACATTTACCTGACTAAGGTGCTTACTGGGCTCATTTGGTTTTCCTCTTGTGTCAACAGAGTTAGAATAGTTAAACTTCTGTCTTGGAAGGCCATCCATGTCATTTTTGATGCCTATTTTCCATTTTGTTTGTTACTTCTTTAAATAATTCAGGATTGAATTATTTCAACTATGTGCCTTATTTCTTTCTCACTATTATGTTGTTATATTCTTGATATAACATATAAAAATCATATCCAGAACATTATAACAAGAAGGTAATAGGTTTTTTTTTTTTGCAGGGGGGAAGGCAGGGCAATTGGGGTTAAGTGACTTGCCCAAGGTCACATAGCTAGTGTGTCAAGTATCTGAGGTCGGATTTGAACTCAGGTCCTCTTGACTTCAGGACTGGTGCTCTACTCACTGAGCCACCTAACTTCCCCTTCTTGTTATATTCTGATCTTTTTTCTTGAAAAGGCATTGGTCTTATTGTTCGTAGCTGATCCAGTGATTACTCTTACAGGAATAAGTTTTTTCTTATCTGTTAGATATAATCTATTTTTATTTTTTCTATTTTTGTTATTGTTTATTATTTTCTATTTTTAATCTATTATTTTGCATGTTCTTCAATGCTTGCCAACTCTAATACCTAACAATTGTTTTCCTGAGGAAGCTGTGCAGAAAGCTTCTGTATAGTCTATACATCGCTGACATTTCTCTTTCCTTTATCCTGAATATTTATCCTTAGTTCTACAATAAGAAATGACCAAATATTCTATGAAATGATGTTTCTTGTTGCCCTTGGATGTATGATAAGACTAACTCCACCAGTTCCTTCTGTTTACCTCCTCAAGCCATTTAACTGTGTGACTATAGCTTTAATGTAGTTGCAAAGTACTTTACAAATATTAACTCATTTTATACTTATAACAATCCTGGGAAGGAGGTGCTATTATTACTTCCATTTTATAGATGAGGAAACTGAGGTTCAGAGAGGTTAAGTGATTTTCCCGGAGTCAAACAGCTGTCCGAGGCCATATTTGATCTCTGGTCTTCCTGATTCCACACAGTTGGAACTGTTCTAACAACTAGTTGCTGTGAGTGCCTCTAGTACTCTTGTTACTTTTCATTTCATTCACTCATAAACGCCCATTTTAAAAAATGCTTACTCTATGCAAGGTGGTTGGGAAACAAAGATTCTTAAGGTCCTACACATGGAGAGTAACAATAAAACTGATTTAAACTTCAGTCTTTGATTCCCAATCTAGTCCCCACTCTTTGAAGGGATCTGAGGAGTCCTTTTAACACTGGCCCAGGCAAAGTTTAGATAAACATGAAATATTGCTAATTCCCAAATCTAAAAGACACTGTTTACCGATTATTTCTGCTTGTCCAGAGCAACAGAATTTAGGCTTGCCTTTTCAGAGTCTAATGAAGGACAGGAAAATGTCTACTACATTTCTGTTGGTTCAAATGAAACTTTATAAGGAGTGTAGAGTGTAACCCCCTGGTGAATACCTCTGTATCTCTCTGTCCTGAGACAAATAAACTGAGCCTCCTGTTTCCTCTCATACTGCTTCAGCTCTTTTGGTCCAGAATCCCGAGCCCCTATGCTAGGCCACTTGGGTTGGGTAGAAACAAGATCACTTTCCATTTAAGACAATGTTAGATTATTTTTTCTCACCTCTTAATTGTACTCTCTTCTACCTTCCCTTACCCACTTCCTTTATTTTTTTATTTTTCTCTTCATTTCTTTTCATTTTACTTGCTCCCCTTTGTCTTTACTATTCATTAGGCTTCCTTCATTATCTTCTCCTGGTTAATCTTTATGCTTGCACTGAAGTTGAAACTCTAGCCTAGGGAGTAGTCTGAGGCATCTTTCTTTAGAAAGAAAATACCAGCCCTTTTCACAGAAGCAAGCCCAAGTTCCCCTCATGGTCACAGTATAATCTGGAACACTCACCATCAATTGGCAAGTGTTTCAGGAGATCTTGATGTTCATCTTCTGTGAGTGTGATCCCCATGTCCTTCAGAAAGTTGTCTAGGTTTTGAGCATCAACGTTTTCTGTTTACAAAAGATGAGAATAGTGAAAGATAGGAATGTGAGAATATTTAGTGACTCCAAAGGGTGAAAGATGCCACTTATTCCTGTGTTCCATCATCTCCAAATTCAAGAAGAGGAGAGTTAGCCTTTGAGATGAGACTACATATAAAGGGAAAGTCACTTGGGAATTCAGAAATAAAAATTAATTCCTTTTGCTTCAGGGGACAATGCTAGACCAAAGAGGCCTACACTGAGGAATATTAAATGGTTATTAGACAGTTGTTTGATGAAGACTGACAAATCAATGATGCAGTAAGCTACATAGATCTAGCTAATAAGTAGGGTTTAATTATTCCTTGCTTTTATCCCAACTGTCTTGACTCTTCTGAATACAATCCCACTCTTCACTACTAGTTTGGAGACCCAGAATGTTGTCTGTCTCAACATTAGGAAAAGTGAAGCAAGAACATAACATAGTATGTTCCAGGAAATTTGAGACTTGCTACAAAGGGACTGAAGAGAATTTGGCAAATTTGTAAGTGGATTTAAATAGAATGATGAACATTAAGCACATTCATCTACAATAGGGAGAGTCACAGTTGTTATCCTGGACTACTGGCTCTTTCTTACCACCCAGTTGCCAAATCTCGCCACTTCTCCCTCTATAACATCTCTCACATATATAGCCCCTTTTTATTTGTATTCACACAGCCACATCCATCCTTAGCTCAAGTCACTATCTATTCTCCCTTTAAGAGCCTCTAATTGGTCCCTCTACCACAATAGTCCCTTCCCCCTCCAATTCATCTTTCACAAAGCTGCCAACCTGTTTCTGTTTAAGCACAGATCTACTGACTATGTCATTCAGTATACTCTCCTGCTTCCCTGTTTCTCCTGGATCAAATACATAGACTCCTATCTCTATGGATTTTACAACCTGGCCCCAATCTACCTTTCTAGTCTTATTATATATCACTTTCCCTTGTGTATTTTCTGTTCCTCACACACGGTCTTCCATTTCCTGTCTCTATATTTTCTTACTAGCTGTCCCTCAGGCTCTCTTTACTTCCATCTCAGAGTCCCTATCTTCCTTCAAGATGAACCACAATCTCTGCCTTCTATGAGGAAGCTTTGCTGATTGCTGCACTGCTAGGAACCTCCCTCCCAAATTATGTTGTACTTATTCTTCATGTGTTTATTTGTGTACATGATGTCTTTCCCAAGAGAAGGCAAGCTCTTTGTGAACTGGGACCATTTAATTTTTTTTCTTTTATCTCCAGTGCCTAGCACAGATGTTGTGGGCATTCAAATATTTACAAATTAATCATCTCTGTCTATGCAGATCAAGAAATTATTTGCAATATATGCTATTTAGGATGCTGCCCGAGTAAGGAAGTGACTTCTCTTACAGTCACACAGCTAGTAAGTGTCAGAAGCAGGCCATGAATCCAGGACTTTTGACTCTAAGGCTATACCTCTCTCTACTATGCCATGCTCTTCTTATGGGTTTTTCTGAAAAATATTAAGATATCATTTTTACCTGCCTTCTCATCATAACTTCTTACTCACCTTTAATATATTTTATGTTATCCAGAAGTTTATTCAGGTCGACCCTTCCAATAGCTGTAAGATATGGCACAGGTTAGATAGTGACCTGAGGATGCAGAACCTCACAAAAATAGTATTACATTACATTTTGAAATTATGAGATAAGCCAGAGTAACTCAACAGTTTTCTTTGAAGTCACGTAATTACCTTGTAATTTTATCCTATTTTCTCTGAAGATTAATTTATAATAGGCAATTGAGGAATAAAAAAGCCCTCAATCTATAAATTGATGTTAATAATAGTAATAATAATAGTTGGCATTTACATAAGACTTTTAAGATTTGCAAAATGCTTTTCAAATATTAACTCATTTTATCATCACAAGAACCAGATGAGGCAGGTGCTATTATTTCCATTTTATAGATGAGGAAACTGAGGCTTAGAGAGGTTAAATGACTTGCCTAGGTTACACAGCTAATACTTGTCTCAGGCCTTGAATTCAGGTCTTCTGGACTCAGGATCCAGTCCTATATCCATTGTATCACCCAGCTACCTCACACAATCATCCATGGAGCTTCCCTTCTCTTTGTTAATGAGTATCAGAAGAACTTTTCTTGTAATCAAACAGTATATTTTCATACATAAGATTGAGGACATTTTAGGAATAAGATGAAAAGAAGTGGCCCCTTCCTATCTCTTGGCTTCCACTTTACTCCTCTGTGAAATGAAGGGGCTAGATTAGGTGACCTCCATGTCCCTTCTCAGCCTGGACGTGATATGATTCTGTGTACTAGGAAACTTCTTTTTAAAATTTTTTGATAACAGAAGCAAAAGAGAAGCTATTTTTTCTTCCAATGATCTGACCACAATCTTGCATGTGGTTAATATTTTATGTATCTTTGCAAATTTGTTTTATCTAATTGGTTAAGTGTAAGATACACTGTCTATGAGGAAATATTTAACTTTATTATAAAAATATTATGTTTGAAAAGCATTTAAATTAATCAAGTGGAAACAGGTCTGGCCCCTTTAGAAGAACAATTCCATTTCGTAGGCTCACTTTGTTAAAACTGAAGAAATTGAAGCATTTAACTGAAGAAGAAGTTTATGTCATTCAAATAAAACGTGGGACAAATGACATTTATACATCCTGTTAAAATGTGCAAAGTACATTACATAAATGATCTAACTTAAGCCTTACTCTGTGAGCTCAGTGTTACAGGAATCATTACCAGGTATGTAGCAGCTAAGTGGTGCAATGGAGAGAGTGCCAGGCCTGGGGTCAGGAAAACTCATCTTCCTGAGTTCAAATCAGGCCTCAGACACTTATTAGCCATGTGACCACGGGCAAGTCACTTTACCCTGTTTCCATCAGTTTCCTCAATTGTAAAATGAGCTGGCTAAACAATGAATGGCAAACCACTCCAGTATCTTTGCCAAGAAAATAGCAAGTGGACTCATGAAGTTCAGATGGGACTGAAAGACAACAGAAATCCTGAGTGTCATCCTCAACTCTTCCCTTTCCCCTCCTCCTCAAATCCAATCAATTGCCAAGACTTGTTGATTCTCCTTCAACAATCTATTTGCTTGCATTTCTCCACCCACACTCACATTGCTCATTTGCAGGTGTCAATTTAATTTAGTTGTAGTATTCTCTTTGCTTTTTGGCCACAAGTGACCCTCAAAGGCACCCCAAGAAATGAGAGAACATTTGCAAAACATTATTGGAAGGAATACTCACACTGACAAGGACATGGATTCCTGAAATAATGAAGATTCATGCCCCTTGACACCTGGCTAGAAGGGCCTAGAGCTGAGGCCCCTATATTCTTTTTTAAATTCATGAATTTTAGACCAGTTGGAGGCCCTGTTTAGTCTTCTCAACTGCAAAGTACTTTTTAAACAACTTGCAACGCACATATCTTTCATTTACATCATCACGTAAATTTTTAAAAACTCTGCTAGACATACAATGCTGAGGGGATAAGGGATCATCTTCGAAAGGCTGGCCACTAGATGCTGATTTTTTTTTTGGTCAAAGAAAGATGAAAGGAAATAGGTGTGCATTGGTTACATTCTGCTTAACATACTCACACCAATGAAGATATGGATCTTTTAAAATCATAATAATAGCTAGTATTTACATAGTACTTTAAGTTTGCAACACTATATATATATATATATACATACATATATGCACATATACATATATATGTTTTTTCTCATTTAACTCACAGCAACTTTATGTAACAGTTACTATTACTATGCCCATTTTATGGCACAAAAGAAAGAGGTTAAATTACGTATTGATATATTTTTTCTCATTTGACTCTCACAGCAACTTTATGCAACAGTTGCTATTACTATGCCCATTTCATGGCATAAAAGAAAGAGAGGTTAAATGAGGACAAGTTATTTGTCCAGGATCATACTGTAGGTGTCTAGAGCAGGGTTTGAACTCAGGTCTTCTTGAGTTCAAATCCAGTGCTAGAAAATTTCATCTGGTGGGTTAGGATTCCCTGATTCACGTTGGGCTCTTCTCCTTAGAGAGGGCCACTAGGCAGCTCAGGTGGTGGCTACGGTAAAGAGTAAGGAGTCTTCCGTTCTTGTGTTCTACTCAGTGGCATTCTGGGAAACTCTTGACTTGAAGGTTCAGTCAGAGATAATATTTCATCAAACATTATGATGGGTTTTCTATATAGGTATTTCTATCTTTTCATGTGAACTAAAGTAGGATCCCTTCAGAAATTCTCAGACAGGAAATTAAAGCTTCCCCGGAAGCACACAGGGGCATAAGAAATGCTCACCATCAACCAGCATATTAGACATTAGCTCCTCAATTTCTCCATCCGTGAGCTTGATCCCCAGGTTTCCCAGAATTTTGTCCAAGTTGTTAATATCAACATTCCCTCCTTCAGAAAGAAGAAAATTGCAGAACACAATCAATCAAGCATTTATTAAGTCCTTATTATATGTTAGGCACTGCACCAAACTGTAGGGATTCAAAGCCAAGTCAAGTCAACAAGCATTTATTAAGTGCTTACTATATGCCAGAAAATGCTCTAAGTGCTAAAAATAAGAAGAAAATCAAAAACATTGTCTCTGCCCTCAAGGAGCTCACAGTCTAATGGGGGAGACAAATAAGAAAAATATGGAATTTTGCCCAAGAGGGACAAATTGTAAAAAGCCTATATGTAAATACAGTTATTCTACGAATTTTAGAACTGGATTCATCATTCCTAGTTTGAGGGTGAGATAAAACAAATAACAATTCACATGTATGAAGTACTTTCCAAATGTTCTCTAAACTCATTTTGAAAGGCACAGTGACAATTTCTAAGGACACACATGGAGAGTCATAGGGAGAACTTGGAAGATGATCTATTGCTGAGATCCTGGTCCAAGAGACCTTAATAGTCTTTTCAAGAGAAGCCTCCATAGCACAGAGTAAGGACTGAATTGGTCAAGGCTGAAGGATTCCGGCAAAGCAGATAGCCAATCTACATACTTTAGGCCAAAGGGTTTGAAGTTCTCTACAGTGACAGAATCTGGTCACCAGCCTCCTCCAGGGTGGCTGCTCATAAAGAATTGGAGGGCACGTGGCAGAAATGCTGGATCAGTATATTGGAAGGATAAGAGAATTCACATTATAATCACTGAGAAGAAATAAAATACTTTTCCACTCACGTCTGAGATTCTGCACAGCATTCATTAAGTTTTTCAGCTTTACCTTCCCTTTGGCTGTAAGAGAAGGTACAATTCTGGTCACAGTGGAAGTAACAGAGTATTACAATGATAGCACAAAGTTCATCATTTTGTAAACCAAGCCTATAAAGATTGTCCTATTCCTTCCTTGCTCCCCAAATGAGAATGAAGAAAGAAGAAGAGCTTTCAAGGGGATGAATCCATCCCTTTCATTAACATAGATTCTTCTGACTAGGTGGTAATACAATCCATTGGAGTGAACAGACAACTTCTTGTAGAGAAAAGTTTTTCTTCAAATAGTTATTATTTCACAAGCTCTTGAATCAAGTGCCTTTTAAAAGGAAGTAGTAGATGGTGCTGGTTTGGAAACAGGCTGTTTTTTGTTATGTGAAACTGTGAATCTGTATTATGTACAACTTGCTTTAAAAATACATGATAAATTTAACAAAGTATTTCCTACATTGTGCTTCTCTCTGACTTTTTCTGAATTCCTGTTCTCCTTTGTGTATTTTATACATCTGTCATTGTTATTCTTTTTTTCATTACTATCACTACTTCTTTCTCTTCCCCATAACTGCCATCCATCTACCCCCAATCAGAGCCCTAGCTTATAGCAAATAAAAATATAATCAAGGAAAACATACGTCTTGTTCTGCACCTCTAGTCTACAACTTCTCTTGCAAGAGATGTGAATTATGATTCATCACCACTCTTCTGAAGTTAGAACTCCAATTTTAAGTCTTTCAAAACTGCTTTTATGATATAATTATTTTATAACTTTTTCTCAAGTCTGCTCACTTCACTTAACATCAATTCACAAGTCTTTCAGTATTTCTCTGAAGCTATCCCCTGTATTGTTTCTCTTAGTACAATAATATTCTAATTCATTAAGATATGTTAATTTCCTTAGCCATTCCCAAATTGATACGCAGTCTGTATTTTGTAGTTTTTTGCTACAATAAAAAGTGCTGCTGTACATTTTTTATTTTGTACCTGTGGTATCTCTGTACCTATGCTGCCTATCTTTATCTCTCTTTCTTTGATCTCTTTAAGGACACAAACTAGGTAAGTGTATGGAGGGGTCAAAGGGTATGAAAAGTCTGTTGACATTTTTAGTATTGCACCAAATTGTTTTTCAGAATGGTTGGACAAATTCAAAGCTTCACCAACACTGAATTGATATAACTGCCTTCCTAGGGCCTCTCCAAATTTTCTGAGTAAGAACATTAATTTAGCTAATATTGCTATTTAACATTATATCAGTATAGCTCAAAAATGTGAAATTAATATTACTCTATTTAATAATATGTTTATAAAAGGTATATATTAGTTGTGGGCATATAATTTCTCTGTTCAACTTGGTAACTGGATTCCCCAAAATTATATAATTCTGTAGTTATTTTTAATAGAATACCTCTTTTGGTAACATGTACAAAGTTTGAAAATTTGTGTGGTTTTATCTTACATTTTTCTACTCTGCTGAAGTTGTTTCAATTAAGTTTTAGTTGAATCTCCAGGGTCCTATAAGTAAATTGTCATATCATCTGTGAAAATTAATAATTTTGTTTCCCTTCTGCCTGTACTTCTTTCTTCAGTTTATATTTTTTATTGCAATAGGTGGAAATACATCAAATCATAATGATGATAATGGAAATCCTTGTTTTACTCCAACCTTTTTGGGAAAGGGAATCCATTTCTCATCCAAGGACAGCACTATTTGTTAGCAAATAGAGCACAAGACCATTAAAGTAGAATGGCTTCCCTAGTGAGTTTTCCTGCATGAGAAGATGCTCAGACATATTCAGATGGATTTGTTTTGGAGTTCCCTGCAAAGCTGCAGGAAATGACAGAGGGCTAAACTTGGAGGCTGAGTTTTGGGGTTAAATTATGCCTCATATGATTACAAGCTGTGTGACCATAAGCAAATCACTTAACCTCTCTGGGTCTCAGTTTTATTATCTATGAAATGAGGAGGTTAGACCAGATGACCTCTCAGGTCCCTTTCTAGTTCCAAATATATTAGCAAGCCTTCCTTGCCTGCATATCTTGTATGACTTTTGTCCATTTCCTCTCAGAACTTTGCTATAGGCCTACCACCCAACTTTCTGGGTGCTTTCTTTTCCCTATACTGACATTATCAGGGCACTAGTGGAGCACTCTGTTTATCTACTTGTTAACTCCTAGCCCTTGACCTTTGATAGCCATATTTTACTCCTGTTCTTCAAAGTTTCTAGTTGGTTATACATAGCTGTAGCTTGGTAAAACCCACCATGCATCTCTCTATTCCCCTGTGTGTGATATTCATTTTTAATTCTTTAGAGAGTGTTGTACTCCATATCTTGCTAGAAGTTGTACTGGCAGGATGTTGGTATTAAAAATGGGCCTTTGTTTCCACAGGAAACTTGGTACAATTAATGGTAGTGATCTAACATATTCTTCCCCTCTTCAACTCTGCAAAGAATTGCTCCATCTTTATTCTTTCTCCTAGATCGAGGTGGAGAACCTGCTTGTTCTGCGAAGTATGGATTCAGTATATAAGGATTTGTTCTGTGAAATTTGCATTCATTCAAAGGGCTGCATTTGAGGACCTAAAGGGCCACATGTGGCCTTGAGGCCATAGGTTCCCCACCCCTGTTCTAGATATACATACTTAGGCACAAATGTTATAGATATATGACATAAAGGCATATCTTGATTTGTGTAATGGACATTGTTTAATCTACTTGGTCTTCTCTGTGTGGACGGTTTACAGAAACTCTTGAGTGGTTACAGAGCTTTTCTTAGAGGCTATGCAATATTCAGTTTTTGATGCAACCAGCAAAATGTTACCCCTAAACAGGACTATTTGGAAGACTTAACCATCCACCAAGAAACCATCTTCAACTTGGACTCTATACCAAATCTCCTTCATTACAGTGGTGAATAACTTTTGTCACTGGATCTCTCTCTCTTTTTTACCTGATGTTTGTCATTAGAGTTTCATCGAACAAGGTTATTTCTACTGTTATATCTTTCAAGGAACTTAGATTGATTTTTACATATGGATAGGAGATCCAAAAGAGAAGAAAGTATGAAAAAAACTTGAATCCTGCTAACACTCTCATCAAGGATGCTCTTGAATTATATATAAATGACTCATATAATGATTTATGTTGGTGAAGGAGTAGGCATATAGGTCAGTGATTATTGATTTTTCCTCAGTCATCTACTTGTTAATATTACTAAATTTACTAATAAGATTCAAGTTTTTTTTCACACTTTCTTCTCTTTCAGAAATCAGACTTTTGATACACCTTGTATATGAAAGAGTATAGCCCCTATGCTAGCCCACTTGGATTGGGTGGGAATAAGATCACTTTCCATTTCAGGCTTTTTGGGTTATTTTTTTTGGTTACTTATATTTGGGCTACTTTTCTATCATCCCTTAATGCTACTCTCTTCTACCTTCCCCCACCTTCTTCCTTTACTTTTATTCTTCTATTCATTTCTTTTCATTTTACTTTCTCCCCTTTCTCTTTACCATTCATTAGGCTTCCTAGCTGCTAAAATGGTATTATCATCCACTGAGTTTCTTTTCTATCACCCTTAATGCCACTCTCTTCAACCTTCCCTCACCTACTTCTTTTATTTTTATTCTTCTATTCATATCTTTTCATTTTACTTACTCCCTTTTCTCTTTACTATTCATTAGGATTCCTAGTTGCTAAAATGGTATTATCTTCCCCTGGTTAGTCTTTATGCTTGCACTGACATTGAAGAACTCTAGCCTAGGGAGTAGTCTGAGTCATCTTTCTTTAGGAAGTAAAGTTCCCCTGATGGCCACAGTATAATCTGGAACACTCACCATCAATTGGCAGGCGTTTCAGGAGATCTCGATATTTATCTTCTGTGAGTGTGATCCCCATGTCCTTCAGAAAATTTTTCAGGTTTTGAGCATCAATGTTTTCTGTTTACAAAAGATGAGAATGGTGACTTATGGGAATGTGAGGAATTTGCAATGACTCCAGAAGGTGAAGGATACTACTTATTCCTGTGTCCCATCATCTCCAAATTCAACAAGAAGAGGAGAGATAGCCTTTGAGATGAGCCTACACATAAACAGAAAGTCACCTGGTAATTCAAAATTAGAAATTAGAAAATTCAAAAATAGAAATTATGTTTCATTCTGGTTCAGGGAAATATAGTAGAATGAAGAGGACTACACTGAGGAGTGCGAAATGGTTATTAGATAATTGTCTGATGAAGATCGACAAATCAATGACATGTAAAGCCACCTAAGCCTAGCTACTAAGCAAAGTTGGATTATCTTTGCCTTTATCCCAACTTTTTGGACTCATCTGAATACAATACCACTCTTCACCATTGGCTTGGAGACCTAGAATGTTGTCTGTCTCAACCTTAGGAAAAGTGAAATAAGAATAAAACATACTACATTCCAGGAAATTCATGACTCACTACAAAGAGAATGGGGGAGTATCTGGCAAGCTTGTAAGTGGATTTAAATAGAGTGATGATCATTGAACATATTCATCCCCGATAGGTAATATCACAGTTGTTATCATGGACTCCTGAACTCTTTCTTTGTCTGCCTCCTACCCCATATCCAATCACTTGCTGAATATTGCCACTTCTCCCTGCATAACATCTCTCACATCTACCCCCTTTTTTCTCTACTCACACAATACTTTTAGCTCAACTCACCTTCAGTTTTTCCCTTGAAGAGATGTTATAATGCCCCCTAATCAGTCTTCCTGCCTCAGGAGTCTCCCTCTCCACTCCATCTTTTACACAGCTGCCAAAGTGATTCTCTTTAAGCACAGATCTACTGACCATATCATTTAATAAACTTCCCTGGTTCCCTCTTTTTTCTCCATAAAGCTCTTCACAACCTAACCCCAACTTACCTTTCTAGTCTTATTATATATCACTTTCCCCTGCCTACTTTATGTTCCTCACACATAGCCTTCCATTTCCTGTCTCTGTATTATCTTACTTGCTGTCTCCCATTCTCTCTTTACTTCCACCTCAGCATCCCCCTCTTCCTTCAACATGAACCACAATCTCTGCCTTTTATGAGGAGGCTTTTCTGATTCCCCCACTGCTAGGGACCTCCTTCTCAAATTACATTGTATTTATTCTGCATATATTCACAGGTATACATGTTGTCTTGCCCAATGAGAAGACCAGCTCCTTGTGAGGTGGGACTATTTCCTTTTTTTTGTCTTTGTATCTCCAGTGCTTAGCATAAACCTAATGGGCACCTAATGAATGCTTGCAAGTTGATTATCTCTGTCTATGCATATCAACAAATCATTTTTATATATACTGTTAAGGAAATTACCTGAAAAAGGAAATAATTTGCCCTACGGTTACACGACTAGTAAGTGTCAGAGGTAGGATTTGAATACAGGGCTTCTTGACTCTAATATAATATCTTTATCCACTATGCCATACTTCTTCTCATGGATTTCTGTGAAAAATATTGAGATTTACCTGATTTCTCATTATAACTTTTCACTCACCCTTAATGGATTTCACATTATCCATAACTTTTTTCAGGGAGACCTTCCCATCAGCTGTAAAGCAAGGAAGAGATTAGACAGGGATCTGAGGATGCAGAGCCTCACAAAAATAATATTACATTATACTTTGCAATTATGAGATAAGACCAAGGAATTTAACAGCTTTCTCTGAGTTTTTCCTATTTTCTCTAAAAATTAATTTATAACAGGCAGCTGAGAAATGAAGAAAGCTATCAATCTATAAAGCGATGATAATAATAGTAATAAGACAGTTAACTTTTACATAAGACTTTAATGTTTGCAAAATGCTTTAAAAATATTAACTTGTTTTATTCTCACAAAAACCTTGGGAGGCAGGTGCAATTATTATCTCCCTTTTAGAGAGGAGGAAACTAAGGCTGAAAGAGGTTAAATGACTTGCCCGGGACAGCTAGGTGGTGCCATAGTGCACACAGTGCCAGTCCTGGAGTCAGGAAGACTCATTTTCATGAGTTCAAATCTGGCCTCAGACACCTGTTATCTTTTTGACCCTGTTTTGGCTCAGTTTCCTCATCTGTAAAATGAGCGGGAGAAGGAAATGGCAAACTATTTCAGTATCTTTGCCAAGAAAACACCAAATGGGGTCACTTAACCCTGTCTGCCTCAGTTTCCTCATCTGTAAAATGAGCTGGAGAAGGAAATGGTAAACCAATCCAGTATCTTGGCCAAGAAAACCTAACTTGGGGTCCCAATGGGTAGGATAAGACTGAAATGACTGTACAAGAGCAACCAAAAGAGTTACACAGTTAGTTTATGTCTAAGGCTTTGAACACAGGTCTGTACTGCGTAGCTATATCATAGAATCACTTAGGGAGCTTCTCTTCTCTTAACTATTGAATATCAGAAGAACTTGTATTTTAATTGGACATTTTTATTTTGGCATATGAGATTCTGGACATTTTAGGAGTAAGATGGAAAGAATTGACACCTTCTTATCTCTTGGCCCTCTGTGAAATGAAGGGACTAGGGTAATCTCCATGTCCCTTCCCAGCGTGGACATGATATGAGCCTGTGTACTAGGAAACTTCCATTTTTTTTTAATAACATGTGGAAAAGAGGACCTAGTATTTCCTTTCAATGCTCTGATCACAATCTTGTTTGTGGTTAATATTTTATGTATCTTTGCAAATTTCCTTTGCTTTGTCTAATTGGTTAAATGGAAGACATTCTGTATATAAGGAAACAAATATGTAACTATTAAAAATATTATTTTTAAATGGTATATAATTTATACTGGTGGAAGCAGGTATGATTCATTTAGGAGAACAATCCCATTTAGTGGGATCACTTTGTTAAAAGCCCAGAAATTGAAGCATTTAGCTAAAGAAGTTTATGAAATTCAAACCAAATATGGGATAAATGACATATATCGATCTCTTTTTAAAATATACAGAATACTTTACATAAACCATCTGACTTCAGCCTTGCAATAACCCTATGAGCTCTGTGCTACAGGAGTCATTACCATATGTGTACCCTTAGAGTGTTATCCTTAACTCTTTCCTTTCCCCTCCTTGTCACATCCAATCAATGCCAACACTTTTTGGTTCTGCTTCTATAGTCTATCTGCTTGCATCTCCCCACCTACACTCACATGCTCCATTTGCACAATATTAGATATAGTATTCACTTTTGTTTTTTGGACACACGTGACTAACAAAGGCAGCTGAAGAAAGCTTAGAAGAGTTGAAAAAATGTGTTGGTTGAAGAAATACTTACATTGACAGGGTCATCAGTTATTGAAATATTGAAGATTTACACCCTCTGACAACTGGCCAGAAGGGTTTAGAGCTGAGGACTCCACTATTTTTTAAACTAAATCATGTATTTTGGGCCAGTTAGAAGCCCGGTTTAGTGTTTTCAAATGCACGCCAATTATTAAACAGTGTATGACATATAAATCTTCAATTATCGTTGTGAGGGAAATTTTGACTGTTAGCAAATCTTCTGTGGTTTTGTATATGAGACCAGTAAGGCTAAGTGGATAAGAGATGCATTACTTATAGTCAGCTCGGTCTACTCAGAACAATGAAAACATGGATCTATTGAAATAATAATAATAATAGCTATATTTACAAAGTATTTTAAGGTTTATAATATTCTCTATATATGTATATATACAGTATTCTCGCAACAAACTTATGCAGCTGACATGATTACTATCCCTATTTTACAGATGACAAAAGAGAGGTTAAGTGAGGATAAGTGCCTTGCCCATGGTTGTAACAGAAGTTGTCTAAAGCAGGATTTGAATTTAGGTCTTCTTGAATCTAAGCCCAATACTAGAAAATTTCATTTGGCTGGTTAGGATTCCCTAATTCAGTTGGGCTTTTCTCTTTAAAGAGAATCATAAGGCAGCTTAGGTGGGACCTGTGTAAGGAGTCTTCCATCCTTGTGTTCTACTCATTGGCATTCTGGGAGACTCTGGACGACTCTGGACTTGAAAGTTCAGTCAGAGATGGTATTTCATTATACATTAGGATGGATTTTTCTCTCTATAGGTACTTCTATCTTTTCATGTGAACTAAATTAAGATCTTTTCAGAAATTCTCAGCCAGAAAGTCAAAAATTCCACAAAACACATAGAGTCTTAAGAAAGGCTCACCATCAACTGGCAGGTTATTCAATAGTTCTTCCATTTCTCTATCTGTGAGCTTGATCCCCAGGTTTCCCAGAATACTGTCCAGGTTGTTAATATCAACATTCCCTCCTTTGGGAAGAAGAAAATTGAAGGACGTAATCAATCAAACATTCATTAAGTCCTTATTATGTTAGGCGCTGTACTAAGTTGTAGGGATTCAAAGCAAAGTCAAGTCAACAAACATCTATTAAGTGCTTACTGTGTGCCAGGCACTATACTAAGTACTGGGAATAAAAAGAAAATCAAAAGCACTGTCTCTGCCCTCAAGGAGCTTACAGTCTAATGAACGGGACAAATAAGAAAAACAGGGAATTGTGCCCGGGAGGGACAAATTGTATGTATATAGTGTGTGTATACACACACACACACACACATATATAATTATATATACATGTATATATTATATACATATATAATGTACATATATGTTATATATTAATATATATAAAATTATATATTAAATATAATTAACGAATTTCAGAACTGGATTCATCATTCTTAGTTTGAAGGTGAGATAATACAAATAATAATTCTAAGGACACACATGGAAAGTCATTGAGAGAGCTTGGAAGATGATCTGTTGCTGCGAGCCTGGTCAAAGAGACCTTGACAAACATTTCAAGAGAAACCTTCATAGCACAGAGTAAGGACTGAATTGGTCAAGGTTGATGGAATCTGGTAAAGCAGATGGCTAATCTATATACTTTAGGTCAAGGGGTTTGAAATTCTCTGAAGTGGCAGAATCTGGTCAATTACCTTCTCCAGGGTGGCTGCTCATGAAGAACTGGAGGGCATGCTGAATCAGAACATTGGAAGGATAAGAAAATTTATGTTATAATCACTGAGAAGAAATAAAACAGTTTTTCACTCACCACTGAGATTCTGCATGGCATCCATTATATTTTTCTTGTTTATCTTCCCTAGGCCTGTAAGAGAAGGTACTATTCAGATCACAAAGGAAGTCACAAAGAGAATTATAATAATAGCACAAAGTTCATCATTTTGTAAACCCAGCCTATAAAGACTGCCCTATTCCTTCCCTACTCCACCAAATAATGATGAAGAAATAGAGCTCTCAAGAGAATGAATTCATCTTTCATTAACATAAATTTTTCTGACTTTGTGGTAACACAATCCATTATAGTGAATGGAGGCTTTATTGCAGATAAAAGCTTTCCTTTAAATAGGTACTATTTCACAAAATCTTAGCTCAAGTGCCTTTTAAAAGGAAATAGTAAACATACAAGTTTCGAAACAAGTTTTTTTTTTGGTATGTGAAACTATGAATCTTATGAAGAATAAGTTGTTTTAAAAAGCATGTGATAAATTTAAATTTTAAATTTTTCTGCACTCCTGTTCTCATTTGTGTATTTCATGCATCTTTCATTGATGTTCTTTTCATTCTTTTTTTTGCATCATTATCACTACTTCTTTCTCCTCCCCATTGCTACCATCACTCTAAGTGAGAACCTGGAAAGACCTTAGCCTAAAAGGGCCAAGGTCTCCCAATGCATCCTGGGTCATCTCCAGTAGTCCTGGTGAATATCAGGTCACTGGACCAAGATGGCTCTGGAGGAGAAAGTGAGGCTGGTGACCTTGCACAGCCCTCCCTCACTCAAATCAAAGTCAACTGCAAAGTCATGTCATCATTTCCCTGATGTCATGGTCCTCTTAGAGAACGAAGGAAAAACACAACACAACGATAACAACAACAACTGTCATCCCTCTCTCCTCAATAAAAACCCTAGCTTATAATAAATAAAAATAGAGTCAAGGAAAACATATGTCTTATTTGCACTTCTAGTCTATAAACTCTCTGGGAAGACATTAGAATTCTGATTCATCACCAGTCTTCCGAAGTCAGAACTCCAATTTTAAGTCTTTCAAAGTTGCTTTTATTTATGATGTAATCATTTCATAAGATTTTTTTCTTGATTCTATTCACTTCACTCAGCATCAGTTCATAAAAGTTCTCATGTTTCTCTGAAGTTATCCCATGTGATGTTTCTTATGGTATAATAACATTCTGTTACATCTACATATGGTAATTTCATTAGCCATTCTCCAACTGATATCCACCTTGTAAGTTTCCAGGTCCTTTCTACAACAAAAAGTGATGTTATATATTTTTTATTTTGTGCTTTTGGGTCCTTATCTCTTTTTTTGAACTTTTTAAAGACTTAAATAGAGAAGTTACATAGATATATAAAAAGTGTACTGCTTTTTCTTTTTTATTATAGCCTCAAATTGCTTTTTAGAATAGTTGGACTAATTCACAGCTTCATCAACACTGCATTGATATAACTGTCTTCCCAAAGTCTCTCCAAATTTTCTGAATAAGTACATTGATTTAGCTAATATTGCCATTTTTGTTATATTGACATGGCCCAAATATAACAAAATAATATTCCTCCATTTATATGATAATGCTTATTTCTATAAATGGTATTTTTTTAAATTATGTGCGCATAATTTCTCTCTTCATCTTGGTATCTGGATTCCCTAAAATGCTATAATTCTGTAGTTATTTTTAATGGAATACCTTTTTTTAAAAAAATCTCTTCCTGATTTTGTTTGTAACATACAGAAAGTCTGAAAATTTGTGTAGTTTTATTTTATATTTTTCTACTCTGCTGAAGTTGTTTCAATTAAGTTTTAGTTCATACTCTAAATGAATTGTTCTATCATCTGTAAAAAAATTAAAAATTTTATTTCCCTTCTGTCTGTACATCTTTCTTCATTTATATTTTTTATTGCAATAGGTGGAAATACATCAAATCATAGTGGTGATAATGGAAATTACCCCAACCATACTGGGGCCATCCATTTCTCATCCAGGGACAGCACTATTTGTTAGCAAATACAGCACATACCCATTTAAGTAGAATGGATTCTCTAGTGAGTTTTCCTGCATGATAAGATGCTCAGACATATTCAGATGGATTTGTTTGTGAGTTCCCTGCAAAGCTGCAGCGAATGGCAGAGGGCTAAACTTGGAGGCTGAGATTTGGGGTTAAATTATGCCTCATATGATTACAAGCTGTGTGGCCATAGGCAAATCACTTAACCTCTCTGGGTCTCAGTTTTATTATCTATGAAATGAGGAGGTTAGACCAGATGACCTCTCAGGTCCCTTCTAGCTCCAAAAATGCAAGCCTTCCTTGCCTGCATATCTTGTATGACTTTTGTCCATTTCCTCTCAGAGCTTTGTCATAGAGCTACCACTCAACTTGCTGGGTGCTTTCTTTTCCCTTTACTGACACTATCAGGGTGCCAATGGAGTACTTATCTACTTGTTAACCTTTATTTAGTTTTTTTTTTATATTTCCCTCCATCCTGTCCCCCTTTATTCAATTTTCTCCCTTGACCCTGTCCCTTTTCAAAAATGTTTGTTTTTGATTATGTGCTCTCCCAATCTGTCCTCCCTTCTATCATCCCCCCTCTCTTATCCCCTTTACCCCTACTTTCCTATAGGGTAAGATACCCAATTGAGTGTGTATGTTATTCCCTCCTAAAGTCAAATCTGATGAGAGCAAGATTCACTTATTCCCTTTCACCTGTCCCCTCTTCTCTTCCAATAGGACTGCTTTTTCTTGCCACTTTTGTGTAAGATAATCTATTTGTTAACCCTTAACCTTGCCCTATGATGACTCTACTTAACATCTGTTCTTTAAAGTTTCTCACTGGTTATCTGTTGTAGATACCACCACCATGTACTTCTCTATTGCCCTGTGTAAAGGCAATCAGTGGATGGGAAGATCTTCCCTGCCCATTTGAGTGTGCTTCGGGGGCAGGGCTTTCAGGGTCCTGGGGGGAGTGGCTAGGACTGGAGCCAATGGTAGGTGCCTGAGTTCTAGTCTACCTGATGACATGAAGCCTGTGGTGGGAGGAGCTTGCTGAACGGTTGGAGCAGAGCTAAGAGTCAGTTGGTGAGAGCAGTCAAGAACTGAAAGAGAGAGGAAGTAGGCAGCTAGCTGGAACACAGCTTGGAGATTGCGGCGGAAGCAGTGGCAACAGCAGCAGGTGCTACAAAAAAGCAGGACTGACCCTTATGGAGACCAGAGAGTGCTGAGCAGGGGCTTGAGGCCAGTGGGTGGTCTTCTTGCTGGAAGGCCCCGGCATGGGGTGGGGGAAGCACCAGTATGGCTTGGCTTGCTGCCATAATGTTTTTCTGTGCCTTCCTGGTCACTATTGTGAGATGGACATATTGGTTTTGGAAGGTTCTTGCCAGGATGTCAAACTGGGGACACTGGTCTGTGGGTCTGCTACTTTTGAGTTTCAATAAATGTTTTAACTCCTCTGCCTTCTACTTAGAGAATTCCTTATTTCCTGCAATTCTGGACCATTCAGGCATTTTCATGGTTATCTCTGAAGTCATGAATTCTGCCTTAATGATATACCCTGTATGTAATATTCATTTTTAGTTCTTTGGAGAATGTATTCCTTGTCTCACTAGAAGTAACATTGGCAGAATATTGGTATTAAAAATTGGACCTTTGTTTCCATAGAAAATTTGGTATAATTAATGGAGCTTTAAATTTCCCAAAGACAACCTAGCCTACTCTTCTCTTAAACTCTGGGAATAACTGGTCCATCTTTATTCCTTCTCCCAGACATATACATTTAGGGACAAGCTCTATAAGGCATCTCATGATCTTTGTAATGGACAGTCTTCATCTACTTGGCCTTACCTGTATGGATGGTTTACACAGACTCATGAGGGTTATAGTGCTTTTCCCAGAGGCTATGCAATATTCCAGGCTTTGATGCAACCAACAAAATGTCATCCCCCAAACAAGACTATTGTAGACTATTCAGAGGATATAACCTTCCACCAAGAAAACATCTTCAACTTGGACTCTCTACTGCATCTCCATCACAGTGCTGAATACCTTTTGTCATCATACATATCTCTCTTTTATGCCTCACCTAATGTTTGTGATTAGAGGTGCATTCAACAGGGTTATTAGTGCTATACCTTTCAAGGATTGTAGATTGATTTTTACATATGGACAGGAAATACCTTGTTGGAAAGAAGACTCTAAGGTGTTCTTTTGCTCTACTGAATCAAATACTACTTTATAACTGGCAAACAGTAAAATGTGAGTTTATGTTTTCTACATCTTTCACTAAAGTACAAAATGACAAAAATGCTGTCTGGTATTGAGTATCTCTTTCAAAGACATGCTTATTTTCTGCTAATACTCTCATCAAGGAGGCTCTTGAATTGTGTGTAAATGACTCATATAAAGATTTTGTATTGGTGAAAGAGTAGGCATAGAGGTAAGGGATTGTTGCTTTTTCTTAGTCACCTATTTATTAATAAGATCCAATTTTTTCATACCTTCCTCTCTTTCAAAAATGTTTTATATATAAGGTGTCACAAAAGTCTAAATATAGTTTAAAGCTATTAAGGCTGAAAATTGCACTACGACTTTTGGAACACCCTCTCTATCCATCAGTACTTTCACAATGTGTCTCCTTCAGAACCATTTTCTATATACACTTATATATATACATACATACATACATATATACACATCTCTCTATCTATATATCTATCTATCCACACATATACTATATACCAGGCAACTTTCCTCATCCTTTTTTCTCTTTAATGCTACCTCTATTCCTCAGATAATCTTATCCTGGATTATTTTTTCTCAATGTTGCTTTTTTACTCTTTTTATTTATTAATTTATTTAATATTTTTAGTTTTCAACATTGATTTCTACAAGATTTTGAGTCACAAATTTTCTCCCCATTTCTACCCTCCCCTCACCCTCAGATGGCATAAATTTTGATTGCCCCATTACCCAGTCTGCCTTTCCTTTTATCACCCCACTTCCTCCCATACCCCTTACTTTCTTGTAGGGCAAGATAGATTTATATACCCTATTGCCTGTACATTTAATTTCCCAGTTGCATGTAAAAATAACTTTTTTTAAAACATTTGTTTTTAGAACTTTGAGTTCCAAATTCTCTCCCTTCCTCCCTCCCCACTCACCCTCCTTGAAAAGGTAAGCAATTCAACATAGGCCACACAGGTATTGTTATGCAAAACACTTCCATAATAGTCATGTTATGAAAGACTAACTATATTTTCCTCCATCCTATCCTGTCCCCCTTTATTCACTTTTCTCCCTTGACCCTGTCCCTTTTCAAAAGTGTTTGCTTTTGACTACCTCCTCCTCCAATCTTCCCTCCTTTCTATCATCTCCCCACCTCTTATCCCTTTCCTCCCTACTTTCCTGTAGGGTAAGATACCCAATTGAGTATGTATGTTATTCTCAAGCCAAATCCGATGACATCAAGATTCACTCATTCCCTTTCACCTACCCCCTCTTCTCTTCCATTACAATAGCTTTTTCTTGTCACTTTTATGTGAGATCTTATCCTGGATTATGATATTTGGTTACAAATGTTCTCTCTCTACTGCTCTTGATAGTATGTGATTGTTTGTTATGGTAATCATTACAGATCTCTTCCATTTTCTCTTATTTATTGCTCTGTATCCTTAAAATCCCTGGAGATTACTATACTTAAGCGAATTCCTTATAAAGTTTTCTTTAAATTGGTTTAACTTTCCACAGCTTCTTAACAAGAAGATAATGCATTCTTTTTATATTTTGATCTTTTTCTTGACAAGGCAATGGTCTTATAGTTCACAGCTGATCCAGTGATTACTCTTATAGCAAGAATAAAGTTTTTTAAAACCTGTTCTGTATAATTCATTTCATTTTTTAAATGCTCTTTGGTGCTCACCAAACCTAGCACCTACCAATCTACCAATTATTTTCTTGAAGAAGCTGTTCCTGATACAAATGCATAAAGCCTCTGTATAGTCTACAAATCTCAGGCATTGCTCTTTCCTTTATACTGAATCCTTAGTTCTACAATAAGGTATGACCAAAAATTCCATGAAATCATATTTCTTGTTGCCTTTACGTGTATGATAAGACTAACTCCACCAGTTCCTTCTTTGCCTCTTCCAGCCATTTAACTGTGTGACTACAGTTTTCATTGACTTGCAAAGTGCTTTACAAATATTAACTAACTTTATACTTATAACAACTCTTCTCAGTGTCTATTAAAGAGTGAGGAAATGCTCCCTACATTTCTGAGGGTACAATTGAAATTTTATAAGGAGTGTGGAGTGTCACCCCATTGTGAATACCCCTATGTCCCTATGCCCTGAAACAAAAAACAGAGCAACTTTGCCTCCTGTTTCCTGTCATACTCCTCAAACTCTTTTGGTCAAGAATCCAAATGAATGGAACCCATTTGTGGAAACAAGAGTGGCAACAAGATCACTTTCCATTAGAGGCCACTGTTATCAACTACTTGACTCTCTTCTACCTTCCCCCATCCTCTTCCTTTTTTTCATTCTTCCATTCATTTCTTTTCATTTTACTTGCTCCCCTTTCTCTTTACTATTTGTTAGGCTCCCTAGTTGCCAAAATGGTATTATCTTCCACTGGTTTGCCTTTATGCTTGCACTGACATCGAAGAACTCTAGCCTAGGGAGTAGTCTGAGTCATCTTTCTTTAGGAAGTATCAGACATTTTCACACAAGCAATCGCAAGTTTCCCTGATGGTCACGGTATAGTCTGGAACACTCACCATCAATCGGCAGGTGTTTCAGGAGATCTCGATGTTCATCTTCTGTGAGTGTGATCCCCATGTCCTTCAGAAAGTTGTCCAGGTTTTGAGCATTAATGTTTTCTGTTTACAAAAGATGAGAATGGTGACTTATGGGAATGTGAGGAATTTGTAATGACTCCAGAGGGTGAAAAGATACTACCCATTCCTGTGTCCCATCACCTCCAAATTCAACAAGAAGAGGAGAGTTAGTTTTTGACATGAATGTATATGCATAAAGGGAAAGTCACTTGGGAATTCAGAAATAGAAATTACTTCCTTCTGGTTCAGAGGACCATGCTAAATTAAAGAAGCCTACACTGAGGAATGTGAAATGGTCTGGTGAAGATTTAGAAATCAATGACCCATCAAATTACACGTTTCTTGCTAATAAATTGGGCTTCTTTATCTGCCTTTATGCCAATTGTTTTGACTTTTCTAAATACAATCCCACTCTTCACTACTGGCTTGGAGACATAGAATGTTGTCTTTCTCAATATTAGGAAAAGTGAAGCAAGAACATAACGTATTTTGTTCCAGGAAATTCAGAACTTCCTACAAAGAGGCTGAAGAAATTTAGCAAGCTTCTAAGTAGATTTAAATAGAATGATGATCATTTAGCACATTTATCTATAATAGGGAGTGTCACAGTTGTTATCCTGGACTCCTGACTCTCACCACCCCACATCCAATCAGTTGCTAAATCTTGCCACTTCTCCATTCATAACATCTCTCACACCTACCCCCTTTTATTTCTACTCACACAGCCATATCCTTAGCTTAATCCATCATCCAACTCTCCCTTTAAGAGATGTTGGAATGCCCCCTAATCAGTCTTCCTGCCTCAAAGGTCTCTTTCCCCTCCAATCCATCATTTACAGAGCTGCCAACCTGATTCTGTTTAAGCACAGATCTACTGACTACTGGTTCAAATACACAAACTTCTGTCTCTATGGATTTAAAACCTGGCCCCAACCTACCTTCCTAGTCTCATCATATATCACTTTCCCTTGTGTACTCTCTGTTCCTCACACATGGCCTTCCATTTCCTGTCTCTGTATTATCTTACTAGCTGTCCCACATACTCTCTTTACTTCCATCTCAGAGTCCTTCTCTTCCTTCAGGGTGAAGCACAGTCTTTGCCTTCTATGATGAGGCTTTCCTAATTCCCCCACTTCTGGGACTCTCCCTCCCAAATTATGTTGTATTTATTCTGCAAATATTTACATGCATACATGTTTTCTTTCCCAAGAGAGGGTAAGCTCCTTGTGAGCTGGACCTATTTCATGGTTTTTGCCTTTGTATCTCCAGTACTTAGCACAAATATAATGTACACCTAATAAATGCTTGTCAGTTGATTATCTCTGTCTATGCAGATCAACAAATTATTTTTAAATATGCCATTCAGAAAGCTGCCTAAGAAGGGAAGTAATTTGCCCCTACAGTCACACAACAACTAAGTGTCAGAGGCAGGTTTTGAAGAGAGGACTTCTTGACTTAAGGCTATACCTTTATCCACCATGCCATACTTCCTCTCTCATGGATTTCTGTGAAAAATAATGAGATTTATCTGCCTTCTCATCATTACTTCTCACTCACCTTTAATAGTTTTCACATTTTCCATAAGTTTATTCAGGGCGACTTTCCCATCATCTATAAGACAAGGTATAGATTAGACAGATAGCCGAGGATGCAGAGCCTTACAAAAATATTACATTATACTTTGCAATTATGAGATAAGCCTGAAGAATTTAACAGTTTTCTCTGAATTTTATCCTATTTTCTCTAAAAACTAATTTATAATAGGCAGCTGAGAAATGAAGAGAGCTCTCAATCTATAAAGTGATGATAATAATAGTAATAAAACAGTTAACTTTTACATAAGACTTTAATGTTTGCAAAATGCTTTACAAATATTGACTCACTTTATTATCACAAAAACTTTGGGAAACAGGTGCAATTATCATCTCCCTTTTAGAGAGGAGGAAACTGAGACTGAGAGAGGTTACATGACTTGTCTGGGGGCAGCTAGGTGGTGCCCTAGTGCACAGAGTGCCAGTCCTGGAGTTAGGAAGACTCATTCTTATGAGTTCAAATCTGGCCTCGGACACTTATTATATTTTTGTCCCTGCACAAGTCACTTAGCCCTGTTTTGCCTCAGTTTCTTTATGTATAAAATGAGCTGGAATAGGAAATGGTAAACCACTTTAGCTTCTTTGCCAAGAAAACCTAACGTGGTATCCCAATGAGTAGGACAAGACTGAAATGACGGTACACCAGGAACAAAAAGGGTTACACAGCTAGTTCATGTCTAAGGCTTTGAACATAGGTCCTCCTGACTCTGAGTCTAGCCCCACTCTACCATGTAGCTATCTCACAAAATTATTCAGGGAGCTTCCCTTCTCTTAGCTATTGAATATCAGAAGAACTTGTATTTTAATTGGACATTTAATTTTGGCATATGAGATTCCAGACGTTTTAAGAGAGATGAAAGAACTGGCACATTCCTATCTCTTGGCCTCCACTTCCTCCTCTGTGAAATTAAGGGACTAGACCAGGTGATACCCATGTCCCTTCCCAGCATGGACATGATATGACCTTATGTACTAGAAAGCTGCCATTTTTTATTGATAACACAAGGAAAAGAGGACCTAGTTTTTTCCTTCAATGTTCTGACCACAATCTCGTTTGTGGTTAATATTTTTAATATTAATTAATTTTTCTTTGCAAATTTGCTTTACTTTGTCTAATTTGTTAAGTGGAAGTCATATTGTCTATGAGGTAACAAATATGTAATTTTATTGGCAAGATCATGGATTCTTGAAATATTGAAGATCCACACCCTTTGACAACTAGCTAGAATGGCTTAAACTGAAAACTCTTTTATTTTTGCTGAAACAATGAATTCTGGACCAGTTAGAGACCCTGTTTAGTTTTTATAACTACAGACTAATTTTTAAGCAGCTTATAATATACATGTCTTTCATTACCATGGTGAGGTAAAATTTTAAAGCCTCAGCTAGCAAATTTTCAGTGGTCCCCTGTACAAAACCATTAACACTAAATTGATAGGGGATCATTTTCAGAATGTTGCCCACTAGGTGATTTTTATTTTATTTTTTTGCCAAAGAAAGATGGAAGGATTTACTTAGGTGTGCATAGGTTGTAATCTGCTTAGTCTATTCAAACCAATGAAAATATAATTCTTTTGAAATAATAGTAACAACAGCTGGCATTTACATAATACCTTCAGTTTGCAATATTGTACATGTATATATGCACTCATATATGTTTGTTTTTTCATTTGATTCTTGCAACAACCTTATGTAGCAGACACTAGTACTATCTCCATTTTACAGATGAGGTAAGAGAGGTTAAGTGAGGACAAGTGACTCATCCAGGATCATACCATAAATGTCTAAAGCAGGATTTGAACTTAGGTCTTCTTGAGTCTAAGTCCAGTATTAGAAAATTTCATCTGGCTGATTAGGGTTCCCTGATTCACACTGGGCTCTTATTAAAGAGGGCCACTAGGCAGCTCAGGTGGGGCCTGTGGTAAAGAGTAAGGAGTCTTCCGTTCCTGTGTTCTACTCAGTGGCATTCTGGGAAACTCGAGTTGAAGATTCAGTTGGAGTTAATATTTCATCATATATTATGATGGGTTTTCTCTACAGGTATTTGTATTTTTTCATGTGAACTAAATTAGGATCCTTTCAGAAATTCTCAGCCAGGAAATCAAAGCTTCCCCAGAAGCACACAGGGGCATAAGAGATATTCACCATTAACAGGCAGGTTACTCAATAGTTCCTCAATTTCTCCATCTGTGAGCTTGATCCCCAGGTTTCCCAGAATACTGTCCAGGTTGTTAATATCAACATTCCCTCCTTCAGAAAGAAGAAAATTGAAGAACATAATCAGTCAAAAATTCATTAAGTCCTTATTACATGACAGACACTATATTAAATTATAGGGATTCAAAGCCAAGTTAAATCAACAAGTATCTATTAAGTGCTTACTATATGCCAGAAAATGCGCTAAGCGCTGAAAATAAGAAGAAAATCAAAAACATTGTCTCTGCCCTCAAGGACCTCACAGGCTAATGGGGGAGACAAATAAGAAAAATATGGACTTTTGCCCAAGAGGGACAAATTGTATAAAGCCTGTATGTAAATACAATTATTCTATGAATTTCAGAACTGGATTCATCATTCCTAGTTTGAAGGCGAGATAATACAAATAACAATTCACTTGTGTAAAGTACTTTCCAAATGTTCTCCAAACTCATTTTGAAAGGCATAGTGACAACTTCTAAGGACACACATGGGGAGTCATTGGGAGAGCTTGGAAGATGATCTATTGCTGAGATCCTGGTCCAAGCTTGACAATCTTTTCAAGAGAAGCCTCCATAGCACAGAGTAAGGAATGAATTGGTCAAGGCTGCTGGATTCTGGCAAAGCAGACAGCTAATCTACACAGTTTAGGCCAAGGGATTTGAAGTTCTCTACAGTGACAGAATCTGGTAACCAGCCTCCTCCAGGGTGGCTGCTCATAAAGAATTGGAGGGCACGAGGCAGAAACGCTGAATCGGTACATTGGAAGGATAAGATAATTCGATAATTCATATCATAATTACTGAGAAGAAATAAAACAGTTTTTCACTCACCACTGAGTCTCTTCACAGCATTCATAAGGGTGTTCTTATTTATCTTCCCTCGGGCTGTAAGAGAGGGTGCAAGGTCACAGAAGAAGTAACAGAGAATTACAATAATAGCTCAGAGTTCATCGTTTTGTAAACCCAGCCTATAAAGACCGTCCTATTCCTTCCTTGCTCTCAAAATGAGAATGAAGTAAGGAAACAGAGCCCTCAACGATTGAATTTGTCCCTTTCAGATTTTTATGACTTTGTGGCAACACAATCCTTATAGTGAAGGGAGGATTTATTGTAGAGAAAAAACTTTGCTTCAAACAGATATTATTTCACAAGCTTTGACTCAAGTACCTTTTTAAAGGAAGTAGTAGACAGAACTGGTTTGGAAACAGGCTGGCTATTTTTGGTATCTGAAACTGTGACTCTATTATGTATCACTTGTTTTTTTTTTGTTTTAAAAAAGTGTGATAAATTCAACAAGGTAATTCCAATATTGTGCTTCTCTGTTACTTTTTCTTAACTCTTGTTCTCTTCTGTATATTTTATGCATCTTTCATTGACATTCTTTTGATTCTTTTATTCCTTTTTCTTTTGGTATCATTCTCGCTACTTCTTTGTCCTCCTCATGACTTTCATCACTTCTTCCTCAATAATAACCCTTGCTTATAAGAAATAAAAATATTGTAAAGAAAAACACATCTACACACTGCCTATATGTAAATATTTTATATTTTTCTACTTTTTTGGTTATTTCAGTTAATTTTAATTAAATCTCTAGGATCATCTAAATGAACTGTTGTATCATCTTTAAAAACTGATAATTTCGTTTCCCTTCTGCCTCTTCTTTAATTTATTTTTGTTTTGCAATATATAGAGTATGTCAAATAACAGTGGTGAAAATAGATATCCTTGTCTTACCCAATTTTATTGGGATAGGTCATCTTTTTCTCATCCAAGGACAGCTCTATTTTTAACCAAATGTAACCACCCATTAAAGTACAAAAGCTGCCCTGGTGAGTTTCCCTGTATTATGTGATGCTCAAATAGATCTGCTTGAGAGGTCCTTGCAAAGATGCAGATAGCAGAGTACTAAACTTGGAGACATTTGGGTTTAAATGTCTCATATGGTTAGTGTCACCTCAGGCAAGTCATTTAACTTCTTTGGGCCTCAGTTTCATTATCTATAAAATGCAGAGGTTGGAACTGATGGGACCTTCTTTAAGGTCCCTTCTAACTCTAAACATATTAGCAATCCCTGTATGCCTGCATATCTTGTGTGACTTGTTCATATCCTCCCAGAATTTTGCCATAGGGCTACCAACCAACTTGTTGAGAGCTTTCTTTGCCCTATGTTGACATTGTGAGGGCACCAATGGAGCACTCTATTTTCCATTTGTTAACCCTTCACCCTTGCCCTGTGATTACAATATTTAACTCCTGTTCTTCAAAGTTTCTCATTGGTTATATGTTGTAGTTCGGTAACAGCTATATGGCACCTCTCTATTACCCTGTGTGTGATAATTCATTTTTAATTCTTTGGAGTGTGTTGTATTCCATGTCTTATTAAAAGTAACAGAAGTGGAATGCTGTTGTTAAAAAAATGGGCCTTTGTTTCCAAAGGAAACTTTTTTTTTTATAATTAATGGAGCTTTACTTTTCCCAAAGGCAACCTAACCTACTTTCCTCCTCTTCAACTCTGGGAAGAAATGATCCATCTTTATTTTTCTCCCAGATATACACACATAGGGACAAGTGACATAAAGGCACGCCATGATTTGTGTAATGGACATTCTTCAATCTATTTGGCCTTCCTTGTATGGATGGTTTGCACAAACTCTTCAGTGGTTACAGAGCTCTTTAAGAGGCTATGCAATATTCTAGGCTTTAATGCAACCAACAAAATGTCATCTCCAAAACAGGACTCCCAGAAGCCCTCTTCACCTTTGACTGTCCACTGCAACTCCATCACAGTGGGGAATACCCTTTGTTAACACACATTTTCTTGTTTTATGCCTCACTTGATATTTGTGATCAGAAGTTCATTGAACAGGGCTATTAAGTGTAATACCTTTCAAGGACTCTAGATTGATTTTTACATATAGGAAATGCCTTGTTGGAAAAAAGACTCTAAGATTTTCTTTTGCTCTACTGAATCAATTACTTTTTCAAAATCAACAAACAAGCAAAATGTGATCTTATATTCTTGTAATACAAATCATGGCAGTGCACCTGAGGACTGCTGTTGTGAATAATTTCAAGGGTCTAATTGCATAGTATAATGAACTCTCTGTTCAGATACTAAACATTGTTCAGTAAACCAAAGCATAACATTCATAGCAACATTCTTAAGCAAAACATATCCTCTAATACATATATATATCTCATGTCACTCAGCATGTCATGTAGCACATAGCATATACCATTGCATTCAGTAGCATTCCCCAAAATACTTGTTTACACAGCAGAGGGACCCAGCCTAGGGTCTTCCCTAGCACAATACATTGTGCATCATATATCATTGCATTCCCAAAATCATGGGGTCCCTGACTAGGGTCTTCCCTAGTACAACACATCCTTAAGGTGTAGCAGAAAAACACCACACCATCCATCCCTAGTTTATAGTAAGAACGCCACATTACACAGCATATTATCATGATCGTTGCATCCCCCAAATCAGGGGGTCCCAGGCCAGGGTCTTCTCTAGCACAACATATCCTTAAGGGGTATCAGAAAATACCACACCATACACCCCTAGGTTACAGTAAGGACAATCTCCTTAATCATTACCAAGCATCCAAGTAAAGTCCTCTTTCATCTTGACTCGAGGTTGACTTCCAAGTCCCATGGCTCTTCTTCTGTGGGCTGACTGATCTTGACTCTCACCTGGCTTTACAGGTAGGCAGCTCTCTGCTCCTGCTCCAGGTCTCAGCTCATAGGGACTGCTCCACTCCAAGCTCTTCCTGCTTCTGCCTGACAGCACTCTAGGGGTCCCTGCTTGCAGCTTTTGTTTTTGGGCAAACAAAGCTTAACAGGGCAGCAACACACACCACAAACGCCACCATCTCAATTCACCTCCAAAGTCTAGAGGGTCTGTGTTAACAGCTCAGTTCACTTTAACAGCTCTTAAAAAGTGCTTAAGCTAAGCCTCCTTCCCATTGGCAGGTCTCTGCCCTACAGCTCCACTAGCCTTCAAAGTTCAGAGGCTCCTTCAGCAAGTCTCTGCCATCAGAGGTCTCCTCTGTGATCTCAGAGGTCTCCTCCCTGCTCTCAGAAGTCTCCCCCCAGCTCTCAAAGCTCATTCTTCCTTGTCTCTTCTCTTCATTCTCTTCTTCTCAATGCTGGCAGCATATTTGATGCTAGCTGTCTCAATGTCTGCTCTCTCACAACACCGGCTCTCTTTATATACAGTTCTGGTCAGCATTTGATTGGCTAGAACCCACATGTATATGTCTGATTGGCTAGAGCCCACATGTACATCTGATTAGCTTGAGGCAGAAGCATGTGGGACTGAGGCTAGGAAACAACAACACAAACAGAAAAACAGCAAAAAATCCCACTTTGATTGCCCTTACAATTCTCTACATTTTTTTTGTATCTTTCCTCTCTTTCAGATCTTCCTATACAAGATATTCCAAAAGTCTTGGTATCATTTAAAGTTATTAAAGCTTAAAATTGCACTAGGACTTTTGAGACAGCTTCTTTATCCATCAGTATTCTTGCTATTGTATCTCCTTCAGAACAACTTTCTTTTCATAGGTTATCAATATCTTTTGCATTATTTTTATTTCCACATATATTTCTCGTCCTCTCTCACGAAACTATCCCCATTCCAAAAAATAAAGAAGTGAAGGGAAAAAGTTTGAGCAAACCTAATACATCAGCCATTACAACCACGTAGAATATGCTATACTCTTATTTTCCCATCTCTGCAAAGGGAGATGGGGAATATTATGTGCATTTTCTTTTTTTTATTATCTTTTTTTTT
>CM053626.1:181610486-181628172 GCA_028646595.1 Phalanger gymnotis
CACTCCTCCTTCCCCAAGAACCCCCAACTTGGACTGGGCTTAAATCTTCAGCAGGCTCTTCACTCCTGCTCTGATCAGCCACTTAATTCCTTCCACCAGGTGGGCCTGGGGCCAGAAGCAACTGCAGCCTAGTTCTAAAGCTGCCCCGCCTCTGCTGCCCCAGGGGCAGTAGCCAAACCGCAAACTCCGTCCCGTCCAGCAGTTTTTCCCACTAACCTTCTCTGTTGTCTTTGGTGTTTGTGGGTTGTGAAATCTGGTAGATGCCACAGCTCAGTAATTCAGGATGCAAGGGCACTCTCCGCTTGGCTCATGGTCTCATTGGTCCGCGGTCTGGTCGGCCCGCGCCGTGCGTGTGCTGGGCTCTACTTGGCTCAGGTCCGCTCCCCTCAGCTGGGAGCTGGGAGCTCCATGCGGGACAGACCTTACCCAGAGACCATCCGGGCTATCCTGGGCTGGAGCCCTGCTTCCCTCTGACACTTTGTGGGTTCTGCAGCTCTAGAATTGGTTCAGAGCCATTTTTTTATAGGTTTTTGGAGGGACTTGGTGGGGAGCTCACGCCAGTCACTGCTTTCCCGCCGCCATCTTGGCTCCACCCCCCAGAACAACTTTCTATATACACTTGGTCCAACTGGTCAGCTTTTCTCATCTTTGTTCTCTTTAATGCCATTTCTTTCCCTTTCATAATCTTATCCTGCTTGTTATGTTTGTGTACAAATGTTCTACCTCTACTCCTCTTGATGATTTGTTATACTAATCATTAGAAATCTTTTCCATTTTCTTTTATTTATGGTTCTATGTTTATCCTTAAATTCTATGGAGATTACTGTGCTTAGGGTTTTTCCTTACAGAGTTCTCTAAATTGGCTATTCTATGCTCTGTGAGACAATATTGGTTATAGCAATGTCCATCATCCTTCTCCATAAGATTTTACAAACAAGTTTGCTAACTAAATATGTTGCCACATTTCTTCACGTGGCATGTAAGTCAAACATTTCCTGAATAAGGTGCTGACTGGACTCATTTGGTTTTCGTCTTGTGTCAACAGATTTGGTTAAAGTGGTGCCTTATAATGGCCATCCATATAATTTTTGATGCCTATTTTCCATTTTCATTGTTAATTCCTTGTTTAAATAATTCAAGATTGACGTGTTTTGACTCTATGTCATATGTTTTTCACTATTATTTTCTTGATTTTTATATCATTTAATATATTTTTGATACATCAAAAGTCATATTCAGAACATTATAACGAGGATGATATGTTTTTGTTATACTCTGATCTTCTTCTTGACAAGGCAGTGGTCTTATTGTTCACAACTGATCCAGTGATTATTTTTACATCAGTAATTAGCATTTTCTATCTGGTTAGATACAATCTATTTAACTTTCTTTCCTTCCTTTTTTTAGTGCTCTTTGGTGCTTGCCAATTCTAGCTCTTATCGATTTTTTTCGTGAAGATACAAAGGCATGAAGCTTCTCTATAGTCTATAAGTCTCTGGTGTCTCTCTTTCCCTCACTCTGAAAACTTATCCCTAGTTCTACAATAAAGGATGACCAAATGTAACATAAAATCATGTTTCTTGTTGACTTTGGATGTACAATAAGACAAACTCCACAAACTTCTTTGTTTGCCTCCTTTCATTTAGTGATTTACAAATATTAACTTCTTTTGTCCTTGAAACAACCTGGGGGGATGGGCAGCTAGGTGGTGCAGTGATTATAGCACCGGCCCTGGAGTCAGGAGGACCTGAGTTCGAATTTGACCTCAGACAGTTGACACATTTACTAGCTGTGTGACCTTGGGCAAATCACTTAACCCCAATTGCCCTGACAAAAAAATCAAAAACAAAACAACCTGAGGGTGGTGGTGGTGGTGGTGGTGCTGTCATTATTTCCATTTCACAGACGAGTAAACTGGGGCAATCAGAGGTTAAATATTTTTTCGAGGGTCACATAGCTAGTAAATGTCTGAGGCCTCATTTAAACTCATATTTTCCTAATTCCACACACAGCACCACTGAGGTATCTTGAGCACATTTAGTACTCTATTATTTTTCATTTCATTCCCTCACAAATCTCTGTTACCACAATTACCACTCACAAATACCTAGTATTTTAAAAATGCTTACTCTGTGCAAGATAGTAGGGAAAATAAAGCTTCTTCAGGTCCTACCCAAGAAGCTCAACAAAGCTGAGATTTGAACTGTAGTGCTTGATTCCCAATCTCATCCTCCTTTCCATGACACCACACTTTCTCTTCGGAGGGATCTGAGGAGTCCTTTTACCACTAGCCCAGGCAAAAATTTAGAGAAACTATGAAATACTGTGAATTCCCAAATCTAAAGGAAACCATTTACTGATTATTT
Organism: Phalanger gymnotis; assembly: GCA_028646595.1. Taxonomy (NCBI): domain Eukaryota; kingdom Metazoa; phylum Chordata; class Mammalia; order Diprotodontia; family Phalangeridae; genus Phalanger; species Phalanger gymnotis. Next base: position 181,612,853 of record CM053626.1, read on the forward strand.
CCAGATTGGCTAGAGCAGTAGAGTTTAGGCTTGCCTTTTCAGAGTCTAATAAAGAATAAAAAAATGCTTCCAACATTTCTGACAGTACCATTGAAATTTTGTAAGGAATGTGGAGTGTCACCCCACGGTGAATACCTCTCTGCCCCTCTGCCCTAAGAAAAACTAAGCGACTTTGCCTCCTCCTTCCTCTCACACTCCTCCAGATCTTTTGGTCCAGAAATGCCAGCCCCTATGCTAGTCCACTTGAGTTGGGTGGAAATAAGATCATTTTTTTATATGAGGCAATATTGGGTTACTTTTCTATCAACCATTAACTATACTCTTTTTCTCTACCCACTTCCTTTATTTTTATTCTTTGGTTAATATTTTTTCATTTAACTTGCTCCTCTTTCTCTTTATTATTCTTTAGGCTTCCTTGCACTGAAGTTGAAGAACTCTAACCTAGGGAGTAGTCAGAGGCATCTTGCTTTAGAAAGTATCAGGATTTTTGGAGCTAAGATATTGGAATGAGATAGGAACTCACTTGAGTTCTCTCAAATTTTCCTCCAAACAACCTTGGAATAATACCTCAAAACCAGTTTTGGAGTGGGAAAGCAGTTTTCTAGCTCAGGACAATTTTGAGGGTCAGTAGGAAAGATGTGTTTTACTGTGTTTGGAGGGGAGTGTGGTTTGTGCAGGCAGTCCCTGAGCAAATCAGTGGCAGGTCTCACCCCAGCAGTGAGGCCCCAGGGCAAGCCAGCATCAAGACCCCACCCTTAGGTACAAACCAGTAGCTAGTTGCTGAGGTCCAGTGTAAGCCTGTGTAAGAACCTGAGATCTAGCACATAAGCTTGTAGTAGTGCCCTCTCTACTCCAGGAATAAAGTCCAATTTTTATATAAAGTAAAAAGTTGTGAAATAGAAAAATTAGCAAAAAAAAAAGAACCTGACCATAGAAAGTTACTATGGTGACAAGGAGAATCAAGGCACAAATTTAGAAGAGAACAACAGTGTCAAAACGGCTATATGCAAAGCCTCAAAGAAATATGTAAATTAGTCTTAGGACCAAAAGAACTCCTGGAATATAAAAGCATTATAAAAATTAAATATTATAGGTAGAAGAAAAACTGGGAAAAGAAATAAGAGTAATGAAAGAGAATCATGAAAAAAGAGTCAACAGCTTGTTAAACGAAGGCCCCCTCCTCGCCTTGGTTCACTGAAGAAAACAACTCCATAAGAAGTAGAACTGGCCAAATGGAAAAGGAGGCACAAAAATTCACTGAAGAAAATAATTCCTTAAAAATTAGAATTGGGCAAGTGGAAGCTAATGACTCCATGAAACATCAAGAATCAGACAAACAAAATCACAGGAATGAAAAAAATAGAAGAAAATGTAAAATATTTCATTGGAAAAAAACCTGGAAAATGGATCCAGGAGAGATAATTTAAGAATTATTGGATTATCTAAAAGCTATGATCAAAAAAAGAGTGTGGACATTATCTTTCAATAAATTACCAAGGAATACTGCCCTGGTATCCTCAAACTAGAGGGTAAAATAGAAATTGAAAGGATCTACCAATTACCTCCTTAAAGAGCTCTCAAAATAAAATCTCCTAGGAATTTTATAGCTAATATTCCAGTGCTCCCAGGCCAAGGAGAACATGTTGTAAGCAGCCAGAAAGAAACACAATTCAAATATTTTGGAGCTGCATTCAGGATTACAAATGATTTTGCAGCTTCTACTTTAAAATATTAGAAGGCTTGGCATATGATATTCCAGAAGGCAAAAGAGCTAGGATTACAATCAATAATCACCTCCTCAGTGAAACTGAGTATAATCCTTCAGAGGAAAAAATGGTTATGTAATGAAACAGAGGACTTTCAAACATTTCTAATGAAAAGACCAGAGTTGAACAAAAGATTTGATCTTCAAATATAAGACTCAAGAGAAGTAGAAAAAAGTAAATAGGAAAGAGAAAACATAAGAAATTCAATAAGGTTAAACTGTTTATGGTCTTATAGGGGCAGATGATACTTGTAACTCTTAAGAGTATTATCACTATTAAGGCAATTAGAAGGAGTATACATAGACAGAAGATGCAAGCGTGAATTGTTTATTATGGGAGGATATAAAAAACATTAATGGGTGAGAAAGAGGATTGCTCTAGCAGAATAGGAAAGAGAGAGACAAAATGGGGTAAATTGTCTCACATAAAAGAGGTGGTGCTATTACAGTGGAGGGGAAGATGGTGGGTTGGTGGGCAATGCTTGCACCTCACTCTCATCAGAATTGGCTCAGAGAAGGAATAATATGCACAGTAGTTGGATGTAGAAATCTATCTTATCCTACAGAGAAGCAAGAAGGTATGGGATTAGAGAACTGAGGGAGACTAATAGAAGGGGGAGTAAATTGGGGGAAGTGGTAGTCAAAAATAAAACACTAGGGGCAGCTAGGTGGCACAGTGAATAGAGCACCAGCCTTGGAGTCAGGAGGACCTGAGTTCAAAACCGGCCTCAGATACTTGATAACTTACTAGCTGTGTGACCTTGGCAAGTTGCTTAACCCCAATTGCCCTGCCTCCCCCCCACCCCTGCAAAGAATAAAACACTTATGAGGAGGGACAAGATGAAAAGTGAGAGAAAGGAGTAAACTGGAGAAAATGGGACAGAGAGAAGTTATCTTAAGTATAAATGTGAATGGGATAAACTCATCTATAAAACAGAAATAGATAGTAGAATGGATCAAAAGCCAGAGCCCTACAATATGCTGTTTACAGAAAACACATTTGAAGCAGAGACACAAACACACAGAGTAAAGGTAAGGGGCTGAACAGAATCTATTATACTTAAGCTGAAGAAAAAAAAAAAAACAAGCCAGGGGCAGCAATTATGATTTCAGATAAAGCAAAAGTGAAAATAGATCCATTAAAAAAAACCAAGGAAACTATATTTTGCTAAAAGCCATCACAAAGAAGTAATATGTATATATGTATATATATATATATATATACATATATATGTACCAAATGGCATAACATCTATCTATCTATTTTTCAGTGGGAGGCAAAGCAATTGGGGTTAAGTGACTTGCCCAAGGTCACACAGGTAGTGTCAAGTGTCTTGAGACTGGATTTGAACTCAGGTCTTCCCGATTCCCGGGCCTCATCACTATTATTCAATATTGTATTATAAATGTTAGCTATAGCAATAAGAGAAGAAAAAGAAATGGAAGGAATTCAAACAGGCAATGAGGAAACAAAAGTATCACTCTTCACAGATGATATTCTTAGAGAATCTACTAAAAAACTAATTGAAATAGTTAACAATTTTGGCAAAGTTGCAGGAAATAAACACATACAAATCATCAGCATTTCTATATATTACCAAAAAAGTCTAGCAGCAAGAGATGGAAAGATAAATTCATTTAAAATAACTGTAGAAAATATAAGATACTTGGGACAAACCCAGGAACTACATGAACACAATTACAAAACACTTTTCACATAAATAAAGTCAGTTCTAAACAATTGAAAAAATATTAATTGCTAATGGGTTGGTTGAGCCAATATAAAAAATGACAATTCTACCTAAATTAGTCTACTTATTCAGTGCCATACCTATCAAAATACCAAAAAAAATTATTTTGTAGAGATAGAAAAAGCAATAACAAATAAGAAATGCAAATCATAGTCAAAGGATGTGAACAGGCAGTTTTCAGAAAAAGAAGCCAAAGCAGTCTAGTCATAGAAAAAATGCTCTAAATCACTATTGATTAGAGAAATTAAAATTAAAACAGCTCTGAATTATCACCTCACACCTACTAGATTGGCTATATGACAGAAAAGGAAAATGATATTTGAAGGGATGTGGGAAAACTGGGACATTTATGTATCATTGATGGAGTTGTGATCCAATGATTCTGGATAGCAATTTGGAACTATGCTATAGGCTATAAAGGGCTACAAAACAATGTATACCTTTATATCCAGCAATACCATGACTAGGTCTGTATCTTATAGCAATAAAAAAGGGAAAAGAACTTTAAGTACCAACAATATGTATAGTAGCTCTTTTTGTGGTGACTAAGAATTGGAAACTGAGAGGATACCCATCAATTGTAAAGTGGCTGAACAAGTTATGGAATATGTCTGTAATGGAATACTATTGTGCTATAAGAAATGATGAGCAAGATGCTTTCAGAAAAACCTGGAAATACTTACATGAATCGATGCAGAGTGAAGTGAGCAGAACCAGGAGAATATTGTACACAGTACCATCAATACCGTATGGTGAACAACTGTGAATAATTTAGCTATTCTCAACAATATATTGATCCAAGACATCCTAAAGGACTCATGATGAAAACTGCTATGTGTCTCCAGAGAAATAAACGGTGGAGTCCGAATACAGACTGAAGCACATTCTCTCTCTCTCTCTCTCTCTCTCTCTCTCTCTCTCTCTCTCTCTCTTTCCTTCTCTCTCTCTCCCCCCCCTCTCTTCCCCTCCCCCCCCCTCTCCTTCCTCCCTTTTTCTTTCCTTCCTTCCTTTCTTTCCTTCTCTCCCTTCCCCTTCTTCTTTCTTTCCTTCCCTTTCTTCATTTTCTCTTTTCTTTCCTTTCTTCTACCAAATGACTAATATGGAAATATGTTTTATATGATTGCATATGTATAACCTATATCAGATTGCTTATTGTCTCAGGGAGAGGGGAGCAAAGGGAAGGAGGGAAAGAATTTGGAACTCATAAAAACCCTAGAATGTTAACAATTGTTTTTACATGTAATTGGGGAAAAATAAAATATTATTGAAAAAGTAAAAAAAAAAATCAGACATTTTCACACAAGCAAGCCCAAGTTTCCTGGTGGCCACCATGTAATCTGAACACTCACCATCAATTGGCAGGCGTTTCAGGAGATTATGATATTCGTCTTCTGTAAGTGTGATTCCCATGTCCTTCAGAAAGTTGTCTAGGTTTTGAACGGCAATGTTTTCTATTTACAAAAGATGAGAATGGTAAATGACGGAAATGTGATGAATATATAATGACTACAAAGGGTGAAAGATGCCACCTATTGCTGTGTTTCATCACGTCCAAATTCAACAAGAAAAGAGTTAGCCTTTGAGATAAGCATACATATAAAGGGAAAGTCATTTGGGTATTCAGAAATAGAATTGTTTCCTTTTGGTTCAGGGGACTATGCTAGCATGAAGAGGCCTACACTGAGGAATGTAAAATGATTATCTGGTGAACAGTGGCAAAATCAATGACACATTAAGATACACAGGTCTAGCTAATAAGTAGGGTTTGGTTATCTTTGCCTTTATCTCAATTGTTCTGATTCATCCAAATGCAATCCCACACTTCACCACTAGCTTGGAGATCTAGAATGTTGTCTCTCTCACACTGCAGCAAAAGTGAAGTATGAACACATATATTATATTCCAAGAAATTGAGGATTTATTACAAAGAGACTGGAGAGAATTTGTCAAGCTTGCAAGTAGATTTAGAGTTGGTGATCATTTCACACCTTCATTCACAATAGGTAGCATCACAGTTGTTTTCCTGGGCTCTTGACTTTCTCTTACCCCTACCCTTCTATAACCAATCAGTTGACAAATCTTGCCATTTCTCCATAATATCATTCACATCTATCCCCTTTTCTTTCTACTCACACAGTCATATCCTTAGCTCAAGACATCATCCATCACCCCTTTGAAGAGATGTTATAATGGACCCTTAATTGGTCTCACTGTCTCAAGAGCCTCTCTCTCTCCAAGCCATCTTCCACACAGCTGCCAAAGCTTTTAAAGCATGTATCTACTGACCATGCCACTCATTAAACTGCCCTGGTTCCCTAATTCTCCTAGATCAAATACAGAAACTCCTTATGGTTTTTAAAGCCCTTCATAAACTGGCCCCATCTACCTTTCTAGTCTCGTTATATATCACTTTCCCTTGTCTACTTTCTGTTCCTCAGACATGGCCTTCTGTCTCCTGTCTCTGTATTATCTTACTAGCTGTCCCCCATGCTCTCCTAACTTCCATCTCAGAATCCCTCTCTTCCTTCAAGGTGAACCACTATCTCTGCCTTCTATAGGAGGCTTTCCTGATTCCTGCACTGCTAGGAACCTCCCTCCCAAATTATGTTGTATTGATTCTACATGTGTTTACTTGTGTACCTGTTGTCTTTTAATGGCAAGCTCCTTGTGAACTGGGACTCTTTCCTTGTTTGTGCCTTTGTATCTCTAGTACTTAGCACAGATCTAGTGGGCACCTAATGAATGTTCGCAAGTTGATTATTTCTGTCTTTGCAGATCAACAAATTATTTGTAATATGTACTGTTTAGAAAGGTGTCTGAGAAGGGAAGTAATTTGTCCCACAGTCATATAACTAGTAAGTGTCAGAGGCAGGTCATGAATTCAGGACTTCTTGACTTTAAGTCTATACCTCTCTGTACTATGCCATGCTTCCTCTTATGGACTTTTCTGCAAAACATTGAGATGTCATTTTTACTTGCCTTCTCATAGTTAACTTCTTACTCACCTTTAATAGATTTCACGTTATCCATAATGTCATTCAGGGAAACTTGCCCATAAGCTGTAAGATAAGGCACAGGTTAGACAGAGACCTGAGGATGCTGAATCTTACAAAAATTACATCACAAGCATTATGTACATTTTGAAATTATGAGAGAACACAGAAATTTAATTTTTTTCTTTGAGCTCAACTACCTTGGAATTTTATCCTATTTTTCTGGAGATTAACTTTTAATAAGCAGCTGAGGAATGAAGAAAGCTCTCAATCCATAAATTGATGACAATAATAGAGATAATAATAGCATTTACAGAAGGCTTTAAAGCTTGCAAAGTGCTTTTCAAATATTAACTCATTCTCACGCAAACCTGAGCGGCAGAGGTTATTATCTCCATTTTACAATTGGGGAAACTGAGGCTCAGAGAGGTTAAATAACTTGCCTAGCTTACACAGCTAAGCCATGTCTGAGGCTTTGAACCCAGGTTTTCCTGACTCTGGCTCTAGTCCTATACCTACTATACCAAAACCTCACAAATCATTCAGCGAGCTAGACTTCTCTTTATTATTAAGAACCGGAAGAACTTGTTATCACACATTTAAGACATTAGGCATTTAGGCATATCAGATTTGAGATATTTTAGAAGTAACATGGAAGGAACTGATTCCTTCTCATCTCTTGGCCTCCACTTCCTCCTCTGTGAAATGAAGGGACTAGACTAGGTTACGTCCATGTCCCTTCACAGCATGGACATGACATGACTCTTATGTACTAGGGAAATGCCATTTTTTGATAACACAAGGAAAAGAGGAGCTATATTTTTCTTTCGATGTTTTGACCACACTCTTGTATGTGGTTAATATTTTATGTATCTTTGCTTTCTCCAATTGGTTAAGTGTAAGACATATTGTCTCTGAGGAAACAAATATATAATTTATTATAAAAATATTATGTTTAAAGAGCATTTAAATTATTCAGGTAGAAACAGGTATGGCCCCTGTAGAAGAACAATCCCATTTAGTAGGCTCACTTTGTTAAGAGCCCAGAAATTGAAGCACATAATATAGAGGAGGTTTATGCTATTCAAGTCAAATGTATGATAAAGGACAATTATACATTCTTTTAAAATGTACAAAGTATTTCATATAAATTATCTCACTTAAGCCTCACAACAACCCTCTGAGGTCTTTGCTACAGGAATCATTAGTGTGTACACTTCAAATGTCATCTTCAACTCTTCCCTTTCCCCTCTTCCTCACATCCAATCAGTTGCCAAGACTTGCTGACTCTCCTACAATCTATCTGTTTGCATCTCTTCACCTATACTCACATTGTGCATTTGTTGGTGTCAATTTAATTTAGACATAGTATTCACTTTTAATTTTGGGGGCACAAGTGACTAACAAAGGCAGCCCAAGAAATGAGAGAAAGTTCGCTAAATGGGTTGGTATAGGAAATGCATTGACAAGATCAGGGATTCTTGAAATACTGAAAATCATATCCCTTGACAACTGGCCAGCTAGAATGGCTTAGGACCCTATTTCTTTTTTTACTCAAATCACGAATTTTGGCCTGTTTATTCTTTTCAAATACATTCAATTTTTAAGCGGCTTATAACATACATGTCTTCCATTACCATGGTGAGATAAATTTTTAGAGACTCTGCTAGCAAATCATTAGTTGTCTCCTTTACAATAAAGCTAAGTAGATAAGGGATCGTTTTGAGAAAGTTGCACGTTAGATGATTGCTTTTTTTCTTCTTTTGGCCAAAGAAAGATGAAAAGATATACTTAAAGTGCTTTGGTTACAGTCTGCTTAATGTACTCAGACAAATGAAAAGACGGATCTTTTGACATAATAATACACAGAACTTTCAGGTTTGTAATACTATACATATATCTGCATACATACAAATATATGGATTTTCTCATTTGATTCTCAGAACAACCTTATGCAGCAGACACTATTACTATCCCCATTTTATAGATGAGGAGAGGGGTTAAATGAAGGTGACTGACTTGTTCAGGATCAAACCAGTAAGTTTCTGAAACAGGATTTGAACTCTGGTCTTCTTGAGTTCAAGTCCAGTACTAGAAAATTTCATCTGGCTGGTTAGGATTCCCTGATCACATGCACATTGGGCTTCTCCCCTTAAAGATGGCCATTAGGCAGCTCAGGTGAGGCCTGTGGTAAAGAGTAAGGAGTCTTCCATTCCTCTGTTTTACCCCACGCCATTCTGGGGAATTCTTGACTTGAAAGTTCAATCAGAAATATTTCATCAGACGTTATGATGGGTTTTTTCTATAGGCATTTCTGTCTTTTCATGTGAACTAAACTAGGATCCTTTCAGAAATTCTGAGACAGGAAGGAAAAGCTTTCCTAAAAGCACACAGGAGCATAAGAAACACTCACCATCAACTGGCAGGTTACACAATAACTCCTCAATTTCTTTGTCTGTGAGCTTGATCCCCAGGTTTCCCAGAACTTTGTCCAGATTGTTAATGTTAACGTTCCCTCCTTCAGAGAGAAGAAAATTGCAGCACACAATCAATCAAGCATTTGTTACATGCTTATTATATGATGGGCACTGTACTAAATCCTAGTGATTCAAAACCAAGTCAAGTCAAAAAGCATTTCTTAAGGGCTTACTATGTGCCTGACACTGTGCTAAGTGCTGGGAACAAAAAGAAAATCAAAAGTGCTGTCTCTGCCCTCAAGGAGCTCACAGTCTAATGAATGGGACAAATAAGAAAAATATAGAATTGTGACCAAGAGGGGCAAATTGTAAATACAATTATTTAATGAATTTCAGAACTGGATTCACCATTCCTAGTTTGAGGGTGAGATAATACAAATAATAATTCTAAGGACACACATGGAGAGTCATTGGGGGAGCTTGGAAGATGATCTATTACTGTGATCCTTGTCAAAGAGACTCTGACAATCTTTTCAAGAGAAGCCTCCAAAGCACACAGTAAGGAATGAATTGGTCAAGGCTGATGGATTCTGGCAAAGCAGATGGCTAATCTACATACTTTAGACCAAGGGGTTTGAAATTCTCTAACGTGATAGAATCTGGTGAATTGCCTCCTGCAGGTGGCTAGGGGTCATGAGGCAGAAGTGCTGAATCAGTACATTGGAAGGATAAGAGAATTCACAATATAATCACTGAGAAGAAATAGAACAGTTTTTCACTTACCATTGAGATTCTGCATTGCATTTATTATGTTTTTCAGATTAATTTTCCCTTTGGCTGTAAGAGAAGGTGCAATTCAGGTGACAGAGGAAGTCACAGAGAACTACAATGATAGCACAAAGTTCATCATTTTGTAAACCCAGTCTATAAAGACTGTCCTGTTCCTTCCTTGCTCCCCAAATGAGAATGAAGAAAGAAGAAGAGCTCTCAAGGGGTTGAATCTATCCTTTTTATTAACACAGATTCTTCTGACTTTGTAGGAACACAACCTATTGTAGTGAATGGAAGATTTATTACAGAGAAAAACTTTGCTTCACACAAATATTATTTTACAAGCTCTTGACTTAAAGACCTTTTTAAACAATATAGCTGACGGTATTGGTTTGGTAACAGGGTGTTTTTTGTTATGTGAAACTGTGAATCTCTATTATGTATAACTTATTTTAAAAGTATATGATAAATTTAAGATGGTATTTCCCACATTGTGCTTCTTTCTGATTTTTTTGAACATGTGCTCTCTTTTGTGTATTATATATATATATTTATTGATTTTTTTCATTCTTTTATCATTTTTTTACATCACTATCACTACTTCTTTTTCCTCCCAATAATGCCATCCCTCTACCCCCAGTAAAAATCTTGTTGTCATTGTTCAGTCATGTCCCACTCTTCATGACCCAATGTGGGGTTTTCTTGACAAAGGTGCTAGAGTGGTTTGCCATTTCCTTTTCCAGCTCATTTTACAGATGAGGAAACAGAGGCAAAAGGCCTCAAGTAAATTGCCCAGGGTCATATATTTAATCAGTGTCTGAGGCCAGATCTGAACTAAGGAGGATGTGTCTTCTTAACTCTAGGCCTGGCAATCTTTCTATTGCATCATCTAGCTGCCTCTAATAAGAACCTCAGCTCATAACAAATAAATGTATAGTAAAGAAAAATATATCCATTCACTGGCCATGCGTGAAAATTTTTGTCTTGTTCTGTACTTCTATTCTGTAACTTCTGTGGCAAGAGATGAGAATTAATATTCATCACCAGTCTTCTGAAGTCAGAACTCGTTTACATTAATCTTAAGTCTTTCAAAGTTGCTTTTGTTTTTGATGCAATCATTTTATGATTTTTTTCTTTGTTCTGCTCACTTCACTCAGCTTCAGTTCATAAAAGTCTTCCTTTGTTTCTGTGAAGCTATTCTTTGTGTTGTTTCTTATTCTATTCTTATTTTATTACATTTACATTACATTATATTTCTATTACAATATTCTTATTCTATTACATTTATCTATAATAATTTCCTTAGCTATTCCTCAACTGATACACACCTTGTAAGTTTCCAGCTGCTATAATTTTTTTTTTCTGCTTATGTCTTTTTTACTTTTACTTTTTTGATTTCCCTAAGGACACAAACAAAATAGCACTATAACTGGGCCAAAGGATATGAAAAGACTACTTACTTTTTTGTTATAAGCCCAAATTGCTTTCTGGAATGGTTGGACCAATTCTTAGTTCATTAAAGAGTTCATTAAAATACTTGTTTTTCTAGGACTTCCCCAAATTTTCTGAATAAGTACAATAAATTAGCTAATATTGCCACTTTTGATTACATTGACATGGCCCAAACATGATCAATTAATACCCATTTGGTTAATAATATATTTTTATAAAGGGTGTCATTGTATTTGTGTACGTATAATTTCTCTGTCTGTCTTGGTAACTGGACTTCTAAATATTGTACATTTCTTTAGTTATTTTTAATGTAACAACTTTTTATCTCTTCCTCCTCTATTTTGTTGGTAACATACAGAAACTTGGAAAATTGCGTGGCTTTAATTTATATTTTTCTACTTTACTGAAGTTGTTTTAATTAATTTTTAGTTGAATTGCTACGATCCTCTAAACAAATTTTCATATTATCTGTAAAAATTGATAATTTTGTTTCCCTTCTGCCTGTAGCTCTTCAATTTATTTATTTTTGTTACAATAGGTGGAACTACATCAAATAATAGAGATGACAATGGATATCCTTGTTTTACCCCAGTCTCACTGGGAAAGACCATTCATTTCTCATCTTAGGACAGCCCTATTTGTTACCAAATAGAACACATATTTTTAAACAGAAAAGCTTCCCTAGTGAGGTTCTCTGTATGGTATAATGCTCACTCACATTCAAATGGATCTGTTTGGGAATTCCTTGGAAAGATGCAGATGGCAGAGTGCTAAACTTGAAGTCTGAATTATATCTCATATGATTAATTATATAATTACTAATTATATTAATTATATCTCATATGATTAATAGCTGTATGACCTTAGGCCAATCATTTAACCTTCTCTGGGATTCAGTTTTATTACCTATAAAATACAGAGGTTGGAGCTGATGACCTTTAAGGTTCCTTCTAGGTCTGAATATATTAGCAACCCATCCATGCTTGAATATCTTGTGTGGCTTTTGTCCATGTCCTCCCAGAATTTAGCCATAGGGCTATCAACCAATTTGCTGGGAGCTTTCTTTGTCCTATGTTGACATAGCGAGGGTACCAATGGACCATTCTGTTTATCCCCTTGTTAACCCCTTAACCCTTGCCCTGTGATAACCATATTTAACTCCTATTCTTCAAAGTTCCTCATTGGTTATATGTTGTAGTTTGGTAACGGCTACATGGCACCTCTCTATTCCCGTGTGTGATATTTATTTTTAATTGTTTGGAGAAGGTTGTATTCCATGTCTTGCTAAAAGTAACTAGCAGAATGTTGGTATTAAAAAGTGGGCCTTTGCTTCCACAGGAAACTTGGCATAATTAATGGAGTTTTACATTTCCCAAAAGGCAGCCTAACCTACGCTCTTCCTCTGAAAAGAACTGGTCCATCTTTATTTCTCCTACACATACTTAGGGACAAGCTGTCTAAATTTGTGACATAAAGGCATGTATAAAAGACATTCTTCATCTACTTGGCCTTCCCTTTGTGAAAAATGAGCACCAACTTGAGTGGTTATACTGAGCTCTTCCAGGAGACTCTGCAACATTCCAGTTTTTGATGCAACCCACAAAATGTTATCCCCAAAGAGGACCATCTGGAGAACTTAACCATCCACTAAGAAACCCTCTTCACCTTGGACTCTCAGTGGCACCTCCTTTATCACAGTGGTGAATACTTTTTGTCGCCATACATATTCTAGTTTTAGCTAGGTGGTACAGTGGATAGAGCATGTGGGTTCTGGAGTCAGGAAGACTTGAGTTCAAATCTAGCCTCAGATACTTACTAGTCGTGTAACAGTGGGCGAGTTATTTAACCCTGTTTGTCTCAGTTCCTTATCTATAGAATAGCTCAAAAAGGAAATGGCAATCCACTCCAGTATCTTTATCAAGAAAATCCCAAATGAGGTCAAGGAGAGCTGGAAATGAATAAAATGACTCACTAAGAAAAATGCTTCTCCTTATGTTTATGATCAGAGGTTCATTGAACAGGGTCATTTCTGTTGTTATACCTTTCAAAGAACTTAGATTGAGTTTTACATATGGACAAGAGATCTTTGTTGGAAAAGAGACTCTAGGATGTTCTTTTGCTCTACTGAATCAATTACTTTTTCATAATTTGCAAACAATAAGTAAAATGGGATCTTATATTCTCTGCATCTTTCTGTCAGTTACAAAATGACAAAGATGTGGTATATTGTTTACTTTTGCAAACACCTGCTTGTTCTGTAATAATACCTTTATCAAAGATGCTCTTGAATTATGTACAGATGACTCATATAACGATTTTGTATTGCTGGAAGAGTAGGCATAATAGTTCGGTGACTGTTGATGTTTTTTTCAGGTACCTGTTTATCGATATTATTCAATTTATTAATAAGGTACTTTTTTCATATCTTCCCTCTCTTTCAGGCACCTCCATGTACTAGTTGTTCCCCAAGCCTTTGTATCATTTAAAGGTATTAAAGCTTAAAATTGCACTAAGATTTTTGGGACAGTTTCTTTATCCATCAGTACTCTCACAATTGTGTTTCCTTCAGAACGACTTTCTATACACACTTTGTTCAACCAGGCAGCTTTTCTCATCTTTGTTCTCTTTAATTCCATTTCTTATAATCTTATCCTGTATTGTGACGTTTGGTTACAGGTATTCTGTCCCTACTGCTCTTCATAGTTTGTTAGAGTAATCGTTATGTATCTTTTAATTTTCTTTTATTTATTGTTATACATTTATGCTTAAATGCAGTAGAGATTACTATGCTTAGGGGGATTCCTTACACAGTTTTGAGATACTATCCTTAGGGGGATTCCTTACGCAGTTTTCTTTAAATTGGTATAACTTTCCACAGTTTTTCTATGCTTTATGAGACAAAATTGCTTTGTAACTATGTCCCCATCATTATTTTCCATGACATTTTACAAACAAGTTTACTACCTAAAAAGTTGACATATTTCTTTACTTGGCATCTAAGTCAAATATTTCCTAAGGTTCTTACTGGGCTCGTTGGTTTTCACCTTGTGGCAACAAATTTAGAGTGGTTAAAGTTCTGCCTTTCAATGGCCATCCTTATAATTTTTTATTACTATTTTCCATTTTCATTGTTAATTCCTTGTTTAAATAATTCAAGATTGTATTGTTTCAACTGTATGCCATGGCTCGTTTTTACTATTATGTTCATGATTTTTATATTATTTTATATATTCCTTATGTATCATATCAAGCATCATATCCAGAATATTGTAACAAGAAGATATTGTATTCTTTCTATATTCTAATCTTTTTCTTGACAAGACAGTGGTCTTATTGTTCACAGCTGACCCAGTGAATAAACATCAATAAAAAGTGTTTTCTAACCTGTTAAGAAATAATCTATTTTGTTTTTTTGCAATACTCTTTGGTACTTGCCTAGTACCTACTAATTCTTTTCTTGAAGAAAATGTTCTTGTTACAAATGCATAAAGCTCCTTCATAGTCTATTAATCTCTGGCATCTCTCTTTCTCATATCCTGAATACTTGTCTTGTTCTACAATAAGGGATGACCAAATATTCCATAAAATCATGTTTCTGGTTGCCTTTGCATGTATGATAAGACCAACTCCATCAGCTTCTTCTTTGTTTGCCTCTTCAAGCCATTTATTGGTTTTCATTTAGTTGCAAAATTTTACAAATTGTTTACAAATTTTACAAATATTAATTTACAAAATTTACAAATATTAATTCACTTTGTCCTCAAAATAACCTGGGGAGGCAGGTACTATTATTATTTCCATTTCACAGATGAAGAAACTGGGGCAACCAGAGGTTCCCAGGGTCACAAAGCCAGCCGATGTCTGAGGCTGAGTTTGATCTGATCTTCCTGATTCTACACACAACACTTTATCCAACAAGCTGTCTTGAGTACCTTCAGTACTCTATTACTTTTCATTTCATTTACTCACAAATGCCCATTTTTATTTATTTATTTTTTTTAAATTTTTAAAAAAATTTTTTATATGTTTAGTTTTCAGCATTGATTGTCACAGGAGTTTGAATTACAAATTTTCTCCCTGTTTCCACCCCCCCACTCCAAGATGGTGCATACTCTGGTTGCCCTGTTCCCCAGTCAGCCCTCCCCTCCGTCACCCCGCTCCCCTATCCTCC
>CM053626.1:181628672-181665439 GCA_028646595.1 Phalanger gymnotis
ATGTATGGTATTCCCTCTTCAGGTCAAATCTGATGAGGGCAAGATTCACTCATTCCCCCTCACCTGCCTTCTCTTCTCTTCCTACAGAACTGCTTTTTCTTGCCACTTTTTTTGCGAGATAATGTACCCCATTCTATCTACAAATGCCCATTTTTAAAATACTTACTCTCTGCAAGGTGGATACCCACGGAGAGTAACAACAAAGCTGAGATTTAAATCAGGGTGCTTGATTCCCAATCTAGTCCTCCTTTCCATGACTCCACACTTCCTCTTTGAAGGGATCTGAGGAGTCCTTTTGACACTGGCCCAGGCAAAAGTTTAGAGAAACTATGAAATACTGTGAATTCCCAAATCAAAAGGAAATCATTTACTGATTATTTCTTGATTGGCCAGAGCAGCAGAGATTACGCTTGTCTTCCCAGAGAGTAATGTAGGACAGGAAAATATTTCTTATATTTCTGTAGGTACCATTGAAACTGTGGAGTTTCATCTCATGGTGATTACCCCTATATCTCTCTGCCCTGAGACAAATAAATTGAGGAAATTTGCCTTCTGTTTCCTGTCATTCTTCTCCAGCTCTTCTGGTCCAGAATCCCCAGCCCCTATGCTACCCTTTTTGAGTTGGGTAGAAATAAGATCACTTGTCATTTGTGGCAATATTGGAACACTTTTATATCACCCCTTAACTCTACTTTCTTCTACCTCTCCTCACTCAGTTCTCCTTTATTTTTATTCTTCTATTCATATCTTTTCATTTTACTTGTTCCTTTTTCTCTTTTACTGTGCATTAGGCTTCATAGTTGCTAAAATGATCTTATCTTCCCCTGGTTAGCCTTTATCCTTGCACTGAAATTGAAGAACTCTAGCCTAGGGAGTAGTCTGAGGCATCTCTCTTTAGAATCAGCCCTTTTCACACAAGCAATCCCAAGTTCCCCTGATGGCCACAGTATAATCTGGAAAACTCACCATCAATTGGCAGGTGTTTCAGGAGATCTTGCTGTTCATTTTCTGTGAGTATGATCCCCATGTCCTTCAGAAAGTTGTCCAGGTTTATAGCATCAATGTTTTCTGTTTACAAAAGATGAGAATGGTGACTTATGGAAATATGAGGAATTTGTAATGACTCCAGAGGGTAAAAAGATACTACTTATTCCTGTGGCCCATCATCTCCGGATTTAACAAGAAGAGGACAGTTGGCCTTTGAGATGAGCCTATACATAAAGAGAAAGTCACCTAGGAATTCAGAAATAGTAATTATTTCCTTCTGGTCTAGGGAAATATGCTAGATTGAAGAGGCCTACACTGAGGAATGTGAAATAGTCATTAGATAATAGTCTAGTGAACAGTGGCAAAATCAATGATGCATTAAGATACAGAGATCTAGCTAATAACTAGGGTTTGATTATCTTTGCCTTTATCCCATTTTTTTGACTCCTCTGAATGCAATCCCACACTTCATCACTGTCTCAGACACCCAGAACATTGTCTGTCTCAACATTAGGAAAAATTGGGCCAGAACATACATGTTACACTACAAGAAATTCATGACTTGTCACAAAGGGACTAGAGAGAATTTACCAAGCTTGCAAGTGGATTTAAATTGAGTAATAATCATTTAACACATTCATTTGCAATAGGGAGTGTCACAGATGTTATCCTAGTCTCCTGACTTTCTTTCCCTGCTCCCTATTACGTATCCAATCAGTGCCTGAATCTTGCCATTTCTCTCTCTATAAAATCTCTCAAATCTGACCTCTTTTCTCTCTAGTCAAACAACCATATCTTTAGCTCAAGTCATTGTCTAAATCCCCCTTGAAGAGATGTTATAATAGCCTCCCAATTGCCCTCAATTGCTTCAATAGTCCCTTCCCCCTCCATTCTTCCACACAGTTTCCAAAGTAGTTCTCTTTAAGCGCAGATCTACTGACTATGTCACTGAATAATTTCCCCTGGTTCCCTATTTCTCCTGGATCAAATACACAAACTCCTGTCTGTATTGATTTTAGAAGCTGGCCCAACCTACCTTTCTACTGTCATTATATACATATATATATATACATATTCATATATATGTATACATATATATATATATACACATATATCTGTTCCTCACACATGACCTTTCTGTCTCCTGTCTGTGTATTATCTTACTAGCTGTCTGCCACGCTCTCCTTACTTCCATCTCAGAGTCTTTCTTTTCCTTCAAGGTAAACCACAATCTCTGCCTTTTATGAGGAGGTTTTCTTGATTCCCGCACTGCTTGGAACCTCCCTCCCAAATTATGTTGTATTTACTCTGCATGTGTTTACTTGTATACATGTTGTCTTTCTCAAGAGAGGGCAAGCTCCTTGTGAGCTGGAACTATTTCCTTGTTTGTGCCTTTGTATCTCCAGCACTTAGCACAGATCTAATGAGCACCTAATGCATGCTTGCAAGTTGATTATTTCTGTCTTTGCAGATCAACAAATTATTTGTAATATGTACTGTTTAGAAAGGTCTCTGAGAAGGGAAATAATTTGTCCCACAGTCACATAGCTAGTAAGTGTCAGAGGCAGGTCATGAATTCAGGACTTCTTGGCTCTAAGGCTATAACTGTCTCTACTATGCTATGCTTCCTCTTATGGATTTCTGTGAAAAATACGAAGATGTCATTTTTTACCTGCCTTCTCCTCATAACATCTTACTTACCTTTAACAGATTTCACCTTATTCATAATGTCATTCAGGGAGATTTTCCCATCAGCTGTAAGACAAGAAACAAGTGAGAGTAATACACAAAAGGAGTGTTATATTGCATTCTGAAATTATGAGAGAATCCAGAGATCTGACATTTTTCTCAGAACTCGGGCAATTAATTTGGAATTTCATCCTATTTTCTCTAAAGCTTAATTTATAATAAGTATCTGAAGAATGAAGAAAGTGCTCATTCTGTAAATTGATGACAATGATAGTAATAATAATAGTTAGCATTTACATGGGACTTTAAAGTTTGCAAAGTGCTTTGCAGTTATTAACTCATTTTATCCTCACAAGAATCCTGTGAGGCAGGTGCTATTATTGTCTCTTTTATAGATGAGGAAACTGAGGCTTATGACTTGCCTAGGTTACATGGCTAGTAGATGTCAAAGGCTTTGAACTTAGGTCCTCCTCACTCTGGGTCCAGCCCTCTCTCCACTGTACCACTTAGCTATCTCACACAGTCCTTCCGGGAGCTGCCCTTCTCTTTTCTATTGAACATCAGAGGAACTTGTATTGTAATCAGACATTATATTTTGGCATATCAGATTCAGGACATTTCAGGAGTAAGATTGAAAGAACTGGCCCCTTCCTAACTCTTGGCCTCAACTTCCTCCTCCATAAAATGACAGGTCTAGACGAGGTGATCTCCATGGCTCTTTCCAGCATGGACACGATATAATTCTGTGTAGTAGAAAATTCCTATTTTTTTTTTGGTAGCACAAGGAAAAGAAGAGCTAGTTCTTTCTTTCAATTTTTTCTGACCACAATCTTGTTTGTCATTAGTCTTTTATGTATCTGCAAATTTGATTTGCTTGTCTAATTGGTTAAGTGTAAGACATATTGTCTATGAGGAAATAAATATGTAACTTTATTATAAAAATATTATATTTAAATAGCACTTAAGTTATTCAGATGGAAAAGGTATAGCCCCTTTGGGAGACAAATTCCTGTTAGTAGGGTAACCTTGTTAAATGCCCAGATGTGGAAGCATTTAACTAAAGAACAAGCTTACTCTATTTAAGTCAAACATGTGATAAATGATATTTATACATTCTTTTAAAATGTAAAAATTACTTTACATAAATAATCTCACTTAAACCTTATGACAACCCTGTGAGTTCAGTGCTACAGGAATCATTACTGGGTATGTATCTTCCTGGTATCATCTTCAACTCTTCTCTTTCCCCTCCTCCTCACATCCAATCAACTGCCAAGACTTGTTGATTCTGCTTCTACAGTCTATCTGCTTGCATCTCTCCACCCATACTCACTCTGTACATTTGCAGGTGTCAATTTAATTTAGATGTATTATTTGCTTTTTTGGGGGGGGCACAAGTGACTCTCAAAGACAGCCTAAGAAATGACCAGAGAGGTTGCAAAATATCTTGGTGGAGGGAATACTCACATTGACAAGGTAAGGGATTTTTCAAATATTGAAGATTCACACCTCTTGACAACTGGCCAGAAGGGCTTAGAGCTGAAGACCCCATTTTTTCCCCTGAGGTCATGAATCTAGGCCCAGGTAGAGGCTCTATTTAATCTTTTCAAGTGCACACCATTTTTGAAGTAGCTTAGAACATTCCACATCCTTCATTACCATGGTGAGGTAGATTTTTAAAGGCTATGCTAACAAATCACCATTGGTCTTCTCAACAAGACCAATAAAGCTAAATAGATAAGGGATCATCTTTAGAAGACTGGCCACTATGTGATGATTTCTTTTTGGCCAAAGAAAGATGAAAGAATATATTTAAGTGTACATGGGCTATAGTCTCCTTGGGCTAATCACACCAATGAAAACACAGACATTTTGAAGCAATAATAATAGCTGGCATTTACATAGTATTTTCAGGTTTGCAGTGCAATATAGATCTATATATACATATGCCTAACTATGTACATGTAGATGTATGTTTTCTCATTTGATCATCTCAACAACCTTTTGTAGTAGACACTATTAATATTCCCATTTTGCAGAATAAGAGTCTAAACGAGGACAAGTGACTTGTCCAGGATCATAATGACAGGGTACAGGCTCTGGAAACACCCTTGAACTCTCCTTGAATCTTCCTACTTGATCAAGTCCCCAGCATTTGTCTGAGGCTATAATCCTCTGCTACCCCTAACCTAGCCCAGCCCTTCATTGTCTGTTACTTCCAATTTCCCACCCTTGATCCTATCTAGACCTCATTCTCCTCAGACTATTGGCCACTCCCATCCAGATCCTCCCTAGACACCTCCTCCAGTCACCCCAGATTACTTGGCCACTCTTAGATCCTTCCCACAGTCTTTCTGTATAAAAGATCCATTTTGCCTCCATGAAAACACTCAGATTCTTCAGTCTAACCAATGCTTAGATTCCTTAAAAGTCTGGCCTATATGGAGGATTTTTAGAATCACGCCCACCTTGGACAGTGTTTTAATAAACCTTGTTTTTCTTTGGCTGAAAGGCTTGGTTCGAATTCATTCAGGCAGGATCTGCATGTTGCTATTTCCGGGTCCCAGCACCCCTAAACCTCAACAAAACCAGTAAATTTCTAAGGCGGTATTTGAATTTGGATCTTCTTGTCCGAACATGTCTAAACATGTCATCTGGCTGGTCAGGGTTCCCTGGTGATAGTCAAATTGGGTTCTTCTCCTTGAAGAGTGCCACTAGGCAGCTCAGGTAGGTCCTATGGTGAAGAGTAAGGAGTCTTCCATTCCTGTGTTCTATTTCAGGGTAGTCTGGGAAATCCTTGACTTGAAGGTTCAGTAAGAGACAATATCGCGTCACACGTTGTTATATAGGTATTAATATCCTTTTGTTTCAGAAGTTCTCAGATAGGAAGGAAAAACTTTCCTAAAAGCACACAGGGGCGTTAAGAAATGCTCACCGTCAAACGGCATATTAGACGTTAGCTCCTCAATTTCTCTGTCTGTGAGCTTGATCCCCAGGTTTCCCAGAAGCTTTTCCAGATTGTTAACATCAACATTCCCTCCTTCAGAAAGAAGAAAATTGAAGAACATGATCAATCAATCAACTTTTTTAAAGTGCTTAGTATGTATTAAACGCTGTATTAAATCATGGGGATACAAAGCAAGTTAGGTCACGAAGCATCAAGTGCTTACTATGTGCCAGGCACAGTGCCAAGTGCTGGGAATAAAAAAGCACTATCTTTGCCCTGAAGAAATCCATAGTCTAAAGGGGGAAACAAATAGGAAAGATATAGAATTGTATCAAAGACAGACAAATTGTATAAAGACTACATTCAAAAAATTTCAGAACTGGATTCATCATTCCTAGTTTGA
Source organism: Phalanger gymnotis (assembly GCA_028646595.1). Classification (NCBI taxonomy): domain Eukaryota; kingdom Metazoa; phylum Chordata; class Mammalia; order Diprotodontia; family Phalangeridae; genus Phalanger; species Phalanger gymnotis. Next base: position 181,634,699 of record CM053626.1, read on the forward strand.
GGGTGAGATGATACAAATAACATTTCACATGTATAAAATACTTTCCAAATGCTCTCCAAACTCATTTTGAAAGTCTTTGAAGACACACATGGAGAGTCACTGGGAGATGGTCTGTTCCTGAGATCATGGTCCAAGAGACCCCAACAAACTTTTCAAGAGAAGCCTGCATTGCACATAGTAAGGAATGAATTGGTCAAGGCTGATGGATTCTAGCAAAGCAGACAGCTAATCTATATACTTAGGCCAAAGGGTTTGAAGTTCTCTACAGTGACGGAATCTGGTGACCAGCCTCCTCCAGGGTGGCTGTTTATAAAGAATTGGAGGGCATGAGGCAGAAATGTTGAATCAGTAAATTGGAAGATTAAGAGAATTCATGTTATAATTACTAAGAAGAAATAAAATAGTTTCTCACTCACCGCTGAGATTCTGCACAGCATTCATTAAGTTTTTCATATTGACCTTCCCATTATCTGTAAGAGAAGGTGCACTTCAGGTCACAGAGGAAGTAACAGAAAATTACAGTAATAGCACACAGTTCATCATTTTGTAAACCAGCCTATAAAGACTGTCCTATTCCTTCCCTGCTCCACCAAATAATGATGAAATGAAGAAACAGAGAAAGTTCTCAAGGGGATGAATCCATCCCTTTCATTAACATAGATCCTTCTGGCTTTGTGGTACCACAATCCATTATAGTGAATAGAAGATTTATTGTAGAAAAAAGCTTTGCTTCTGACAGGTAGTATTTGACAAGCTCTTAGTTCTAGTACCTTTTAATTTTATTTATTTTTAAAATATTTTTAAAATGTTATTTTAAATTATTTAAATATTTTTAAAATATTTATTTTTAATACAAGTACCTTTTTAAAGAAAATAGTAGACAATACTGCTTTGGAAACAGGTTTTTTTTGGAATATGAAATCACAAATCTCTATTATATATAACTTGTTTTAAAAAGTATATCATAAATTCATTTGAGTAATTCCAACATCATTTTCCTCTGTGATTTTTTTTTCTGCCCTCCTGTTCTCTTCTGTGTATCTTATACATCTTTCATTGACACTCTTTGCATTCTTTTTATGTTGAATCACTATTACCAACTCTTTCTCCTCCCCATAACTGTCACCCCTCTACCCTAGCAAATAAAAATAGTCACAAAAAGCACATCTACACAATAGCCGTGTATGAAAATGTATGTCTCCACTTCTAGTCTATAAATCCTCTGGTAAGCAATGAAAATTACAACTTATCACCAATTTTCTGAAGTCAGAGCTGTCAACCTTAAGTCTTTCAAAGTTGCTTTCATTTATGACATAATTGTTTTATAATTTTTTTTTTGGTTCTGCTCACTTCACTCAGCTTCAGTTCATAAATGTCACCCCATGTTTCTCTGAAGCTATCTTATTTGTTGTTTCTTATGGTGCAGTAATATTTTGTTAAATTCATATATGATGATTTCCTTAGCTGTTCCATAGCTGATATTGCTGTTCATTTGTTTCGGCAATGTACTACTCTTTGTGGACCTGCATGAGGTTTTCTTGGCAGAGATACTGGAGGGATTTGCCATTTCCTTCTCTAGCTCATTTTACAGGTGAGTAAACTGAGTCAAAAAGGGTTAAGAGCCTCACCCAGGTCACACAGCTAGTGTCTAAGGCCACATTTGAACTGCATCCAGGTCTGGCATTCCATCCACTGCACCACCTAGCTGCTTCCCCAAAATTGTTTTTGTCTGTTATTTGTGTCTTACTCTTTATGTTACCAGTTGGGGTCATCTTGGCAAAGATACTGGAGTGGTTTACCATTTCCTTCTCCACCTCATTTTGCAGATGAGGAAACTGAGGCAAACTGGATTAAGTGACTTGCTCAGGGTCACATAGCTAGCAAGTATCTGAGGTCTGATTTGAACTGAGGTCCTCCTGACTCCAGGGCCAGCACTCTCCATTGTGCCACCTATCTGTCTTCCCCAATTGATATACCCCCTGTAAGTTTTCTTTTCTTTGCTATGACAAAAAGTCCTGCTATAAATGTTTTATTTTGTACTTGTAGGTCCTTGATCTCTTTCTTTGCTCTCTTTAAGGAAGTTTACCAAGTAGCTACAGAAATGGGTCAAAGAGTATAAAAAGAATACTGATTTTTTTTCTATAGCTCCCAATTGCTTTTCAGAATGATTTGACCAATTTATAGCTTCACCCGTATTGCATTGATATAACTGTCTTCACAGGGCATCTGCAAATTTTCTGAGTAAGTACATTTATTTAGCTAGTATTATCATTTTTTTTTAGTATATTGACATGGCACAAACATAAGTAATTAATATCTCACCATTTATTTGAATCTATTTTTATTTCTACAAAGTGTGTTTTTGTAGTTGAGTGCATATAATTGTCTGTCTTGGTAGCTGGACACCCACGTATTTTATATTCTTTAGTCATTTTTAATGGAATAACTATTTCTATCTCTTCCTCCTTTGTTTTGTTGGTAACATATAGAAAGTTTGAAAATTTGGGTGGTTTTATATTTTTCTACTTTACCAAAGTGGTTTCGATTAATCTTTACTTGAATTTCTAGGGTCCTTTGAATACATTGTCATTTCATCTGTAAAAATGGATACTTTTGTTTCCTTTCTGCCTCTACATCTTTTTTCAATTTGTTTTTTTATTACAGTAGGTGTAACTATATCAAATAATAGAGGTGACAATGGATATCCTTGCTTTACCCCAGTTTTATTGGGAAAGGCCATTTATTTCTCATCCTAGAATAGCCCTATTTGTTACCAAATAGCACACATACTTTTAAATAGAAAAGCTTCCCTAGTGAGTTTCCTTGTATAAGATGCTGAAATATATTCAAATGGATCTGTTTGGAAGTTCTCTGCAAGGACGCATATGGCAGAGTGCTAAACTTGGAGTCTGAGATTTGGATTTAAATTATATCTCATATAATTACTGGCTGTGTGATCCTAGGCAAATCACTTAACCTCTCTGGGTCTCAGTTTCATTACCTACAAAATGCAGAGGTTGGATCTGATGACCTTTAAGACCCTTTCTCTCTCTCTCTCCACACACACACACACACACAGACACACACACACACACACACACACACATGCATGCCTGCATATCTTGTATGACTTTTGTCTTGTGTGACATTTGTCTACGTCCTTCCAGAAGTTTGCCATAGGACTACCACCCAACTTTCTGAGAGCTTTCTTTGCCCTATATTGACAATGTAAGGGTACCAGTAGAACATTCTGTTTATCCACTTGTTAGCCCCTCACCCTTGCCCTGTGGTAATCATACTTTACTCCTATTTATGTTACGAAAAACTATATTTCCCTCCATCCTATCCTGACCCCTTGTCTCTCTTTCCTTTATCCTGAATACTTATCCTTAGAGTTCTACTATGTGAGATGACCAAATATTCCATGAAATCATGTTTCTTGTTGCCTTTGGATGTATGATAAGACCACCTCTTATCAACTTCATTCTTTACCCTTCAAGCTTATTTAATATAGCTTTCATTTGGTTGCATTTCCTTCTTTCTTCTGGTTTCACCAATGTTTGATGATTCTGTTCTTTTGGCCTTATGTCTGCTTTTTGGTCACTGGCTTGCAAGGCTCTCAAGGTTAGTTTGACTGATGGTATTCTGAAGTTTACAGATAGTATGTTAGCTGTATAATTGTACATAATACCCTCTGTCCTCTTTTCTGACATTCTTCCACTGTCTCTGCAGACAGAAGTGGAAGAGGGATGCACGTGACTGAAAATCACTTTGTATTCCCTTGTTATGTGAGTTTTGATGCTGTTTTTAAAACCTATACCAAATGGCCAGCTTACAAATGATCTATGCTCATTGGGGTTGGCCCTCAGAAAGAAGACCATATTTGAAGCCATTCCAGCAGGCTCATTTTTGCTATTGCTAAAAACACAGTCACAAGACTGTGACGGGGGTCACAGGTGCTGACTATCTACTTAAATGTGGGGAAACACAGGAAGAGAGGAACATGGAAACCCACTGTTTCTGCTCCTCTATTTTTTGCTGAGTTTAGCAGAGTACAGAGATCAGGGACAGTTATCTGCATTTCCTTTTTGTCCTTACCACTTAGCATACTGTCTGTCACATAGTAGGTCCTTGTTGACTTAACAGTAATAGATTATGTAAAGAAAAAAAAAGGTATCTAATGGCTGTAATAAGTGCTAGAAATAAAGTGTCAACAAAGAAGATACTGCCTCCTTTTCACCAGGGAGTAGGGAGGCATCATAGTTCCTAGCAAAGGAGATGCATATATTAGCTACAAAAAAAATCAGCTTTTGTGGACACAGAAATGTGAAAACAGGAGGCAGTATTGTACAGTAGAAAGAATACAGCAACCTATGGAGTCAGAGGACCTGGGATCAAATTTCTGATTCTCACTACGACCTTAGAAAAACCACCTACCTTCTCCTTAGGGCTCAATTTAGTCTTATGTAAATGAGGCTATTACATTAAATGGCCTCTGAAATTCCTTCTAGCCCCGGATCTAGGATCCTATACCATATGAGTTTATAGAAAACTAAACAAAGAGCATAATCACGATGATACTGCAGGTACTTTGCTGAGGCTCATATGCCTTTCTTTTTCTTTTTTTTTCTGCATCTAGGTGACACAGTAGATGGAGCAGCACACCTGGAGTCAGGAAGACCTGAGTTTAAATCCTGCTTTAGCCATTTATAAGCTGTGTGACCCTGGGCAAGTCAGTCTGCCTCAGCTTATTCATCTGTAAAATGGTAAGGATCAACAAGATAACATATGCACAGCACCTTTTAAACTTGAGAGCACTATGTGAATGCCAACCAGCCATTATTTTCCTCTCCTCTCCCTCTGCTCTGCCTCTTTTGATTTCTCTTTTCTCTTCAACTATAATTCTCCCACTCCTTTTAGTTTTATTTCTTCTTTTTTTGTTTATGCCACAGGCCAGCAAATAGTCCAATGACAGTCATGGACATAGCTCCATTACAATTCATATCAGTAGTGCCATTCAGCCGGTTTGCACTGGTTAGGCAGAACTGGTACCTAATTTTGGGTTGAGTTCAGTGAACCAGTTTTTGGCCAGAGAGGGGCATGTGCCTGCCATGTCAGCAGCAGGACCTGGGCTCAGTTCCATGGAGAATCGGTTGTTAATTTATTTGAATCTCACCACTGGCTGAAAGGCTCATACATTCCCAAATTTAAAAACTATGTGACAAAGGTGGGGCATCTTCTATTATTTTCTTGCATTATTCTGTGTTTTTTTTTCAGATTTACTTACCTGAAATGAAATAGTTTTAAAAGTTCTCACATACAGTTCTATAAAGTCCCTATTCTGCTCCCATCCCCCAAAAGGACATAGTAGTATCTGAAATGCTCACCATCAACAGGCAAGTTTTTCTGCAGCTTCTCAAACTCGCTCTTAGTGAACTCCATGCCCATGCTCCTCAGGACATTTTCCACATCATTGATATCATGCTTTTCTGCTTAAAAAAAGAAGTAATTGGTATAAGATGGGTCTTTTAAGATCTAACAGCTTTGAACTATGAAAATTTTCATTTCTATCGAATGCTAGACCCTAGAGTCAAGAGGTGGACTTGAATTCAAATTCTAGCTCTGAAATTTACTAGCTCTTTGACTATGATATAGAGAGAAGGCAGACCCAAGAGAATAATACACAGTGACTACAATAATTTAAATGATAACACTAAAATGCATTCAAATGTAGATGAATAATTTTAGTTCTGGAGAACTGATATGGAGATATGCCTTCCTTCTCTCAGTAGAGAGATTGTGACTAGATGTCTAATGTGGCATACACTGCGAGACACAGTTAATGCTGTTTGGTTTTACTTAACTGTTTTTCTTTGTTATAAGGAGTTGAGAAGTTAAGGGATGTAAAAATAAAAGCCAACAATGACATTTAAAAAAAACTAACTTAATCTGAAGCATCAGGATTCTCCATTCACCTGTCATCTTATCATAAAGTCTCACCTTGAAGAGTTTTCACTTCTTGTATCAGTGTATTCAGATCAATCTTCCCAGAAGCTAAAAGATAACGCATGATTTGGGCATGTAAGAATTAATGGTAGAAAAAATGGCATAAAATTCTTAGATGATGAAATGAAAGATAACAATTCAGTAATTTCCAACATGGACCCTAGACTTTCACCCTATTCTTTTCCTACATGGGCATGTAGACAATTTTTATTGCAGTTGGTGCATTCATTCCATTAATGTAGCTTCTTATGTTCTTTCCTATAGGATTTCAGTCTCCACAATAAAAGAGAAATATGTTATGGAAACAAAATCAGCACTCACATTAGCACATCTTCCATAATATCAGAGCCAAGGTATTTATGGAGAGAAAAGTAGACCAGAAATATTGCTCTGTTATCACAGTAGAGAAAGAAAATGTTACCATGTTCTTGCTCATCAAAGTTCTGGAAACAAATACACTTTTTTGCCTCATAATTCCCTTATTTAAAAACAAATCTCAGTCAATATGCATTTATTAGGCACCTACTATCTTGCCAAGTATTGTGATAATTGCTGGAGATACAAAGAAAAGCAAAAGACAGTTCCTGCTCTTAAGGAGTTCACAGTCTAATGGGAGAGACAACATTTAAACAGCTATGTACAAACGAAATATACAGATAAACAGGAAAAATGAGATAATCAATAGAGGGAAGGCAGTACTATTAAGGGGGATCATAGGACCATGAGAGTACCTGGAAAACAGATAAAAATGGAATTATAAATGAAATAAGAAGAAAAAATAAGGAGAATAAATAACTTACAATAGGAGTTGGAAATACTCAAGTAGCAGGAATAGACCAAAACAGAACATAACTCTTAAGAAAATTAAAAAAAACATATGAAATGATTTTTAAAGACTAAAAGACTAAAAAGCAACTGACTTGGACAATTTGAGGACACATACTGAAGAGAAATAAAGAAATAACCTTGCTGCCTTTGATAAATTCAACTCACCTGCTTACAACCTTGGATCTGGAGAGAAATGGCAGATGAAATTGCTGAGCCATTGTCAGTGACATTTGAAAAATTGTGAGAAATGACAAAAAAGCAAATATCCCAGTTTTCAAAAGAGGGAAGAAAATAGAGTCTATAAAATTTAGTAGGCTAGTAAGCTTTGATCCCTTGGAAAAGTTCTAAAGCAGATTATGAAAGAGAAAGAATACTGATTACAAAGATTACTGAGTAAGAAAATGTCTTCTCTAAAAATAGCTCATGCCAGACTTGTATGAGCAAAGTGAAGCGAGCAGAACCAGGAAAACAATTTCCACAACATAGTAAAGAAAAACATGTTTGAAAGACTTAAAGACTGATCAATGTGATCTAATTGTAACTCCAGAGGACTGAGGCCCAGCTAAATCTCATTTCCTTTTTTTGAATGACTACTTAACTAATATAGATCAGGAGAATGTTATAGACAGTTAATTAAGATTTAGCAAAGCTTCTGTTTAAGCATCTCATGCTATTCTTGTGGAGAAGATGGAGAGATGTGGATTAGATAATGACATGGGATTCAGAATCATCGGGATGGCCAGACTCAAAGAGGAGTAGTAGTCATTAGTACCTGGATGTTTACTTTGCACACACTTATCTAGTAGTTCCTCTAGACTCCAGCAAAATGCCTTGCAGAGAGTCTTGGGTGCCTAGTAAATGATTATTGAATTGGATAGAATTAAAAAGAGGCAGATGTTCCAGAGAATGTCCGTGGTGGATTCTTCTAGGATCCTAGAATTATAGGTCCAGAACCAGAAGGAATTAGTTTTACTGATTAAAAACTGAAGCCTAGAGAGAGCCTATGAGGCCCAAGTGCACATTTGTAGGAAGTAGCAGAGTTAGAGTCCTGCTGATAGTAGTTTTCCAAGTCAATATATGCTAATATATTGTCTTTAGATATGCATTACTATGTGAATCACCCCTCCCTTGGTTTAAAACTGAGCAATTCCATCATTCTGGATTTGTTTCCATATTCAATTGAATGAAATTCAACAAACATTTATTAAATACCTATTTTTTCAAGGAACAGTGCTAGGTGCTAAGGATATGAAATAAAAACAAAGAAAGAGGCCCTGTTTCCAAGGAATTTATATGGGGGGGGTAGGGAGAGAGAATATATTCACATATTAAGTAAATACAAAAAAATACAAAGTGAATATAAGGTAGTTGTTGATAGGAGTAGAGGTGGGGGGGAAGGAAAATGCTAATTAGGAGGATCACGAAAGGTCTCTTTCAATCAGTCAATGTACCACTAATTTGATTACTACATGCTAGGAATACAAAGACAAAGAAGTGGGACTTGACATGAGCTTTTGACAGAGCTGGGTATTCTAAGAGGCAAGTAGGGTCTGTTCTCCTTCATGCAGAATTTAGTCCTAGGGAGAATATACTCTCTTCAGCCCTTGGGGTTTTATATTTAGGCTTAAGGAGGCATGCCATCCATATGAGACTGATTCACTAGTGTACTTGCTCCTAAACAGCCACTGGCTCATTCAGTAAAGGGAGAGGACTTTGCTTCTCTCACATTTTTCCTACATATCATAGCTTGTTATCTGTCTCAGGATGGTTGGTTGGAAACATGGCCCCTATTGTACTTGAGTTAACCATTGGTGGGATTTATTATTGTACCTCCATTTTCTCTTCTACTCATTCTTTTCTGTCAGTGTTTATTTAATCTCTTATAGTCCATTTCCTCCACTTTTCCTGTCCATTTCCTGGTTGGTATCTCCAGCATTATTTATTATACATATTCTAAGATACCATCTTGGAGAAGGTTGCAGATCTTAGGTTGATGAAAATGACCCAAGACAAGACTTGTGAGTATTTTAATATTTGAACTCTTGCTAAGCTTTTGGAACCACATTTGAATCATATAAATGTGATTTTAGAATTTTTCACACAGAATTCCCTAAGTTAAAGCTCCCTTGACAGGCACAGGGGTATTTAAAATGCTCACCGTCAACTGGCAAATTTTTCTTCAGTTCTTCAAACTCTTCATCCGTGATCTTGATCCCCATGTTATTCAGAAAGTCATCCAAGTTGTGGACATTGATCTTGCCTCCTTAGGAAAAGGGACAGGAATATGGGAATTACCCAATGATTCTGAAATGTGAAAAATGTTATCTTTTCCTCAACGTTGCGGTTTTTGCTTCCAGCATGAGGAACAAAGACCCATGGGACTTGTAGGATTTAGAACTGGAAGAGACCTTAGAGTTAATCACACAGCCAACCTCACCATTTTACATATAGGCAAACTGAGCCCCAAAGAGGAGAGGTGACATTATTAGCACCCTTTCTATCTCTTCTGAAATCGTTTTGCGTTATATTGGCTGTTCTTTGCACTTACCTACTTTTTTATACCTTCTATCCCCTCAGTGGAATGTAATCATGAGGGCAGGGACTGTTTGGTTTTTGTCCTTGTATTTCTGGTGCCTAGCATAGTGCCTCACACACAGTAGGTACTTCATAAATGTCTGGTGAATTCAGGCACAAAAGGTGGTAAGTGGCAGAGCCAGGATTTGAACACAGGCCCTCTAACACTAAATTTTCTGACAGTGGTCCTGATGGTATTACCAGCATTACCAAGTATATGAATGCCACGGATGGAGGAAAATAAAAGACAAGATTTGTGTGAGGATGACTTTCTATTACATCAGGCTGTTCAGATGAAAACAGGGAGTCCAAAGCTCTGCCACATGCTGTCTTTGTGACCCTTTTATTTAACCTCTCTGGGCCTCAGTTCTCTTATGTATAAAGTGAGGGAATAAGTTGGGTTGGATTAGAAGACCTCTACATTTCTGCCCAGCTCTGAAACTGTGATCCTGTGATCCTATGATCTGTGAATGGGAAGAAGTATAACCTGGGGACTGAAGTCTGGCCCTGGGGACTATCCTGGTGAATCAAAAGTTAAAGGAGGGAGGAGGGAATTGAGGAACTGTTCAGTGAATTATGGTAGTAAATTGTTCTCTTGCTGAGTTGATTTTGTCTCTACTGCCCGAATTCCCAGACTGTTTTTTTCCTGAATTAAATACAAAATTACGAATCTATCATTTTCAATTTGTGCTATGCAGACCCTCAATTTTGATATTTTCCCCCAGCAAAGTCTGGAAAAACATAAGGGAGTTAAAATGCATCACGATGTAGTGCTTAACAACCTGAGAACTGGGTACTACAGTTAAAGAAAGACGTTGATAAGCTAGAGAGTATCCCCAGGATGATGAAGGGACTTCGAGTATGTGCTGTATTAGGACAGGCTGAAGGAACTGGGGATATTCAGCCTAGAGATGAGAAGACACGGGGAGTTGGGTGGTGGAGGGTAACAGTTATTAAGTATGCAAAAGGGATTAGCCTGGTTCTGTTTGGTTCTGAGAGGAACCAGGAGCAATGGGTAGAAGTTGCAAAGAGGCAAATTAAGGGACTGATTTCAGGAAAAATTTCCTAACACTTAGAGCTATCTAAAAGTATGATGGGCAATCCTGGGAGATGGCATGTTCTTCTGCAAGACTTCTGGAAGATGGCAGATGACCACTTCCCGGGTATTTAGTAAGGAGATGGGGATTCTTTTTTCTGGTATGGATTGGACTGGTTGACTTATGAGGTCACTTCCAACTCTCAAATTCTGGGATTCTCTGATTACGATGTTACTGAGCTTTCTAGGAAGATACAACACACTGTGGATTATCTGGGAAAAAGTGCAAATTTATCTTAAGACATAGAAAAATGAATCAAACAAATGCAAAATGTTCTAGGTTTGGTTTGTCTTCTCATCACGCTTTGCACTCACCTTTAGAAGTTTGCAAGATTTCCACAAGTTTACTAAGAAGGACTTGCCCTTTGGCTGTAAAAAAAGACACAGAAGCAGTAAAATAGATGAAACTTAAGATTCATGAAAACTACAAAAGTTATGAAGATTATGTTAGAGAGTTACACTTTCCCTTAGACTTCTGTTGTGTTTTCTCTACTCATAAAAAAGTAAGCTGGGGAAATAAAAAGGAAACACCAGCCTTAGATGTGCTCAGACATGTCTCATGGTCTCAGATTTGGCAGCTTAATCACTGTAGCTCCATTCTTACTTCTGTGCTGACAGCTCATGTGTATGACATCTGTCTCTCTCATTTGCCTATTCTGCACTTTGTCAGATCCTGTGGGTGCTGCTTCCTCTACTTTTTCTTTCATGCTCACTTCTCAGTCTCCTATGCAGTTACCATTTAGGAGATCTATCACACAGCTTTCTTGCATCTGCCCAGGGATCTGTCTACCCATACTCTCATGCTGCTGTTTGTACTATTCTCCTTTAATTCCTCTTCCCCCCTTAGGAATGGGAGGGGCTAGTTTATTAGCCACTCTCTGGTCCTAGCCTATTAACAGGTTATAACAGGTCCCCAAGGAATCGAGGAGGGGAAGATGAACCATAATGATGTGGATACAAAGGTGACCTAAGGGTTAAGACTTTCTATTTCCCTGGTTCATTCTCTAACCTGAAAGCACCCTAAAATCTCTTCCCTTTATCTTGAAATACCTTAAAACTTCCCCATTATCCTGGGCCATAAAATTTCTTGTGTCCCCCCATCCTGGGTCATAAAATGTCCCCTGCCTCCCTTATCTTTCATCATCCATCTTCCTCATCCTGTCCCTAAATCTCCAGCCCCCATAAGAAACCCTACATATTACATCATCATCCTACAGGCTGTATAGCTTTCTGTCTGTATGTCTGGGTTTTTCCTATATCGGGGCCTTTGTTTAGCTCCTTGCTAAATCTCAGGTCTGTGTGCTTTTATGTCAATAAAGCTCACATTGGCTAAAGAGAAGGTCTAAGTGAATTCTTTCACATCTGAACCAGCTCTCCCAAACTGGCACCTCAGGAGCTACATTGGAGTAAATGGGCCTGAAGTTACCAGGTGCTCTAAAGAAAGACACTCAGTTGGGATTGTAAGGCAGCTCAAACTCCGGTAACTGAGGCCTGAAGTCAGATCCAGGTACTAGCCTGTGACAAAAGAGGCAGGGACAAAGCCAACCTGTGTAGGTCCATAAGACAGGAGACAAGTATTAGTGCTCTTTGGAGCACTGGCAGCCACAGCAAGAGACAGGGCTAATTCAGCATTTGGGAGCCTACACCAAGAGGCCTTCCAGTAGGCCTAAGACTAATACAATATCCAACATTGGACTAGGGTTTGTCAGGGCCACAGGAAGGAGTAGGACCAATTTCCCAGCAGGGATTGTATAAGGAAAAGGAAACAGCTGGGTAATGGTCAGAACTCATAATGGATCATCAGAAGATTGAAAGAGAAGCCAAGGATTGAGGCAGAGTATATAGCCACACAGACACTCTTCTTAGAATGGCAGCAGCAACAGGGGCAGCTAGGTGGCACAGTGAATAGAGCACTGGCTGTAGAGTCAGGAGGACCTGAGTTCAAATCTAGCCTTAGACACTTGACACTTACTAGCTGTGTGACCTTGGGCAAGTCACTAAACCTCAATTGCCTTGCCTTCCCCTCTGCAAAAAAAAAATGGCAGTAACAGTGAGGCTGCTATAGGGTATAGGCTATACAGGAGAAAAGAACAAATATGGCTTACTTGACACATTTAAGAATGTCAGAGATGATGGATTCTGGCCCTGGCACAAAGTTGCAACACAAGAACTAAGACTAAAATATGAGTAAATAGAAGAAGACACTAAATACCTCCTAGTTGCTTGTTTTGCTTCTAATTTTAATAGTATTAATTTTGTGGTGCAAAACCTATTCAATTTTATGTAAATAAAATTTTGTCTTCTATGATCCTTTCCATTCCTTATTAGGACACTAATTCTTCCCTTATCCATATAGCTGAAATTTCCTTTTTTGCTGTTTTTGATGTTTTATATCCAGGTCATGTATATATTGGGGGCTTAATTTGGCATATGAGATTTTGGTTTAAACCTAATTTCTGCTGGAATGCTTTGCAGTTTTCTTATCAGTTTTTGTTGTTACCCTAGTACCTGTGTAGTGTTTATCAAACATTGTTACTATGTTTATTTCTCTATGCTGTTCTTATCTGTTCCATTAATCAACAGTTCTATATTTTTAAGCAGTACCAAACCATTTTGATATACTGCCTTGTGGTATAGTTTGCAATTTGGTATTTCTGGGCTCTGTTCCTTATATATTTTTTCATTATTTCCCTTGAGATTCCTGAACTTCTGTTTCTTCAGATGAATTTTAGAGTATTTTCCCCTAGATTTACGAAGTAAAACTTTTATAGTTTCTACTAAATTAAAGTATTTTTGTGATTCTTGTTGTATTGACATGCCCCAACCATGAGCAATTAATATCTCTCTACTTAAATCTGACTTTATTTTTGTAGTATTTTATCCTTGTATTTCTATAGTTCTTCTGTGTGATTTTGTAGATGGAATACAAAATATTGAATAAATCTGTAGTTACTTTAAATGAAATTTTTCTTTCCATTTCTCCCTGCTAGGTTTTGTTGCTAATACACAGAAAGGCTGATAATTTGTGTGGGCTTATTTTTTATCTTGCTCTTTTGCTGAAGTTATCATTTCAAATAGTTTTTAACAGATTCTCTAGAGTTCTTTATGTTGTCATTCAGTCATCTTTCAGTCATGTTTGACTCTTCATGATCCCATTGGGGTTTTCTTGGCAAAGATCCTGGAGTGATTTGCCATTTCCTTGTTTGGCTTATTTTACAGATAAGGAAACTGAGGCAAACAGGGTTAAGTGACTTGCCCAGGGTCACACAGCTAGTAAGTGTCTGAGGCTGGATTTAAACTTAGGAAGATGAGTCTTGACTATAGGCCCTATCTACTGTGCCACCTAGCTGCCCTAGAATTCTCTATTGTAGACCATCATATCATCTGCAGAAAGAAAGAATTTTTGCTTTAGCAGAGATAACACATTCTAGTCTCTCTCTTAGTTTCTCTCTCTCTTTCTCTTCTTCTATTTCTGTCTCTGTCTTTCTATCTGTCTCTGTCTTTTTTTCCTCCTCCTTCCTCCCTCCCTTTAATATGGAAGAGGAAACCACATCCCAGAGAAGTTAAATGACTTGTGGTAGAGCTGGAATTCACCTTAGATTTTCTGACCACAAATTTTTCTGTTTTTCTCTAACAGACTGTAAATTCCTTGACATGCACAGACCATGTCTTACTCATATTTTATTCCCAGCACACTAACATACTACTCTGCATGTAACAGGTTCAGTCAATTAGTCAATAAGTGTTTAAGCACCTATTGTGTGTCAGACACTGTGCCAAGTGCTAGGGATATAAAGAAAGGCAAAAAAACGGTTCCTGCCCTCAATGAGTTCACAGTCTAATGAGGGAGCTGATATGTAAGCAACTATGTAAAAATATACATAAAGGATAAATTGCAACTAATCTCAGAGGGAAGGCATTAAGATTAAGGAATATTGGGAAATATTCATTGAATGAATATGCAGGGAGAAAGGAATAAGCATTTATTAAGCTCCTATAACCAATGTGCTAAGCTCTTTACAAATATTATCTAATTTGATTTTCACAACAACTCTGTGTGGCAAGTGTTTCTAGTTGAAGAAACTAAGGCAAACAGAGGTTAAGTGACTTGCCCAGGGTCACATAGCTAGTAAATATCTGAGGCAGGATTTGAACTCAGGTCTTGATTCTAGGCCTCCATCTACTGCACCATTAAAACTGCATCTTTACATGTACTATCAGATGTCTTGCATGTCATCAATTATGTGTAGTTTTTGAAATTCTCAAAGGTCAGCTCCCCTAAAAGATTTAATGGTGTCATAAATGCTCACCATTAACTGGCAGGCTTTTCATCAGCTCTTGAAATTCCTGATCTGACAACTCAATCCCTGTATTTTTCAGAAGGTTGTCTATGTCAGTGATGGCAGTCTTTCCTCCTTAAAAGATAGCAAAAGACGTCAATGAGAACAAGACCTACTTATTGCAAAGCATGAAAAAAAAACCCAGCAAACTACTTATACGTCATTGCCCTCAATTTCAGCATTAAAATGAAAAGTGTAATGAAAGAGAGAGAGAAATTAATAGAGACTAGAATATGGTCTGCTAAAGCAAAAATTCTTTCTTTTTGCACTTAAATGGAGACTGTAACTAGAGTCAGAAAAATTTGACCAAGGACAGACACAGTGAAGTATGGACAGGATACTACCCAGTGACTTAGGGTAACATAGATGAGTGATTTAAATACCTAGGTTTGTCTTAAACATAGGTGTGCCACTTGTTAAAACTAGGGTCTCTGTTGTTGTTTGTCCTTCATTTTCAAAAAGGACCAGTGACATCATGGGGTAATGTCTTGATTTTCACTTGAATTGGATTTAAGTGAGGCAGAGCTGCAGAGTCATCAGCCTCACTCTCTCCTTCAGTGTCATCAAAATTCAGTGGCAAGACAAAAGTCTAACAAAGGACTTTTAAGCATTAGCTAAGAGCATAGAAGAAGGCCTGGGAAAGACCTTAATTTAGAAAGATCAAGGTCTTTCACTGCATCCCAGATCATCACCAGTCCCCTTGACTTTTGTCCTGCCTGTGGACTTTCATGATTCTGGAGGAGACAATGAGGCTGATGGCTCTGTGCAGCTCTGCCTCACTTAAATCCAATTCATGCACAAGCCAAGACATTACCCCATAATGGTCTTCTTTGTAAATGAAGGAGGAATAACACAACAACAACAACACGACTGGCAATAGCTCAGATGCAGTGGATGACCTTGACCTTTCTAAATTAAGGTCTTTCCCAGGCCGCCTTCTACCTTCTTAGCTATTGCTTAAAAGTCCCTTATTAGGAAGCAAAGAGTATCATTCCATAATAAAGGATAAGGCTTAAAAGACGAATATAAGTGGCTTCACAGTTTAATGCCTAGCTAACATTTTGAGCCCAATGTTCAAAGACCAAGTATTAGCTGGACCTTGGTTTTTTGTTTTTGTTTTTCATTTACAAAAAGTATGGTTTAATGGAAAAATCTGACTTAGCAGTTGGAATATCTAGGTTTTATTATTAACTTGGACCCCAAATAAGGTTTGTGACCTTGAATAAGGTGACTTTTCTGGGCTTCAGGTTCCACATTTGTGAAATGATGAAATAAGTATAATTGTAGCTTTCTATAAAAAGTATAAATGTAGTCTTCTATAAAGTATGAGATTGATTTAACTTTATGCCAAGGTGTAAATCAATGATATTAGGTTCCTTCCTCAGAGCAAGTTTTGATAATGGGATGGGAAGAGGACAGAAGGTTGCTGAGTATCTAAAAGGGATTGGGAGAGGGGAATGGGTAAAGGAGAAATACTATGTAGAGGAGGAGGAGGTGTAGACCTTGAGTAACAGTAAACAAACAAGAGGATTTGGTTTTCTTCATTTAAATTTAGAAATTTGTTTCTATGTTGAACTAATTTGCTGGCAAAGTATCAAACTTCTGCCTCAGTGTATGATGTACAGACATAAAATTTGGCTATTTAAAAAATAGCAAACTTGCAGAAACATATAAAGATGTATGTCATAGAACTTATCTGTAGATGCCTACAGAGAGAAATTGAAGGTCAGTAGGCATAAATGTTGTATCAATAGCTGGCTGGGATAATGGAAGTAGTAGGTGAAGGGATAATATGATGTATTTTTAAAAAGAATTCTAAAGAATGAGAATGCCAGTTTTCTCTTAGCATCATAATCTGCTACTCACCTTGAATAGCCTTAACTTCATTCAACAGTTTGCTCATATCTATCTTCTGATAAGCTATAAGAAAAGGCACAATTCATGCATAGGAGGGCCACGTCAAAGTGAAAACAATACTCAATAAATGGGAAATAATTGACAGCATAAAAAATGGGAGCCTAGAGTTAAGTGAATAGAGCTACTTTGTCTATCTTCTTGATGCTGCTAACACCTAGGCCTTTCACCAGCCAATCAAATTTAATGGGCGGAATTGAGGGAATTATTGAGGGAGGAGGGGACTTGGAGATTTTCTACCTTTCCTATTCCTTTCTATCTGTCTCTCTAAACTTTACCCTTCTATTTTTATTCTCTACTCCATCCACCTCCCAGCTCCTATTGCATACCTTCTCTCCTTGCTTATTATTATAGACCCAACCGGGTCTTTCAGGTACTGCTGTAGAGCCATGATAGGTGTTACGCATGACTGTGGAGGGTGCTGACCCTTAGTGTAAGGAGCATCAGGATGGGACAGGACTTCTCATTTTAGTTCTATGTCTTTCTAAATGCATTTCAGACCTTGTGTAATGTTTCACACCTTCTGAGAAATTCTCTTGTGTAGCCCCAAGCTCCCCTGAAGACTGCAGTGGTATCAGAAACGCTCACCGTCAATCGGCATACGTCTTAGCACTTCTTGAAGTTCCTCATCTGTGAGTTTAACTCCCATGTTTTTCAGCACATTGTCTAGGTTATGAACATCCACCTTCCCACCTTAAGAGAAATAAAATGGACATTGGTTTTTTTAATTCTAAATGCAAAAAGCTCTAGGTTTCAGCTTTACCTGTCTTCTCAGATGCTTCTCATTAACCTTTAAAGTTCTTTGAGGCATTTAGCAAATCACTCTGGTATATGGTTTCTTTCATTGAAAGACAAGACAAAGGTCTGACCCAGGGGTAGTGATAAGAAATTTATAAAGTTTACTGGGCCCTAAAATTATGAAAATTAGAATTTTTTTCTGATTATTTTATTGATTTGATTTATTCTCCCCCATCCTTCACCCCAGTGAGAATGGAACTAAAGGATAAAGTTTTCAAAATGATAAGTTGATCTATTTCGTGATACAAATGTCTTTTGAATGTAGCATGAGGTGTTCAATGCAATACCCAACTTATACAATGCGTATGTGCATCATAGCAAGTACTCTAGTAATGGATCATCCTTTCTCAGGGTCTTAGATTCAGGACTTTTTAGAAGGAAGATGAAGAGACACACTTCATAAGTGCTCAATTTTTTTTGGCTCGGAGTGTTCATTTCTCATTAAAGCTCTGGACAGAGCTCTGCAGCTGATTAACGAATAGTATGTACTTTTAGAAATAGAAGAACCACATAATGAGTTTCCTTTCTCATACCTTCCCCCCCTTTTTTTTTACAAATGATATTCTATAAAAATATAGATTTTTATCAACTAACTATGTTGCCAGTTACACGCCTAGAATCTATTTTTACTATTATTTATCCCAATACAAAAAGGACCTTTAGGTTCAATGTATTTGATTCCTGTTTTTGGCTATGTCTAGTAGTAGGTATGTAGAATTTTAATTTAAGGTCAGCTCCGTGTCTTAAGAGAGGAGATAAAATCTGCTCGATTCAATGGCCTTTTATCAATCTTCAACCTTCTAGACTTTTCTGCAGCTTTCCATGTCAATGACTGCCTCTTCCCCAGGACAGCCTCTCCTCTGTTAGCTTCTGACACTGCTGTCTCTTGGTTCTCTTCTCCTACCTACCTGTCTGACCACTCTTCTCCTACCTGTCTGACCACTCTTTAGTCTTTGCTGGATCAGTCATCTCTTGTCCCATAGACATCATTGTCTCTCAGGGTTCTATCCTGGGCTTTCATCTCTTTCTACTCACTTTCCTTGGTGATCTTATTCTATCCGATGGGATCAGTTATCATCTTTATGCAAGAATCCTTATGAACAGGCTGTAAACCCAAGCTTCTCTGTATGGTGCTGTGGTATTTAGACCACTTACAATCATTTGGCAGGTACTTCATCAGCTCCTTAATTTCCTTATCTGTAAGCTCAATCCCCATGTTGCCTAGTACGTTGTCCAGGTTTTGTACGTCAATCTTCTCTCCTTGAAAAAGATGGGAATAGTGAAATACCTAATGATTACAAACTAGGAAATTAACATCTAAACCAATCATATTCTTCCCCTCTCCAAGTTCAGTGTAATAAGAAAATGCATAATAAGAGTAAAAAAATAGAATTAGTTTATTTAATCCTGGTCCATAGGAATATAGTTTACCTCAAAGCGCAGGTCAGCACAGTAAACAGGGAAGTAGGAATTGGAAAATTCCAAGTTTTATTATGTATTATTAAATATATAAACATAAATGAGTATCATTATTTTATTATTATATTACTATACAACAGCATATAATTCTGACTAATAGGTAGGGTTTGATTTTTTGAGTCTAAATATTCAACATAATTGTCTCTTCTCGCCTAAATTTCCATTATGCCAAATCCTTTGCTTATCTATTATATAACTAGGGGTTCTCTACTGGAGAACAATGGGACTGAAATTGGAAGCTTAGTCTCTCCCATCCCTAAGAAAGAGGGGAAGAGCAGGAGACAGGGATACTAAGAGAGTAAGAGTGAGTGTGAGAGAGAAACACACACATAGACACACACACACACACACACACACAGAGAAAGAGAGAGTGAGAGAGAGAAGAAGAAGAAGAGAAGAGAAAGAAGAGACAGAGAGAAAGAAGACAGCAAAGAGAGAAGGGGAAAGAGAGAGGCATATAGAAACAGAGAGAAAGAGACAAAGATTGTGAAAGACACAGAGAGAAACAGATAGATATAGACAGGAACTCCAGAGGGGTAGTAAGGGGCCTCAGAGTGTTTGGCTCATGACTAGGGGCCACTGTTCCATCTATACAAACTTGGCTTTGTGCCTCTGTGTCTATGTAAGAGGGATGAGTGATGAGGGGTAGTGATAGGGACAGAGAGTCTTCGATTTCATTAATATAGGAAACTTCCAGGTAAAGAACTCCCTCTATCAATGCAAGTCAGCATGTTCTCTGCAACTTACAGTCTTGAAGAGCTGCCCAGAATCTTAGAGAAATTAAAGGATTGGCCCAGGGTCACACAGCCAGTATATATCAGAGGTGGCTCTTGAACCCAGGGCTTGTTGGCTCTAAGTCCATCTCTCTATCTACAAGGCCATATTACACAACAGGGAATATATTACTCTGGAAAATTTCAGGACTTATGGGACTCAGGGATAGCACAGAGTAATGAAGACTATTTGTCAAAATGTAGGAGAGATGAAATAAATGTTTCTACAAGGAAAAAAAATCTCTGTAAATCTCAGGAAAATTGTGTAAAAAAATAGTTTAAAAAATCCGTCACACATCAGTGGCTCATTTTACTTAACTTTTTTCGCCAAAATTTTCACTCACCTTTAACAGCCTGTATAGAGTCCATCAACTTGCTTATCTCGACCTTCCCATCAGCTGTAAAACAGGGCACAATTAAGACACACGGGCAGTGATGCTCCAAAGAATAAAAGTATTCCATTGGAATCTTGCAATTTTCATGATTTTTCTCTCCCTAAACTCTTGGTCCAGTTAAAAGGAAGCTGGGAAGAGGGGAAATCTCTCCATGTAATGGCTACATCTTTTTGGTCCACTAGACTTCTTTTTTTATACAATCTATCAGATTCTACACATGCAGCAGACACAGAACCAGAAATAGCCTCCAAAAGAGGTGCTATCTTTTCTATAGAAAGCCAGCAGAATTGAGGGAGAGGAAGGGAGGTGGGTTGTATTATTCATGCTGTTGTTACACAGAGAGAAGGATCTGCTACCTTTTTCTTCCTAATTGCAATTGTGGATACCACCTTAACTTTACACAAACAGAACATTTCTTTTTAAAGCATAAAATTCTTTTTGGTGAATCCCCCTGACTAACCCTTGGGTATAATTTTTCTTTTTGACAATTGGGGTGGCAGAAGAGAGTGTTTAGATCTAGGGAATTCCTAGTGAGGAAACTCCATAAGCCAATGTATTATTTTAGTTAGATCGTAGTCACATTGAACATTTCTGATGGTACCATGAAGTTACCTGGTGTGGACCAGATTCTAAAAGAAAGAAAAAGATAGAAACACTGAAAATGGCATCATGTCTTTAGCGGGTCAAAACAGACAAACGAAACTACTGGAGAAGAGGACATGTATTGTGACTAAAATGGTAGAACAAAGAAAACATTATCAGAAGCATTCCATAATGAATTCCTGAGTAAGATTCAAACAGATTCAAGACTGGTTGGCTCATATAGTCTCAACTGGTGAATCCTCTTCTCAAGGGCACAGGTGTCCCAGGAACATTTTAATGAGTTCTCATGGGCATATTTCTAGGTGAATCAAAACAAATCATGGTGGTGGTGTTTTTTACAATGTATAACTTTGGAAATTAACATAAAATAACAGTAATACTATAAACCACTACAATTGCAAGGCACTTTATACTTTTCAAAGCACTTTGACATTGATTATCTCATGCCTAATTTAGTTTATGTATGGTAATTGTTAAACCGAATGCAGACATTTTGTACTAAGAAGGCCTCCCAAGTAATCAGGGGGCACATAAAAAGCATGTTCCTAGCTTACTTACCAATCTGAAGTGTCTTATAATTTTCAAGTTAGTTGTGATGGTTGTTATATGGTTGATGATGCCAGCTAACATTTGTATAGTATTTACTATGTGCCAAGCACCATGCTAAGTGCTTTACAGTTATTCTCTCATTTGATTCACACAAAACCCCTGCAAAGTAGGTACTACAATTATTACCAGTTTACAGATGGCAGGAAATTGATGCAAACAGACATTGACTTGTCCAGGATCCTATAGCTAGTAAGCATCTGAGGCCAGATTTGGAACTGTGTCACTCTGACTCCAGGCCTAGCACCCTATCTGCTGTGCCACCTAGCTGCTTCAAACGTCTGTTTTGATCCTCCTTGATGGCTCAGCCAAACGCTGATGAGTGATGTAGGAATGCTGGGGGATGCTGCCACTTCCTTTCCCTCCACACTCCCATTGTGTCAATACTAGAAGGAGCTAAGCAGCTGAGGATATAATATGTTTGCTACTGCTTCAGAGATCCAGAGGCACAGTGAGTCTTAATGAATCTTGCCTGCTGCTTTGTGTCTTGTTTGCTCCCTCAAAAGTGGCCGAGACAGGGGAGTTTTAGTTGGTGCCTTTGACCATAGTCAAATGAGGAAGCATAAATGCCCTGGCATGGTGAGGACCCTGGGCAACCTATAGAGTATCAACTACTCTAGGGTACACCTAACTGATTCCAAATTAGCCATAGTTGTTTGTAGCATGAAAACCTTTCTCTTTAACATTATTGTTTTCTGCTTTGATGAAAAGACCTCCATTACCAGGTAGCACTGACGATAAAACAACAACACAAAACCTGTCTACTCTTATTGCCTCCAATTTATTTCCTCTCATTTCTCTACCCTTTGCAGTCTGGTTTCTGATCTTATTATTCAACGGTTACTGCTTTCTCCAATATTAGCAATAGTCTCTTAATTGACAAATCTGATGAATTTTTCTCTGGCCTCACCTTTTCTTAACCTTTATATAGCATTGGGTACTGTTGACCTCCTGGATATTCTTCTCTCTTTTCTCAGTTTTTGTGACATGGTTCTCTCATGGATCTCTTCTGACTGCTCCTTCCCAGACTCCTTTAATAAATCTTCAACCATACCTAGTTCCCTAACTGTGGGTACATCTACAAGGGTCCTGGGCTCTTTTCTCTTTTCATCTCTTCTCTTTCTACAGACGGCAATCTCATTAGTTTGCAATTGTTATTTCTATTCTGATGACCCCAAGACTTATAAAACCAGACCTAAATTCCCACCCAAACTCAAGTCTTGTACCACTAGATATTTAATGGACCTCTAAAGCTGAAGTAGCCACCCATCTTTCATACTTCTGCATTTCTGTCAAAAATACCGCCATCCCTCCAGTCACCCTTGTTTGAAACTTTAGGAATCAGTCATGCTTGACTTGCCACTTGCCCTCAACCTGCAAATCCAATCCTTTGACAGATTTTGCTGCTTTCTACCTCTGTGATATCTCTCAATCTGATTCTTTCTCTCCACTCCCCTAGCCATTACTCTAGTTCAGGCATTCATCACTTCTTCCCTGGACCAATGCAAAAATCTCCTAACTTATTTCCAGGCCTCAGTTTTTCCTCTCTCCAATTTATCCATTACATACCTACCAAGGTCCTACAAAGCAAATCTGATCCTGTCATTTGTTTACTCAATACACTCTAATGGCTTTCTATTCTCTCTAGGGTCACAAAAACTCCCCAGTTTGGCATTTAAAACCCGTCACGACCCGACTCCAACCAACTTAGAATTATACATCATTCCCCTTAATGTATCTCCAGCCAATTTGGCCATCTTTCTGTTCCTCACTTGACATTCCATTTTGTTTCTCCATGCTTTTGCACAAGCAATCTTCTATGTCTGAAACACACTATGCTCATGGGAATCCTTTGTCTCCTTCAAAGCTCAGCTCAAGCACCAGGAGGCATTTCCTGATCTCCCAGCTGCTAGTACTTCCTCTCTTCCCAGCTACCATTTATCTTGTATTTACTCCATATAATTATTTATGTACATATTGTGTCTTCCAGGAGTGTATAAGTTCTTTGAGGGCAGTGATTGTTTCATTTTTGTTTTTGTATCTCTGGTGTCTGGCATTGTATCTGGCACATACATAGGTGTTCAACAGATGCTAGAGGAATGATTGAATGTGTCATGATTGAAATTAAGGTAAAACTGAGGCACAAAGTTCTGAGCACATTCAACTTATTAGGCTAGCAGTAACCAATGAATTGGTTCTCTTGGCTCCCCAGTTAGCCAAAACACCACAA
Organism: Phalanger gymnotis; assembly: GCA_028646595.1. Classification (NCBI taxonomy): domain Eukaryota; kingdom Metazoa; phylum Chordata; class Mammalia; order Diprotodontia; family Phalangeridae; genus Phalanger; species Phalanger gymnotis. The sequence continues at coordinate 181,658,341 of CM053626.1, forward strand.
GGCAGGGCTTACTAGCCTTCATATAATTTTGAGCAGTACAAGAGAACAAAGAACAGGAAGCATCAAATAATATGATTGGTTACAAAGTCTGAAGTAACATAGATGATGGAAAATAATATGATTGGATGGTAGTCTGGAATGCAGGGCTAGCAACAACCCCTCTTCCATCTTGTTGTCAGGGAAAACTCATTGGTGGTGTTCATCTGCAGGTGTAGTTAGGGTCACAGCTAGACTTTCTTGAAGGACAGCCAGTGATGCAGAGATAACAGACTTCCCAGCCCCTACTTGGATCTCGAGAGGCTTGTTAGTGAGATAACAGATTTCTCTTATTGTACATGGGATGAAAATTAGTAAGGTAACAATTCTTCCTAATTGTGCATGCACAGTAAGATGTGTAAGGAAAATATATTTCTTTGAATTAAAGTGGTTAATGGGACAACTTAGCTCAGAAACAAAAGATGAACTTCTGGACTCATGAACTTCTGGGCTTAACTCAGAGCCAAAGAAACATGGCTCAGGCAGTTGCAGAATGAAATCAATTACAGAATGGAATTAAATATCAACTAAATTAATATTTGATTTTCTCAAATGATAGGTACCATTGGTGGCCCTCATGGACACTGTTGGTGGCACTAAGCAGTAGTGTACTGGAAATAACTATTAATTTGGAGTTAGAAGGTATGAGTTCTTAGTACTGGCTCTGCCACCTATTAGCTAAGTGACTTTGGGCAAGTTGCTTAAACTCTGAGATTCAGTTCCTTCATCAGTAAAAAGGGTATCGTAACAATTGCACTATTACACTTAGTTCTTTGTGAAGTAGAAATATAAAGTTCTTTGTAAACTGTAAAGCATTATATAAATGGAAGGAAAGGGTCTACTCAAATTCTCTCTCTCTTGTCCTTGACTCCTTGCCCTCAACCCTTATATCTATTTTCTTGCCAAGGCCTGTTGATTTTTATTTTTATAACGTCTCTTATGTGTGTTCTCTTCTCTCCTCTGACATTGCCATGGCCTTCGAACACACCTTCATCACTGCATTCCTGGATCCTACAACGACCTGTGGATTGATCCACCTGCCACAAGTCTCTCCAGTCCATCCTTCACTTAGCAGTCAAATTAATCTTAAACTGAGGTCTGACCATGTCCAGCCCCAGGTAATGAATGCCAGTAGCTCCCTATCACCTCCAGGATCAAATATAATTCTTCTGTTTGGCATTTAAAGCCCTTCATAACCTACCTTCTCCCTACCCCCCACTCTTTCCCATCTTCTTATACTTTACCTCTTCACTACTTAGTCTACAATCCAGTGACACCAGCCTCTTATCACTCAAACAAGTCATTTTATCTCCTGACGTTGGGCATTTTCTCTGACGATGCTCCTACCTAGAATTCTTTCTCTCCCATCATCTCTGTCTCTTGGCTTCCTTCAAGTCTCATCTAAAATTAACAACTTCTGTAAAAAGGCTGTCCTGATCACTATTAATGCTACTTCCCTTCTCTGAGGTTATCTCCAATTTGTCCCATATGCGTCTTTTTTATTCATAGTTGTTTGCATGGTGTTGCCCCCACTAGATTGGATGGCCTTTGAGGGTAGGGACTTTTTTTTCTTTGTATGTGTTAAAATTCTATCTTGTTCTAGTCTGCCTGATTCTATCCCCCACTTTTAGTTAGCATAGTAAGGTTGTAAATAGTCAGTATAAAGAAACATTAATAGGAAGTAAGAATGCAAAGGAGAAACCTAAAAGTCCCTTACGGACCGTCCCACAGATTGTTGGCAAACTGTCTTAGAAATGAACTAAAGTAGCATCCTAAGACTATGTGCTAAATCAGGAGAAGCCATCTAGGCCTTATTATAAGGGCCCTTCCTGACTCCAGGCCTGGTCTGTAAGCCTAAGACAAGCTCCAGACATCTGCAGTAAGACAAGCAGAACACCAAATGTTGTAGATGACGTGGATATGTTAATGAATTAACCCCAAGGTGGTATGCATATATAATCTTATAAAAGTGAGACCCCAATCTCCTGCCCCCCCCCAAGCACTCTTCTATCTCCTTCTTGGTCCATGGTGCCTGAGTTCTCCCTACTCCACTCTGTAGTTCCTCTACCACCCCATTCCTGTCCTCATGGTGTCTGCCTTGGTGTCCCCATGCTCCCTTGCCATTATCTCTGTACTTTTTGTACTATTTGCCTGTGTACTCTCTGTGCCTTATTAAAGTGTGATTGAAGCATTATTCCTCACTTGCTGCCATTTTGGTCTTTTCTGGTGAGCATCCAAAGAACTGGGTATACCTTCCTCCCTCCCACACCTGACTCAGAGGGACCCCCTTGTGGTCCCATTCCCTTATTCCATAAATGAATTAGCAATTCGGCATTGCTAGGGCTTGGCACAATGCCTTGAGAATGGCAAGCACTTAACCAATGCTTATTGACTTTACTCACGTACTTTGCAAGGTTCTCCAACCTTGTGATTCTCTGTAGAGCACAATACAAAAGACTCACCACTCTTTGGCAATTGTTTCAAAATTTCTTCTAGTTCCTCATTCGTGAATTTGATCCCCATATTTTCCAGAATCATATCCAACTTATTGGCATCCAGCTTTCCTCCTTAGGAAAAAGGGGAAAAATGAAAAATGAGAATAAAGTAAGATAATGTAATAATGCTTAAGTATAAAAGGTACAACTCTCTTTGTGTTTCATAATTCTTTAAACTAAAGAAACAAGACCTATTAAAGCATACCCAGTAAACCTACTGGGAGTTCATAAATAGACCCTGTCCCTTTTACCTTGGTCCATGTAATTGTCCTACACCTCAGAAGATAATGCTCCAAGGTGTAAAGTGAAGTAGGGTTTGACAGTCAATGTCAAATGATAATGATAAAAGAATGGGTAGATAGATGGGACAGTGGAGAGAGTGCTGGGCCTGGAGTCAGGAAGACATGAATTCAAATTTGGCCTTAGACATGCACTATTTATATTGGCATCTGGGTGGTACAGTGGATAGAACACTAGGCTTGAGATCTTCCTGAGTTCAAATCTGGCCTCACAGACTAGCTGTGCGACCCTGGACAAGTCACTTAAAACTGTTTGCCTCAGTTTCCTCATCTGTTAAATGAGCTAGAGAAGGAAATGGTAAACCACTCCAATATCTTTGCCAAGAAACCCCAAATGGGGTCACAAAGAATCGGACAGAACTGAAACAACTCAATAACAATAAAAAAAACCTGACCAACAAGTTTGCCTTGATTTTTTTTGGTTCTTTTAAGCATCAGACTGTCTCTGCTATCAGGCATAGTGGCCCACATCCATATCCCAGCTATCAAGGAAGCTGAAGCTTGTAGATCCTTTGGGCTCAGTAGTTCTGAACCTGTGGTAGGGCTAAGCTGATAGGCTATCCACTCTAAGTCGGGCACCAAGATGGTGAGTCCTAGGTGGAGGTGGGGCTTCAGGAATAAGCAGGGGCAAACCACTCCAAGTTAGAAACAGAGCAAGGCAAAAATCCTGGCCTTATTAGTGGAATTGGCCTGGTGAGTGACCGATGCACTTCCAGTGTGGGAGAAATAGACCCAGCCTAAAAAAATGTTTCACCAAATTTGCTATAGAAACCATTCATCTCACTGTCTCCCATTAAAACCTATAATTTAGTTGTTCGAGTGAATGTTTGCAATTGTGAAAAAAAATCAAAGGGAATATGGGACTTGCTAGAAACAGCATAGAACTGTTGATGATTTGCCCATATTCAGGTATAACTAAAGAACCATGAAGTCATTGCACAGAGATGTCTGATTAATAAAGTCACACATAGAGGCTCACTCTGAGCAAGAAGTTTCAGAAGGGAAGGGGCCATGCCTTCTCTAAACTTTGTATTTACTCTGGTGCCTAGCATAGTGTCCTGCACATAAGAACAACTTAATAAATGCATGTCGCATTGAACTGAATAGCTAGGAAATAAAACTGACAGTCTAAACATAAATAGGAAGGACCAAGATTTTTTTAATCATTTTATTTGCTCACCTTTAAAATTCTTCAAGGCTTCCATCACCATCTCCTGATTCATCTTGCCATGAACTGTAAGATAAAAGGCACAATTTAGATTACTCAGATAGTGAAGTGAGATTCTATCATTGAATAAACATTTATAGGCAGCCTACTATATTCAAGGCATTGTATTAAAAGTTATTAAGACAGTCTTTGCCCTCAAGAAATATAGCATCTATTTGGGAAGATACACGGATATCTAGAATATAATATAGAATATGATAATTTTCATCTGAGAGGTACAAAGTATTCTGAGAGCTCCTAGGATCCTAGTCCTAGAGCTAGAAGTAACTTAGAAGTCATCTGATCTAACCACCACTTTTTACAGATGAGAAAACTAACGCCTGTAGTGAATGAGCTACTTGCTCAAAGTCACATAGCTAAATAGTGTCAGGAGCATAGATTTGAACCCAGGTTCTCTGTCTCCAAAACTAACACTTTCCATCATGCTGGATCAATTAACTAAAGCCTATGGCACCTGATATTTCCAGGCAATATTCCAACCATATACTAATGACGCTTCATCCTGCTTAGCTTCGTAGATGAGATGAGATGATGGTGAAAGATCATTTCTGGCTGGGGGAGAAGAGCAACGCTTACATACAGGGGAGGTTAAGATTTGAACAAAGACAAGGAAGAGAAAAAGCACAGGGCATATTTAAACAAATAATGAGTTTGGCTTGAACACACTCATACCTCACATGTACCCTCCTCACTAGCTAAACTGGTTTACTCACCATTCTCCCAATCGACCATTAGCCATGTGCCTTCCTCTCTTCGTTGTTTTCATTCTGTCCTCCTTTCTTTATTTCTTTATCTCATTCTCAAGCAGCTCAAACATTTTGTCATATAAGGCCTGGTTAGCTTAATTCCTTCTTCTCCTCCATGAAGCCTTTCCTGACTATTTCAATCATAGACTACAGTCGACAGTTCTACTTTGGCTAAAGTCAACATATACCTTATATTGTCTGAATTACTCATTTGTTACTTATCACAGACACCACGGTATTTGTTAAGAATCTTTCTAGGCAGCACGGTATAGCGGATCAAGCCCTGGATTTGGAATCAGGAGAAGCTTGAGTCACATGGGTATGAATGGAACATGGCTGGCACTTTATAAATATTATTGAATTGAACTGAAGAAGTATCTCATATCCAGGCCTAGAAGCCTCTTAACGCCAGAACTCACCATCAACTGGTAGATGCTGCTTCAGCTGTTCAAGCTCCTCTTCTGTGAATTCTATGCCCATGTTTCCCAGAAATGTGTCTATGTTGAGGGCATCAATCTTTTCCTCTAAGGAAAAAGAGGAAAAATGAGGGACAGAAAAATGAGAAAATGAATGATTCCTGATGGTGAAAATGTTACTGATGCCTATACATCACCACTTCCAATTTCAGTGGGGAAATAAGTGAAGGTAACTGATATGTGTTCAAAGGACTACAATAAAAATTAAACCCATTCCTTTGATCCTGGTTCAAGGAAAATGGCCTAAAGTCTGTTTGTATGGATAACTAGTATCTTCTCTTTTTGGACAGGAACTGTAATTTCCCTGTTATAGGGAACTCCCAGTGAGGGAACTCCTTCCAGTATACTTGTTCTGTCACTTAAAAGCCTGTGAGAGTTGTCTGGGTCATTGAGAGCTAGTCTCAGAGGATCACAAAATTAGAGTTGGAAAGGACCTTAGAGGCCATGGAGTCCAACCCTTTTATTTTACAGATGAGTAAAACAGGCACAGAGAGGTGAATGATTCACTCAGCGTCAAATAGATAGCAAGTATATGAGGCAGGATTTGAACCCAGATCTTTGTGACCTCAAGGCTGGTTTGCTATCTTTTATAGCAAGCTGTCTCTCTAATAGTATATATGAAACAAATAGAGAAAGTAGGTTTCATGGTATAATAGAGAGCAGGACTTCACATGAGGAGACCTCTAGCTGTGTCACTAATTTGTCCTGTGACCTTAGTTAAGACATCTATCTGGTCTAATCTCATTTCTAGATCTAAAGATGAAGGCATAATGATCTTCTCCTAGGACTTTTCTAGCTTGGAAATTCCATGACTTAACCACTTTGGCAAAAAGGAATTTTTTTTTTGCCTAAAGTATTAGATTGAATATTTATACTGACTAAATTAATTGGATAAATACCAATCCCTCAATTATCTGTCATGCAGACAGACCTAGAACTGGGCTGTTTCTGCACTGTGAACATGGATCAAATTTTCTGAAGTTCCAGAGAATACACTTGTTTTTACCAACTATATTGCTAAAGATGATCGGCAAATGCAGATGTATTCAAAGAATCACAAGTAATAAGATATAAAATCTCACTAAAAAAAATTGGTGAGTTGGTTGTATTAAGACAATGATGGGAAAATTTTTTTGTCGCTTAGTCATGTCTGATTCTTCATGATCCCATCTAGGGTTTTCTCGACAAAGATGCTGGAATGGTTCGCCATTTCCTTCTCCAGCTCATTTCACAAATGAAGAAACTGAGGCAAACAGGATTAAGTGACTTGCCCAGGGTCTCATAGCTAGTAAATGTCTGAGGCAGGATTTGAATTCAGGTCTTCTTGACTCTAGGTCTAGTGCTCTATCCACTGCACCACTTAGGTGCCCTGGGAAAAATATGAGGAGGTTTTAGATTTCAGAAAGGACCATAAGATTTAAAAGTATAAATGGGGTACATTATCTCGCATAAAAGTGGCAAGAAAAAGCAGTTCTGTAGGAAGAAAAGAGAAGGCAGGTGAGGGGGAATGAGTGAATCTTGCACTCATCAGATTTGACCTGAAGAGGGAATACCATACATACTCAGTTGGGTATCTTACCCCACAGGAAAGAAGGAGGAAGGAGATACAAAAAGGGGGAATGATGGAAGGGAGGGCAGACGGGGACGAAGGTAATCAAAAACAAACACTTTGGAAAAGGGACAGGGTCAAGGGAGAAAATTAAATAAAGGGGCATAGGTTAGGAAGAAGCAAAATATAGTTAGTCTTCCACAACATGAGCATTGTGGAAGGGTTATACATAATGATATGCATGTGGCCCATGTTGAATTACTTGACTTC
>CM053626.1:181665939-181708285 GCA_028646595.1 Phalanger gymnotis
CTGGGGAACAGGGAAACCAGAGTGTACGCCGTCTTGGAGTGGGGGGGGGGGTGGAAATGGGGAGAAAATTTGTAATTCAAACTCCTGTGAAAATCAATGCTGAAAAATAAACATATTAAAACTGAAAAAATAATTAAAAAAAAGATTTAGAAGTATAAGGGACTTCAGGGCTCATCTATTTAGACCTTCTGATTTTACAATGAGAAAACTAAGGCCCCAAGAGGCAAAGTGTCTGGCCAGCATCACATAGGTAGTAATAGAATCAGAATTTGAATTCAGGTCTTTTGACCTCAAATTCAGTGCTCTTTCTACAGCACTGCATTGCCTCTCTACCCTAGTTTTACAGTGTCTTCTTACCATAAATTCTCACTCACTTTTTATAGTCTTCAGAGTCTCTTTCAATTTATCCAGACCTATTTTTTCATCAGCTGAAAGAAAAGGAATAGTTTGAGACTCAGAGGCAGTGATCTACAGAGACAGTGGTATTATCGATCATGACCAAAATGGCACGAAGTTCTGAAACCATGAAACAGTCTGCCAAGATGATGATTTTTCATGCTTTTCCCATAAATGTAATTCTACTTTTCCTCCATGTCATCTTAAGATGATGGAAGTCTCCTTTCCTTTATTATAGCTTCTTCTCTCTAATAAGGTATCAAATGCCACAAATAATTAATTACAAAACTTATTCTAGAAATCAAAGTTGTGCTCTGTTTGAGGAAACATCTCTGGATCCCAGATCTTGCCTTGAATAAGACATAGTAGAAAGACAGAAAGTATCTCTGTTGGCAAAGTTCAAGGAGAATCTACTACTTTTCTCTTTTACTCTATGGACACAAGCTTTTATGTTGACCAATTTCCTTTAAAATAGAAAAGGGCCATTCTAAAAATAACAAATTCCCCTTAATAGAGTTTCCTTGTCTAATAAGGATAAGGGCTGAAACTCTGATTTCATGAGTACAAGGAATACTTTATCTGCATTAGAGAATTTCCTATAGGTTAAATGACTTGCCCAGAGTCACAACAGCCAGTATGTATCAGAGGTAGAACTTAATAATAGCTATCACATATGTACTTCTGTACACATACATATATACACATATGTGTAAACCCATGCACATATATACACACATACACATATGTACATACACATATATATCTCACATCATTTACTATGTGCCAGGCATTGTGCCAAGTACTTTACAATGGTTATCTCATTCGATCCTTACAACAACCTTGGGAGGTAGGTGCTGTTATTATTCCCATCTTACATTACAGATGAGGAAACTGAGGCAAATAGAGGTTAAATGACTTGCCCAGGGTCACACAGCTAGGGGGCAAGGACCAATTTGAGCTCTGGTCTTTCCTAATTCAGGCCCAGAGCTCTATCCATTGTGCCATCTAGCTGACCTATAGTTCAGTTCAATTCAATCCAGCAAACATTTATTAAGTGCTTGCCTTATTATGTGCCAGGCACCATGCTAAGTGCTAGGGATACAAAGAGAGGCAAAGGACTGCCTACTCTCAAAAAGCCTACAATCTAAGCTAAATAATCTGTATAATGTAGTAGGCATCCTTTCACTAATGTTGCTAAAGTCCAGGGAACAGGAAGTACATACTCTATTATTTCTATTCCTGATTTTTGGCTGGTGAGGAATGTGCTGTCTCTGCAGAATGGGATGTGGCTGAAAACACAATCATGTGAACAGAAAGAATGAGACATTAAAAAGTACTTGTGTCTTTTTCTTCATTGTTTTGTCTGGATCTGTGATTTTATCAATATAGAATTCCTTCCACTGATATTTATTCAATCAATCAAACAAGTATTTATTAAGTGCTTACTATTTTCCAGGCTATCAACTTCTCTACAACCTATAGTTTAGAGAGCTGCCTGTGAGCAGCCTCTGGAAGGTTACGTGTCTTGCCCAGGGTTGCACAGCTAGGATATGTCAGAGCTAGGTCTCAAACCCAAGTCATACTGACTTCAAGGTTTCCTCTTCCTCCTCTGTTTACCACTCTAGAACATATCTCTTTTATTTGCATTGGTGGGTAAAAAATATTCCAAGTGGGTGCATGTGCCCTTGAAAAAAAACTGGAAAAAAGAAATAGGGCCCAAATCAGGAGAGGCAGTCTGGCAGAAGTGCCCTAATTGCCCCCTCCTGTATTAAGGATAGCTTTATGTCTTGGCTGGTGTGGGTATGTCTGAGTTTTTAATTAGCATCACAAAAGGCAGTGCTATTCCAAGCCAAGTCCTTCACAGGATAGCAAGTTTGGATTGATTATTCCAGGCCTTGTCTTTTAGTCTATTTTGTGAACCAGGTGATTGGAGGGAGCTTCAGAGGGGAAGAAGGAAGTGGTACTGGCAGCTAGAACCAATAAAAACTTGAGTCTTAGATACGTTTTACTGACACCGATGTGAGATAGAAACTGCCTAAAGTTACTCTCCTTGTCCATCCGTCTTCCATGCAGCTACCAAAATGATAGTCTTAAAGCACAGAAATATTCCTCCTCTTCCCCACTCCTCTGCCCACTCACTCCTCTGACTCATCAATTTCACTGGCTTATTTTCTTCTACGAACATGTGACATTCTTCTACTTGGCATTTGAAGCCTTTTGAAAGCTGGTTTCAAACTACCTTTTCAGTGTTATTATACATAGTCCTCCTTCACACACACTGTGATCTAGTCAAGATGACTGTTGTGTCATTCTCACACGCAACATTCCATTTCATGTTTATGCTTTTGCATTGGCTATACTCCATACCTGGAACATTCTCTTTGTTTGTTTCTACCTCTTAGAATCCCTAATTTCCTTCAAATCTCAGTTCAAATACCATCTTTTTCCTGCTCCCTTGAAATCCTGGTGCCTCTCCTATCCTCCAAAGACCTTGCATTTATTTTGCATATATGTGCCATGGCTAAAATATGCCTCATGGAGCATGTGAGAGGGGATGTCTTCTTACTCTGGGATGGGTATTGCTACATCCTTAAAAGTTTTTTTTGTTTTTTCCCAGTTATCAAAAATCTATTTTCTTTTCCTCCAACTCTCTCCCCCCTCACTTGTAACAAACATGTAGTCAGGCAAAACAAATTCCCACACTAGCCAACAAATTCATACATTAGCCATTTCTACAACTTTTTAAAGATTTTCTATATAAAAACAAAAACAAAAATGAAAACCCACACAAAACAGAGCCCAAGGGGAAGACCACAGACTAGGGACGGAGGTGACACCTGGGGTCTATATGATGACCCCAAGTAACTATTGTTTCATAAGATTCCTTACTTAGGTCTAAGCTCTTGTGAACGGTACAGCGAAATCTGAAATGCTTACCACTAGCTGGAAGAATTTTCAATAGCTCATACTGCTCATCCTCAGTGAGATCCACCCCCATGGTGCCCAGAAAGTTGTCCAGGTTACTGACATTGACCTCCTCTCCTGAGAAAAGACGGCAATGTGAGAAATGAGAAGACAAGCCGTGGTTAGTGATTTCAGTACATGACGAGCAATGTTTACAACCAACTATCGCCATTCCCGAGTTGAGTCTGAAAAACGTACACACGGCAAGATTTGCCCAAGTGTGTGTTGCTATTGTTATCGCTCTTTGTACTTTGTTCTTGAAGAAGACCATGACACCAGGAAGGTGATGCCGTGACTTGCAAGTGAACAAGATTTAAGTGAGGGATGGCTGTGCAAAGTCACCAGCCTCACTTTCTCCTCTAGAACAATATGGGTCCAGTGGCAAGATATAGATCAGGACGACTGGAGATGACTCCCCCAAGTGTGCGTAGAGAGAGACTTAATAAAGGGAAAGAGAACCTGTTCCCTTATTCATAGTTCATCTATGAGACACATCCTGAGAACAGAGCCAAAAGTAACAAGTGGAAGTACCACGAAATGTGTTCTCATGTCAACTTTGCCATTAAGATAATTAAGACAAATTATAGTAGCTCATGGGTAATAATGATTAAAATAATATTTAGCAATATAATGCTTTAAGGTTTGTAAAACACTTTATATGTTATCTTATTTGATCCTTACAACAATCCTGTGAGGTAAGTGTTGGCTGTGATTAACAATATGAAAGTTCGATTTTTTTAAAACAAGGCATACTCCTTCCTCCAATCCCTATTACAGTACAGAATATCGGTACAGAAATATCAAGTATTTCAAAAGTTGTCTCCCATTTTAACTATTTTATTCTTGCTAATATTTAGTTGTTTTTTTAATCTTAATTCCTAGATTGTCTCCACTGATCAAATATCTCAAATAATCATCAGTCCTTCACTTCAATGTTGTGATTTTTTTTTTTTGGTATGTGTGATAGTGAGTCATGTCGTCTGGCAAAACTGAAGAGTATATTCATCTATATAAAATGTGTATATATACACATACATATATAAATGCACACATAAGAGACAGATAGATAGATAAATAGATAGATAATGCTTGCTACAAAGACACAGAATTGTAGACATCTGTCCATACACAGATGGTTCCAAAGGAGAATTTAAGTTCATCAAGTAATGCTGGTATCCAACAGATGTGATGGCATAGGGCATCCATGTTATGGTTATTCTGCAGGGCTTTTCACATACCTTTTATAGATTTCACAGAGTCGATCAACTTATTCAGGTCTACGTTTCCATAATCTGCAACGCAAGGGATAATTTACACTCGGTGACCACATTCTGGGAAGTCACGAATACACGGGAAAAGTTTGAAGCTGGTTGATCTTATTCAGAAAGAACTTTTACGATTTTCTCTGGATTTGTGTCCTGTTCAGCTCCACACTGATAAGTAGAGTTATCAGTCTCATGGGTAATCACATATTCTTTAATATATTTCCACTAATTAGGCTAGGTGGTACAGTGGCTAGAACATTTGGCCTGGAGTCAGGAGGACCTGAGTTCAAATGCAATCTCAGACACTTACTAGCTGTGTGACCCTGGGCAAGTCACTTAACTTCTGTTTGTCTCAGTTTCCTCATCTGTAAAATGAAGAGAATAACTGTACTCACCTTGCAGTGTTGCTGTGAGGATCAATGAGATAACAATTGTAAAGTACTTGGGAAAATGCCTGGCAAACCATATAAATGTATATATTCTCTTCCCTTCCCTTTCCTCCCTTATACCTCCATTATACCTATTCCTCCTTCCCCTTATACCTATGAAAAATATATCATCTTGTATCCATGTGGGAACTCCTTCCACCAATGCAAATCTACCTACTATCTATGACTTAGTAGATAAGTCCTAGGAAGGGAAATTAAGTGATTTGCTTAGACTCATACAGCTAGTAAGAGTCACAGACAGTATATAAATCCAAGTCTGCCTGACTCCAAGGCTCATTATTCAATTCATTACACCAGCATGTTAAACTCAAATAGGACTGAACTGTACATGGAATCGATGGGGGCCTCATATTGACTTGGTGCAGTGACATTGCCTTGACAGTGGTATTTGCCTCTTCATGACCCCATTTGGGTTTTATTTCTTGGCAAAGATACTTTAATGGTTTCTCCAGCTCATTTTACAGATGAGGAAACTGAGGCAAACAGGATTAAGTGACTTGTCCAGGGTCACACAGCTAGTAAGTGTCTGAGGCCAAATTTGAACTCATGAAAACAAGGTGAGTCTTCCTGGTTCCAAGCCCAGTGTTCTGTCTACTGTGCCATCTAGCTGCCCACTTTTATTTGTAGAAAGTTTATATGTTCTAGAACTGGTTCTAGCCCAGCAGGAAGCACATAAAACAATTTTTGCCTGGGATAGAAAATTCAAAAACAAAGCATTCCTTGTTGCTGGTGCTCATGCTCATCCTTCTGTTTTCTTTGCCCTCTGTATTCAGCTCCTGGCACCTGATTATTGGGCTACCTTTTGATTAATTCTTTGCCCTTGTCCCTCTGGTCACTGTTATGTTTTGCCTCCTAACTGCCTGCCTGTTTTCAATATATTCACTTAAAGTAGGCACTCTGTATCACTCCTCTGAAACCTATTTGCTCCCTGCAATCTTGTCTTTTCCTGTGCCTATCTCGATCTCTTTCCCTGACTTGGCTGTCCTGGTCTCAGCTACCCAGCCTTTCTCTACAATTCTGTCACTATCCTTGTGGTCCTAGCACTGACCACACTGGGGCCAGAATAATCTTTCTAAAAATTCTTTCAGCATGTCAGTCTCCTGACGAGCGACTACCACAGCTCCCTAGTTAGGCCTACCACATCGAGTTCAAAATTTTCTGATTGACCTTTGAAGGCCTCCTTAACTTGGCCTCATCTTATCCATTCCAACTGATTTCCCACTATTCTTCACTGTGAACTCCTCTGCTCCACTCAGGCCAGTCTCCTCCTTGTTCCCAACATGTTTCCCATTCGTTCCCACCTTTTTATGCTTCTTCATGTAGCCTTTGCACTCTTTTAAATTTGAATAACTTAGGTCATAAGGCAATGTGGTAGAGTAGGTAGAAGGCCATTCTTGGAGTTAGGAAGACCTGAGGTTCAAATCCTGTATCTAATGGATTATCTGTTTGACTATGGGCAAGTCACTTAACTTTTTTAGTGGCTTGGGCAATTCTTTAAGACGACAAGTTATAAATGATTGGCCAATATGTGGAGAGAGTTTCTACATGGGAGTTCTCTCCACATCAATGAAAGTATAAGTCCTCCCTACCACCCCCCACCAAATTAAAAAAAAACCAACAACCCAAAACTTCAAACTCAACTTGTTTTGTTTGTTCAGTCATGTCTGACTCTTCATGACCGTGTGGACCTCTATGGGATACTGAAGTGGTTTATCATTTCCTTCTTCAGTGGATTAAGACAAACAGAGGTTAAGTGACTTGCCCAGGGTCACACAGTTAGTAAGCATCTGAGGCTGGGTTTGAACTAGGGTCTTCTTGACTCCAAGTCCAATGCTCTATCCACTGAGCCCTCTAGCTGCTAATTCAGCTTAGGAAACACAGAATAGAGTGTAAATGATGTTTTAAAAATTACTAAAGTTTAGAACAATTCCTTCACTAAAATTTTATTTTGATTGCTCATTACGGTACAGGGCAATGCTGGCTTTTCAGAAAAGTCTGTGCCAATAGAACACAAGCTCTGACAGCTTTGATGAAGCTTTAGAACATGGACCCTAGGATCCATTGTGTGCCTCTCGTTCAAGGCGTTGCCTAGCTAAGTTTGGAGAGATTCACCGCCAGAGAGCTGGCCATCACATGATGAAATAGTCATAGAAACTAATTAAATAGGTGTGGTGCTACCTAGGTTGTGACCTACATTAAAATCACAGTTCTTTTTTAGCACTGAACCATTAGGACAACTATATGACACACTGCACATAATCATATTTCAGACCTTGTGATGAATAGAAAGTGTCAATAAGACAACAAAATAGATCATCTGTCTACAGAAAAAGTAAAAGCTATATCAGTTATAAGGAGAAAACACAACCTATGCCTTTTCATAGCGATTGTAGGTAGTTTTTAGCATAATTAGAATCCAAGTTATTAATGTTTGGAAGTTTAAAAAAAGGTGCCATTGTCACCATCATCTTCATCGCTAGCATTTATGTAGCACCTACTATGTGCCAGACATTGGGCTAAGTGCTTTACGACTATTATCTCATATGATCCTCACACCAACCTTTTGAGGTAGGTGCTGGTATTATCTCCATTTTACTGTTGAGGAAACTGAGGCAAATAGAGGTTAAGTGACTTGCCCAGGATCACACAGCTAGTAAGTGTCTTAGGCTGGATTTGAATTTAAGTCTTCTTGACTGCGGGTTGAACACTCTTTCTACTGCGCCACCAGCTGCCATAATTTTGTGAATTATTTATTTTTTTGTATTCTCTTCAACACTTAGCACCATAGGCACTCAATTTTTGCTGGTTGATGGCTAAGTGTGTTTTTTGAAATGCTTCCACATAAGCCCAAGCTATCTTGAAGATTAATGTGGCTAGAAGGGTATCAGACTACTCACCATCAACTGCTATCTCTTTCAGTAGACTCTCTAATTCTTCATTTGTGAGCTTGACTCCCATGTTTCCCAGAATGCCATCAAGGTTATTGACACTGACCGTCACGCCTTAGGAAAGATGGAAATAGCAAAAGATGCGAATTCTGAGCCACATGTACAGATGTGAAGACTATTACCTACGTTTGAGTATTGTTATCTTCAATTTTCGAGTGAAATGCAAAGGCTCAGTAAGACTAATTCAAATGTGCACAGAAAGGATAGGTGTTGATGAGGAAGTCCAGGCATAAAACTGTCCACATAAATTGGACCTAGACAAAAAGCTGAAAAAAAGTTTGTGGTTGAGGTCTCTGTGCTTTGACTGCCATTTCCACTGTTACCCTCACAAAGACTTGTGGTTCCTTTCTGGGCTCAGTGCCATAACTAGAGAAGAACCAGGGAGCCAAAAAAAGGGGCACAAAGAACACTTCTGATCTCGTAGCAGCACAGAAAGAGTAGAACACAGCACCTAGTTAGTAAGAATAATGAGTAAAAATAGGAAGCTCCCAGATGGCAAGACAGAAAAAATTATCCTCACTTCCTGTGGCTGCCTGCCCAGAAATGTACCTGAGTGTCTTTCTCCAATGTCCTGTCACGTCCCCCTAGCCCCCATCAACTGAGGACATAGGTGGTGCCACTTATGGGTGCAAGGATTCCTATTTGCAGCTACAGAGTTGATTGGGAATGTAGCCAAATTCCTCTGCAATCACACACTCCACACTTTTAAGTTAAGTCATTGGGAGCAACATAATCTCAGTTCAATTTCTTGTAGAGGAATAAATGTTATTTTACCATAAACATGAGAATTCAGTGAATATATGTACAGGCAATTAAAGGTTGAGGAGAAATGGCTATATATCAATCTTTTTACAAATTGTACTTTTCTATTTTAATGTTCTAAAGAAAAGGGGGTCTCAGAAGCAAGTCTATCTTGTAGATCTGAGGCCAGGCTCCATAATTTTCAGAAAATCAACAGAGGTTAGTAAAGAAAGTGATTATAGGCTTGATTTCACATTAGTCTTAACACCTGAATCAGAAGACTACCTAGTCCTACCTAGACTATAGCATAGGCATCCCAATTCCTCTGGTAGGAATTATTTTATTATATATTAAAATATTGTTATATATTACATATTAAATTATATATTATTTATTATATATTATTAAATTATAGATATAGGAAGAAATAAGTAAGCTAGAGTACTCCTAGCCTTGTAGAAATAAAACTTAATACCACACAAATAATCTTACAGAGCTCTCAGTCCTGGAAACTTCAATCTCAAATCGAGTCCTTTTCCTCTCATTCACCAAGAAATCTGGATCCTCTTTCTACTTCTATTCTCTCTCGATCCTCAGTCCAAACAATAGCGTTTTCTCTCTTCCCTTGGCCACTGAGAGAGTAGTAACTCAGCTTTGGTTTTCAAGTTCCCACCTTGTTCAAGGAAAATGGTACCCTAGGCCTTAACTAACTCTTAAAAGTCTTTGAACTATAAGTTTTTATAGTTCCCCAGGTTTGACAAGTGTCTCTTAACTGACTCCTTTCCATATTTCTAAATCACTGTCTTCTCCTTCCTACTCATCCTGACATGGGCCTTCTTGGACAGTTCCTGTCCAGTTGCCCAGCTGCTAGCCATGCCAATCACTGACTTTAGTGAATATCTATATCTACATATATAAACAACTGTTCATGTAGGATATACATAATATGTAGGATATACATGACATGTAGGAGATACAAAATATAACATTCTGAACACGGGCATCCAAAAACGCATGATTTTACATAAGAAGCACTGATAATTGCTTTTTACATAGGTCAACATAATAAATAGAGGAAAATGGGGTTTAGGATATTGTTCTATGAGTTAGGGTTGTCTGTCTAATAAGTCATCTTGTTGTCTGTCATGTTTAAATTTTGCTTTAGATGAATTTCTGTATTAACTAAATTCCTTCATTAAAGTCCTACTCTGGTGACTTTGTTGTGTGAAGGTGTTCTTGTGTTTTGGGAGGTTAATTGTTGAGAGGAAGGCATTTTGTAAACTTTAAGCACTATATAAAACTGAATTATTGACTCTGCTATCCCTTCATGCTCCATCCTAAATCTGTACACCTTTTCACTAACAAACTCCTCGAAAGAATCACATATACCTGATGCTTCCATTGAAACTGGCTTCAACTTCTGACCATTTTACTGAAACTGATCTTTCCGAGGTTATCAATAACTCCTTACTTTAATGATCTTTTCTCTGTCTTTATCCTACTTAACCGTTCAGCAGTTTTTGTCACTTAACCACATCCTTCTCTTAGATACAATTTTGCTTTGGCTTATTTGACACTGTTCTTTTTTTGGTTCTCCTCCCTATCTGACCATGCCTCAATTTCCTTTGCTAGATCAATTAGCTATCTATTGCCTCTTCAGCATGGGTGCTCTACAGGACTCCTTTTCTCTTTACATTTTCTCTCCATTGGTAATTTCATCACCTCCCATGGATGCATACTGTCAATTGCCAGATCTCCCATGTTAAACCTTCCGCAACCTGTTGGACAGCTCCTAGATGTGCCACTGAAATCTCAAACTCAACATGTTCAAAGCAGAACTGGTTAATATCTTCCCTAATAAACCTTTCTTCTAAACTTTCCTATTTATATTGGAGGCACCATCATCCTCACAGACAACCAAATTTATACTCTCAAACTCGTCCTTAACTCTTGCTTTTCCTTTACTCTCTATATCCATTAAGTTGCCAAGATTTGTGGACTCTCTACAATATCTTCATGGCAATGTAAATATCATCCTAATTCAGACCTTCATCACTGGTCTCTTGGGAAGATTGCTGGGTTCCCTACTTCTAGCCTCTCTATTCTTTAATTCATCCCTCATCTACTCTACATCTACATCCCTCTACTCATCCAATTCATCCCATACTACTAAATTAATACCTCGAAGACATAGGTCTGACCCTGTAACTATCCTGCTCAAAAAACCTTGAGTGACTTTCTATTGCCTCTAGGATAAAATACAAAATCCTTAGCCTAGCATTGAAGAGGTCCACTGTATTCTGGTACTAATTTATCCTTCCATACTTCTTTCATATTACTGTCCCTTGTTGAACTCTGTATTCCTGCCAAATTGGTCTACTGGCTGTTCCCTCAACTAAACATATCATCTGCCAACTCCATGAATTCACAATATGCCCACATCTAAAACATACTCCTCCTTCATTTCTACTTCTCAGTTTCCTTGTCTTTCATCAAGTCTCAGGTCACATGCTATTTCCTCTATAAGGCCTTGTCTGATATTCACTCATCTCGGTTGCTAGTAGTAAATCCTTTCTCTACATACCTTGTATTTTACTTCATATTATATTTAGTGCAGGTCAGTGGGTAGGGAAGACTTAGGTTTAAGACTTGGGTCTGACATCTTCTGGTTTTGTGACCCCAGGTATTTATTACTTGTGCTCTCAGTGTTCTAGATAACTCTCATGATTATAAATTGCAAAGGAAGATGCTTTCTGACATGGACAAGAGTTTTCCTACTTGGGCATTTTCTATGCCAATGAAATCACAGTTCCTGTCTCTGTCCCTATAAATACATGCATATTGTCTCACCTAAGGTAGTATATTTTCTGAGATCACAAGGTGGTTTTTTTTTTGAGTCTCTGTATCCTAGTATAGTGGTCTCGCATATAATAGTTGTTTAATAAATGTTTTTTTTTGAATTGTTGTTATTATGCTGGAGAAGCACAGACTCAGTCAGGTCCTACATAAACTAGAAAGACTTTAAGCATAGGATGAACAGCAGATGGGGGTGGGAGAGGACAGAGGGATTATTATTCACAGATGGATGTAACTAAGAGCCAAGAGGCACATCACCAGAAAATTGGAAACTGGGGGATATAGTATGTTTTGGTCTAGGTTGCTATCTGTTCTGGCAAAGAAAGTTCTAATGAAACTACCGGTTTTTCAAAGTGCAGAAGAAGCATTATTCAGCTTCACCAGTTTATTTTTCTGGCTCTGACCTTCTTTGCTGTGAATGGGTAGAATCTGAATGAGTCTATGTTGACAAAAGGAAGAGTGTTGTTTTCAAAACCTTAAGAGATTATGGGATTTGCTACAAGGATGTCCTTTATTTTGCAAAATTATACTAAAGCACAACTATGGGTTATCAGAATACAAGCAGCAAGTTAATAAAGAGGTAGGATAGCATGTTCCTCTTTTAGCCTAGAAGCTCCTTGAGGTCAGGGAAATATTTATTTATCTTTGTATTTCCCTTAACGCTTAGCACCATGCCCAGGACATAGAAGATGCTTAGTAAATATCTGTAGAATGTTTCAGGACTAGTTATATAATAATTGGTTAAAACAAAATTATAAAATGTTGTAGGAGAAAGAGTGTTGAACAGGGAGCCAGGAAACCTAGATTTGAATCCAGCTTTTGAGAGGGATTAATTTTGAACCTTGGCTTCCTTATTAGTAAAATGAGGATAATGACATTACATAATACCTACACCGTACAGGGATTTTCCCCCCAAGAGTTTTAAAAAATTGCTTCTAATTTAGACATCCAAACAGGACACAACTCATTAACAATTTCCTTTCTCCTTTTGAAAAAAAAGCCCACATATGAAGCAATATTAAAAAATTCATTCATAGAACAAAGCTAAGAAGTTATGCTCCCATATCATGATGGGGAGAGCAGTTGGCCCAAATCCATCTCTAAGGGCTGGGTGGAAACATCTGATTGATGAGGGAGGGGACGTGGGGGAGTCCTTTGTGAGGTGTGAGAAAAGTACATTGTAAATCTTATAGCACTGGGTAGATATGAGCTAACATTAGTATTATAGCAGCCTTCCTACATGATTATTTTATCACTTACCCTTTTTAGCATTCAAAGCACTCATTAATTTACTGAGCTCCAACATCCCATTTTCTGTAAGACAAGGAACAATTCAGACACAGACTCCAAAAAAATTTTTGAAATTATGAAGTGTATTATAAAAGCTGGGGCCATTTCACATGTTTTGTTTTACAAAGAAATTAATTTTCTTTTCAGATGAACATGAAGTCAAGCCAGGAAAAATTGGTTGCTATGTGATGGAGGCCTTCGTTGCTAACTTATTCTGCTCCTTCTTCTTGGAATTCTCTTCTCTTCCCTTCTACCTAGACACGATCTTTCCATTAGGGTACAGATCAATTTCTACCTTCTCCAGGAGGCTTTTGCCAGTAACTTTTAGTCTAATTACTCTCCATATTTCCATTCTCCACATCACTCATTCTGGTACTGTATCATATAGGATCATAGATATGAACCCAAGTCTTTGAATTATGCCATGAATTCTTGTTTCCTGAGTGCATTTTGTGTCACAATTGATCATCTTGTATTTATTGAGCCCCTCTTATATGCCAGGTACTATGCTAGGCACTAGGATAGAATGACAAAGAATGAAAGCAATCCCTAGCTCAGGTAGCATACATTGTATTAGGAGAAATAACATATGTGTATATATAATAATATATATGTATATGGAATATAAAATAAATGCAAGGGAGTTAAGTATAAGACAGGGAGGAGAGAGCACTAGTAGCTGAGGGACACAGATCAAGAAAGGCTTCGTGTCAAAAGTGATCCTTGTGTTGAATGTTGGAGGAAGAATCATTCTAAGAGTCAGAGTTGAGAGAAGAATGTGTTCCAGGCATGGGGGACTGCAAAGCAAAGGTGAGAGATGGAACATTATATGGATAAGAAACAGCAAAAGTCAGTTTGGCTGAATTACAGAATGTGGTAAGAGGATCACCATATGATGTTTCTGGAAATATGGGTTGGGGCTGAGTTGTTAAGGTCTTTACACCTTAAACTGAACAAAGACATTTATATTTTATCCCAGATGCGAAAGGGAGCCCACTACTGAGGTTTATTGAGTAGGGGAATGACAGGATCAGATCTGTGTTTAAATGAAATCACTTTGGCAGCTCTGTGAGGATGGACTAGACTGGAGAGACTTGAGAGAGAAAGACAAATTAAAAGGTCACTAAGTAGTTCAGGCAAGAGGTGGTGAACTAAAGGCATGAATTAAATGGAGGTGGTGGGAGCTAAGGAATATACTGCTTCATTTCACAAAGTCTATTTCCTCTGATCCCACCCCAGCTTTTAAGAGGTAAACTCCATGATCAGGTATGGTCTACACAGGGCTGGGCTAAAGCTAGAGACCTGATTATAATAGAACTCTCTATGTCTCCCTCTAGTCTGGCTCCATCTACTGGCTCCTTTCCTGCTGCTTAAAATACACCCAAGTCTCCTCTATCCTTAACAAAAAACCAAAACCAAACCTCACTAGGACCTACCATTCTCTTAAACTATCATTCTATATTTCTTCCTTTTTTAGTTGAACTCCTAGAAAAAGCTATCGATGACCATTCCCTCTTCTTCTCTTACTTTTCAACCCTTTGCCACTTGGCTTCTATCCTTATCATTTTTAAAACTGCTCTCTCCAAAATTACCAATAATTTCTTAAGTGATAGCTCAGTTGATGTTTTATTGGTCTTTATCCTTCCTGACCACTCCGTAATATTTGGCACTGTTCACCACTTTCTCCTGGATAGTATCTCTTTTCTAGGTTTTTGTAACATAGTTGTCTTAGTCCTCTTCCTGCCTAGCTGACTGTTCCTTCTCAGTCTCTTTTACTAGATTATTGTCCATATTGTCCACTCTCTGAATGTGGGTGTTCCCCAAACTCTGTACTAGGCTGTTTATCTTTTCTCTCTATACTCTCATTTGGTGATACCATCACCTCTCATGAGAGTTCGATTATTATCTCTATGTGGATGGTTCCTAAATTGATCTCTTTAGCCCTAGTCTTTTTCCTGAGGCCTAATCCCATGTCACAAACTGCCCACAAGACCTACATGTTTTGTGGTAGGCATCTCAGACTTGACATGTTCAAAGCACAATTATCTCCCCCCACCCAAGATCTACTCATTTTGCAAACTTGCCTATTTCTTTCAAGGATACCACCATCTTTTCAGTCATCTAAGTGTGCAATCTCTATTTCCTCCTCAATTCCTCCCATTCCCTAACCCTACATATCCAATCACTTGCCAAATCGTTTAATTTATTTTTCACATCTTTTGAATTTATCTTCTTCTTTCCACTCATGCAGCTATCCCTTGAGATGAGGCCCTCATTATCCCTTCCCCTACGATGCTGTAGAGGTCTCCTAATTGATCATCCTGTCTGAGACCACTCCTCTCTCCAATCCATCTTCCACATGGCTGCCAAAATGACTTTCCTAAAGTGAAGGTATGACCACTACCCATAAATTGCAAGGATTCCTTCCCTATTGCCTCTGGCATAAAGTACAAGCTGCTTTGCTTGTCATTTAAAGGCCATCACAACTTACCCCCAATCTACCTTTCAAGCCTCATTGCACATTATTCCCCTTCATGCACACAACAATCCAGCCAAATTGTCCTTCTTCATACACTGTTCTCCAGTTCCTTTCTTTATGCTTTAGAAGGGTCATCTGACAGCCCTCTTCACTTCTGTCTCTCAGCATACCCACACTTTCCTTCAAGGCTCACTTCAAGTTACCTATTTCTACATGAAGTCTTTCCTAATATATCCAGCTGC
The DNA here is from genome assembly GCA_028646595.1 of Phalanger gymnotis. Lineage (NCBI taxonomy): Eukaryota > Metazoa > Chordata > Mammalia > Diprotodontia > Phalangeridae > Phalanger > Phalanger gymnotis. Next base: position 181,681,570 of record CM053626.1, read on the forward strand.
TGGGACCCTCCCTCCTTATAATCTATTTATTTTCCATGTACCAATGTATGTTTATGTTGTCTCCTATAGCTAGATTCTAAGCCACTTTGAGAACAGCGACTGTTTTTGGTTATGTTTTTATATCCGTTGTAGGTGCTTAATAAATTGTTATTGATTAGTGAATTAATTTGGACTGTCATATCCCAGTGAGTTATAAATTAGCACCAATGAAAAAAAGGAACAAGTCAGGGTCTGCATTAGGAAACAAGAAAAGGACTCTCAGGACCAGAACGGGGATAACAGTTTTAAGGTCTACTTGACAGTGGGGTAGGAAGAACCAGGCAAGTCATAAGTCAGCTCTGAGCCCTCTTTGAAGATTCTCGAATTTCTATAATTCAAAGCTTCCAAGTGGACTGACTTCTTTGCCCAAAATTATCTTCTTCTTAATATCTAATATTCTACTGTTTTAAGATTCATGTAGCTTATTGAATATCAAGGTCTAAAATATAAATCTCCCTCATTATAAATTATTTTAATCAGGTTGATTCCTACCCAACACCTAGTTGATATTAATGATACTAAGGAAAAGAAAGTTTTAATTGGGGAGGAGAGAGAATTTTGGGGTATGGAGCCTTTGAGAGGGAAGGCAGGCCTGAGTAAGCACCAAAATTTGGAGCTTTGGTTAGCCAGAGGGAGCTAAGGTACTTGGGATTGAGGATAGGGCAAAGAATTTTTCTTAAATGAATTGCATAAGATCCAATTTGCCTTTTCCTTTCTAGGAACTAGATGGGAAAGAACTTTCTTTAGAAAATAAGAACAAATAGAAGGGTGCCACATTCCATTGTCTATTCTGATTATTCATCTTGGTATGGAGTATACCATGTCGAGATAACTTCTTTAATCTTGGGACATGAGCTCAACTAAGAAATATATCTCAAGAAGAGATTCAATCAAAATAGTCCTGGTGTTTTTGGTTGCAGACAATTTTCAATGCAAACATCTTTGAGTGTTAGAATAGTACGGAAGCATCTGTGGTATAATTAGGCTGTCATGGTGGTATACTAGTGGTATTACTAGTAATAAAGTGAAAAAGTCATTAGGATACATCTACTTGATTGTTTAGTTTCTAAGAATGTAAAAAAGGATTTGTATCCTTATCCCCTCAAAATTAATTTGCAGGGAAAAAACTCACGTAAACTTAGGTGAAAAAAGAAGGTGAGAAGTGAGACAATTATTGAAGACACTTTATCACTCTACTATAACCAAGTTTTTATTTTCAATCCCTTTTACCTTTGATCTTCCCTTTTCTCTACACTATTATTTGTTCTTCATTTCTTTCTTTCCTTCTGCTTAAGCTTTAACCTCTTCAGGAGGAGCAGTGGTATCTATGCTTATTCTGTTTGTGTCACTCATAAGAAAGTGGCATGATACAGTGGAAAGAATTCTGGGTGGAGTCAAAGGACATGGGTTCAAATCTTGATTCTTCCATTTTCTACCTGTGTGACCTTAGAAAAATCACTTTATCTCTCTGGGCTTCATTTAATCTGAAAATGTGATGGGATTGAACTTGTCGATCACTATATCCCCACTATATTCCCTTCCATATCTAAATCTATGATCCTAAGAGATCATTTTCTTGATATAAAGAATAATGACAAAGGCCAATATTTCTACTTATTTCAGAATGGATTTTTCTACAGGTTTTCCTGACTACTTAAGAAACATCAAATAAATGTAGCTGTAGAAGTTCTCACACGTAAACCAGTTAGTCCGAGTTTCTCTGAAGAGCACAGTAGTATCTGAATGCTTACCATCAATTGGCATGTCTTTCAGTACCTCTTGACGTTCCTCATCAGTAAGTTGTATTCCTATTTTATTGAGGGCATCTTCCAGGTAATTGATGTCTACCATCCCACCTTAGGAAAGATAAGAATGGGGAAGACAAGAAAATGAGAAATATCTAATGATTCTGAAATGTGAACAATACCAACTTTTGTATCTGTGTATCATTATCTTTAGTTTTAAAAGTCAACTAATAATATGGACGGTCCAAGTATTCAGAGAGTCAGTGGAGTGGGTTGGGGGGAGGGAGAGATCAGAAAGAGAACGTGTTCCCATGACAGGTAGTGTGACATAGTAAATAGAGCGCTGGATTTGTAGTCTAGAAGACCTAAGCTTAAATCACACCTGAGATGCTCTTACTAACTGTGTGATGCAGGGAAAGATGCTTAACCTCCTTGAGCCTCAGTTTCCTTTCCTGTAAAATGAGGATAACAACTGCAGTAAGACAACATGACAAACCTTCTGAGATACAGCCAAAGAAGTCCTTTTGGGAAATTTATATATATATAAACATTTTCATTCACAAAAGATAAAAAGAGATTGATGTACAGGGTATGCAACTAAAAAGAATAACCTAGAAGAGGGCACTGAATAAAAAAAAACCTTCAAGAAAACACAAACTCTTCTGTTGTTCAAAGTCATTTCTCTTCTCCTCTTGAGTTAATGAAGCAGTGACAAGATCTTTTAGCTCATGGCCACCTTTAACAGGGGGCTAAAAAAGTGTTACTCTCTTTCAGTGACAAATAATTCTCTTGAGCCCAAGAAATGCTGTTCTAGGGGAAGCAAGAGATTCTTTCTTGTTCCATCAGCTCCAAGCCTATTTTCATAGAAAAGCAGATGCAAAAGTATCTTTTCCCTTCTGTTTCCTCTCTCTCAAGTCAGAAGGGGAAGATGAGGGCAATACAGGTACATCTGAAAGGTTTCTCCTTTCTCAATAGTAGAGGACACTAAATAGCGATAAGCCCCGAGAGTTTTCACAAAGCTGCAGGATTCAGCTCTCTTCCAATAAGCTTCCAACAGCTGTTTCAGTCTTTTCTCAGACAATCATTTGAGCAATGCTTCTATTCCTATCAGTAAGCTCCTATCAAAGTAACTGAAATCTCAGTTGTCTTAGCTAGAAGCCTATGTTTTCTTCCCTCTGATTCTTGTGACACCTCCTGTGTTCAGATTACTCTCCTGCTTCTCATATCCTTTCCTATAGCTTCTTTTCTCTGGCTTTATATGCCTCCTAATCCCTTAAATCAAACCTTTCATCACAAAGTAGCATGGTGCAAGGCCATATTGTTGTATTCTATTCTATGTTTGAGAATTTCTGTGAATCTAGAGCAATTCTTTTTCATAGTATATCAATATACCTATCAAATTACATAATTTTCTCAATGGGTTTCAATACTTTTAGGCCCTTTGGAAATAAAAATCTCCCAAACATTTTTTGGGGAGTGAATGAAATCTAATGCTTTGATTTTATAAGCTCATCTGGACTTCTGACAATGGTTTTGGTATCTCCTTGGACTGAAAAGTGTTTCATCAGCAAAAATTATCTTTTTTAAATCATCCATAAAATCTATTGTAAGTCTACTATGAAATCTTCTCACTATTTTGCTACATAGATGAATTGGTTCATTTAACTTTTATAGTAGCTCACTTAATTTCAGGATGGTGGGCATAATTATTTTTGCCCCATTTAATTAGCTAAATCATTATGCAAATGTTTTAAGGTTTTATCTTCATCATGCTATAAATTATTTTTCATTTTTCTCTTGTGCTGACTGTGGTGATAGCATTTAAAAATCTCTTTTGTACCACCCATACTTTGTACTATCTTGCTAATGACAAGTGATTTTTTTTCCATAGCAATAGCAAGCGGCTTTTTTTTTTAATTCAGTCTTCTCATTGTTCTTCCAACTTCAAGAAACCTGTGCTGAACTATAAAGGAATCACTAACCATCCCTTCAGCTGCCAGGTCCCTGTGAAGGTCTTTGCTTGTTTTTTAAAGTTTGCTAGGATGGTTTGTAGCAATACATTGTCAGTTCTTGGCATTGTTTTTGGCCACACTTTCTTTTGCTTTTGGTGTAACTGATCATAATTTCATTGGGTGCTTGAACGATGCATGAAATGCTTGACTTCCCTATACCAATAAATGCTGCAACATCTCTCTAACAGCCATTGAAATGTGCTTTTCATAAGCTGATGGCACAGGGCCTTTTATGGGAAGGGGGTGGGGAGTAGAAGAGAATAAACATTTTTATAGTGCCAGGCACCATGTTAAACATTTTACAAATATTATCTCATTTGATATTCAAAACAAACCCTGGGAGGTAGGTGCTATTATCATTAATCCCATTACACGGTTGGGGAAACTAAGGCTGAGAGAGGTTAAGTCACTTGCTCAAGGTCACACAGTTAGTAAACGTCTGAAGCTGCATTTGAACTCAGGTCTTCCTGACTCCAGGTGTTGGCAAAAGGAATGAAAAAGGAAAAGAGATATAGAATGATAGATTGAGGGGCATGGCAGATTCTCTACTGCATTGTACTGAGAAAGGTCAGAAAGGAAGAATTAGGGAAGTATGGTAGAAAAGAAACAAAATAAGAGTGACTATCAGTTTGTAATGTAATGGGCTGCCCTATTAAATTAATGACTAGAAGCAAGCAAAAGTAAAGACAGGAAGAAGGAAAAAGAAATGAAGCAGATATTTTTGTCTTGTCTTCTGCACAGTTAACAGAAAACAGAAGGAAGGGAGGAAAGGATGGGTCTCCTTGACTGGCAGGAGAACAACAAGGAATATGCTTTGGAAAATATGCTTTAGAAACCATCTGAATAGTGTGCAGAGTTGAGAAGTGTTTCAGATGTGAAAGATAGAGACCTAGTAGCAATGCTTTCTGTCACAGGAGATTGTGTGTAATCTTTGCGAGGAAGGAGGATATATTATGAAAACTGCCCAGGAGTCATCATAATGAATGAGAGGCAGCCTCAGCAGGTGCTAACCTCAAAGATGGGGATGAATAGGGAAATGAAACAACTGAGCCAGGAACATTCTCCCACATGAATGTGTGGAAAACTGCCTCAGGCTGTAGGAGAAGGGGAGAAAAAAAGAAGATAGATTTCATGTGGTGATAGGAAAAAACATTTTAAAAGGGAAAGGTCTGTTATTGTAATGGCACATTGTCTTCATGACCCTGGGCAAGTAACTTAACTCCTCTGGGCCTCTGCTTTGACATTTATAAAATGAGCCAAATGGACTAGATGACCTCTAACATCCCTTCCAATTTTAAATGTATGATCCTATGAAGTGAAGACATTAGAGCTAAGTAAGAGGAACAGCAGAGAAAACAGCAGGGAGAAGCTAGCTCTTTCTGAATAAAGGAAAGGGGTAGATCTGATGCTAAAACAACTTTTATTTAAGGAGAGCATTGAGAGAAAGGCTGGGGTTATCTTTTGGAGAAACGACTGGAGAGAAAATTCAAAATAGTATGTTCTTGAGAAGAGAATATATATTTTGAGCTCTTTTTGGTGAGATTAGGATTGAGGCTTTTTTTTGGTTTTTTGTATTCCTGGTATTGCTAATAGCTTCCAGTGTTCTTGGGTGCTGAATAATCATGGTTTCATTTTATATATTAAAAAGAACCCAGATTATAGAATTTTTCAAAGAGACTTGGTGTTAAAGGGTGTAAGTAAAACTGCAGAGACAGGGATCTTTATTAAACACAAACGCCTCAATCTGTCAATCAGCTAGCATTTATTAAGCACCTATGTGCCAGGCAGTATGCTAAGTTCTGGGGATACAAAGAAAGGCAAAAAAAATCTCTACTTTCAAGGTGTTCAGTCTAATGGGAGAGGCAACATGCAAACAACGATGTACAAACAAGATATAAATACAGAATAAATTAGGAGTAGTCTCAAAGGAAAGGCACTAAGATTAAGGAAGATTGGGAAAGGCTTCCTATGGAAGTTTAGACTTGAGCTGAGACTTGGAGGAAGCCCTGGGAGGGTAGGAGGCAGAGATAGGGAATGAGAGAGGGGGAGGGAGCAATGAATAAATGCTTGCTGGTTGACAGATCAGTTGATGAGAGGAAGAAAGGAAGAAGGAGTCAGAGGAAGGAGAGGGAAAGGGAGAAGAGGGAGACTTCCTGCCATGGGGGACAACTAGTGAAAAATGTTAATAGTTGGGAGATGGAGGTTCCTCCTGTGGGAATAATAGGCAGGAGGCCAGTGCTACTAGACTGAAGAGTAAATGGAGTTAAGTAAGATATAAAAAGCAACTGGAAAGGTAGGAGGGGATCAGGTTATGAATGGCTTTAAATTCAGAGGATTTTATATTTGGTCCTGGAGGTTATAGGGAACCACTGGAATTTACTGACTGGTGTGTGTGTGTACGTGTGTGTGTGTGTGTGTGTGTTCAAGTGACATGGTCAGATCTTCAGATTAAGATAAATTTGATAGCTGAATAGAGAATGTACTGAAGTGGGGAGAGACTTGAGGCAGCGAGACCACTGAGCTGCAATAAATAGGACAATGGGATTAGCAAAGCAATGACCAGAAAAACAAAAAACACTTAGTGTATGTGGGGACTGACATATATGAATATATTACAGACATGTCCTACATATATGCAAGATACAAGGCATTAGGATTTCACTTTCAGAATGCCTTCTCATAATGACAATTTGCTGACCTTTAAAATTCTTCAGAGAATCTATCACTTCATCCAAGTTTATCGTCCCAGTAGCTGTAAGACAAAACAGAATCTGGGCAGAGGCTCACAGAAAAAAATGGTATAAAGTACTGAAATACGATGAAAAGTAACAGCAGAAATTAGCCATTGTGGGTGATTTCAGAATTTTATACTATGTTCCTTCTAGGTGAATATGAAATTGAGGAAAGGAAGAAACTTACCAAACCATTATATTAATCCACCTATTCCTATGATGTGGCTGCTATGCAACACAGTATTCAAGACCGTAGGCAGCAAATGAGAAACAGAGGCAGACTCAGCACTCAGCTCTGATAACATCTTCTAGGCTCCCAAACATGGTACTTTGGGATGGGGGTGGTAGAGATCGTGTGTGTGTATATACATTATATACATATATATTATACACACATATACACATATATACATATTTTATTTTTGTTTGGTTTGGTTTTATTTGACCTGGTGATTTCACTGGTTTAGGCAATTCTGCCTGATCCCTTTACTAATGCTGATCTACAGTTGCCTGGAAACTTAGTGCCTGGAACACTGAGGGGCTAAGTCACTTGCCCAAAGTCACAGAACCAGTAGCGAAGGTGTCCCAGGAAACTTGTATCCATATCTTCCTCACTCTGAGTCCAGCTCTATCCTGCAGTATTCTATACTGCATTGCTCAAGATTCCTTCCTACTTTAATTATTTCTTTCTATGTGTATTTCAGAAATCCACTATGAATAAAAGAATCACAATTTTAGAATTGAAAGTGATGTTTGGTGGTCATTTACTCTAACCTACACCTGAAAAAGAATCCCTATCTTCCTTTCTAAATGCTAGCAATGTTGTCATCCTCATAGTCTGCCAAGGCAGGGAGCCAACCACCTCTAGAGGCAGTCCGTTCTACTTCTGGACAGTTCTGATTGTTAGAAAGTTCCTCCTGCCCTTAAGTCTAAATTTGCCTCTTTTGCTGTTTCCATGAGTTGTGTTCTCTAAGGTCAAAAGGGACAAGTTTACTCTCTCTTCCATATAACAGACCTTCGAATGCTTGAAAATAGCCACCACATCCTTCTGGACTCTTCTCCAGGCTGAAGAACTCCAGTTCTTTCAATGACATGGACTCAGAGTCCTTTACTTTTCTGACTGCACTCCTCTGGGTAATCTCCAGTTTTTAAAATGTCCTTCTCAAACTGCGGCACTCAGAACTGAACACAATGATCCACATGTGCATTATTGCATTGGCTGGGCCAAAGTAAAATGATATGTTCACCTTCTCATTCCTGGAAGCTCTACTTCCCTGATTCAGCCCAGATTACATCACACCGCTGACTCATACTGAGCTTATGTTCCACCAAATCCCCCAAATCTTTTTAAAATAAATAATTGTTGAACCATGCTTTCTCCATCCTCTACACACGAGGCTCAGTTTTTAAAGCCAACTCTAAAACTTTACATTTGTACCCATCGATTTTCATCTTATTGGATTCAGCCCAATTGCCTTGTCAAGATATTTTTGGTTCCCAACTCTGTGACCTGTTATGTTAGATGTCCCTCCCAGCTTTGTGTGATAAGGAGATTTGATACACATGCCATCTGTGCCTTAATCCAAATAACCAATTTAAAACATTACACTGCTGAAGGCCAAGCAAAGAGTTCTGGGGTACTTCACTGGAGACTTTCTGTCAAATTGACATTGAACCATCAATAACTAATCTTTGAATCTGGCTATTTAGCCAGTCCCAGATCCACCTAAACATATATTATCTAGTCCCTACCTCTCCCTCTCCTGGTATTCAATAAGTTTTAGCTTTTAAAAAATTATCTCAGCCCTCGTGAAAGGTACAATGGAAAGTGAAATACTTACCACTCTCTGGGTGGTGTTTTAGTAGTTCCTGAAGTTCGTCTTCAGTGAGATAAATCCCCAAGTCCTTCAGAATGTCATCCAATTGAGAGCTCTCGACCTCATTTCCTTAGGAGAAATATGGGCATGAGAAACATTTATGCTTCTAAAATGCTAGATGTAATGCTAAGGTTCTAAATACATTAGTAAATTGTGAAGTGATTAAAAACAGTAACTCTATATGATATTTTCAGTGACAAAAGCTAATTCATAAGGTCTTATTCAGGTATGCACAATAAGATTCAATTCAGCAATGTCTCTGCTGTCAAATTATCTGCTGCTTAGCACCTCTATCACTGCTTGTAATCCCCACTAATTCTTCTGTTTTTCATTCTCTTCCTTTATGCCCCATTTAAATTTCCTCTCTTTCTAGCTCTTTTCACTGTAAATACCTATGCTAAAAGTCAAGAGTTTTCATTAAGTGACTTGACTTTCATAGTTGTTGCTAGCCAATGAGAGCATGCCTCTGTCAGTGAACAAGCTGGTCACAACACATACTAATTAGTCTTTAGGATGTTGGCATTTCTGAAGTATTTCCATCTTTGTTTACTGCAAAAGGGGTTGCTAATTTACTGCCAGTCACATTCCCTTCCCTATTTTTTTCTTTCCTGAGTTTAGTTGCCTGATGCTTGAGGTTCCCAAAAGTCTGACTTTCAGATAACTGAGGTGTTGTGGTTGCCAATAGAAAGAAAGTTCTAAAAGTGATACATGTGTGTGTATATATAAATTTTAAAAGAAGCAAAAATATTCTGACATCTAGATAGAAAAGGAATAGTTTCTCTCCCTCTCCCCCTTTCTCTTTTTGTGATGCTTGGCCATGTTTTCCAGAGCTATAACTAGGATAGAGAGACTGGGGCTTTGCTCCATGGTGCCAAAATTAGAGGCCACTGAATTTAGAGGCCAATATCAGCTTTCACAACTCTCAGGTAACACTTAGAATCCCTAGTTTCTTTTCAAGGTTTGGTTTAAGCCCCATCAGTTATGTGAGGTCTTTCTTAATCTTTTTAGTCATATATAGTCATGTGCTTATCTATATACATGTATATACTACAGATACCCATGTAGATACACATGATATAACATATACACATGTAGATGCACACACTTATGTTTATATACATGTATGCACAGATAGTTTCCCTGGATAGATAGGAGGGAGGAAAGTAAGGAGGGAGGGAAGGAGAGAGAGAGAAAGAGAGAGAGAGAGAGAGAGAGAGAGAAAGAATGTGTTAGTTTCCCTGGACAGATTGTAAGCTTCTTGATGGCAGAGACTACTGTATTTTTGTCTTTATATCCCCAGTGCCTGTCATATAGTAGGTATATAATAAATGTATGTTTATTAAAATAGGAGCAACATAACCTAGTACCTAGCTACTTAAAATAGGAAGTTATCATATAGTAGATATATAATAAATGTATGTTTATTAAAATAGGAGCAACATAACCTAGTACCTAGTTACTTAAAATAGGAAGTTATCAGATAGTGGACTAGGGAAAGCTCTTTCCAGTGTTGTCCTGCCACCATCCCCATAGATGGCAACATCTCCAACAGTAGTCTCGCATCTCTCTCACCTGCCACTGAGAATATGCTTCACGTGGCTTGTTCCAGGTGCAATTTAATTGATTGCATTAGGTACAAAAATTCCTTATTGTAGTGCTGATGTTTCCTTTAAAATCAGCATTCAGTAACATCAAAGCAAAAAGAGCCTTGACCAGGTATTTGGCATGGTACATACAAAACAAGCTAATTGAGTTATTTTTTTCCTTTTCAACCATTTTTGGCATCATTTAAACATAAAATTACTCTCAAATTAGGATATCCTTCTGTTATAGAATACCTTCTCTATTAAGCCCTTTATATTTGGTTTTTCATTCACTTAAAAGCATCTAAATTAATATGGAAGCCTGGGACAGATTGTGACAACTTCCTTGTATCCCATCACAACTTTTCACTGACCTTCAGGTATTTCTTTTTGCTGACTTCTTACAATCTCCATCACTTTATTCAGATCTATGCTCCCATCCTCTGTAAGGTAAAAATAGTGTTTCAAAATAAATGACTGATGTAAAAATGACTAAGATTTGGAAATGGATCTAGTTCAGGGTTTCTTAACCTTTTAATGTGTCTTGAACCATTAACTCCACATTTGATAACAATCTAGTGAAAACTATAGACCTCTCCTCAGATTAATGTTTTAAATGTTATTAATGCCATAAAAATGCATAGGATGACAAAGAAAAGCAATTACAATGATTTATAGTTATCAAAGATATTTTTAATGTAATAAAGTAATAAATTTCATGATTGATCTAATAACTGATAATTTTGAACAATAATGAACATTATTAATTACTAACAAATGCTTTTTAATATTGTTATTAATATTAAACTATTTCAAGATATTTTCAGAAACCTATGAGATTTGAAAATATCCGTGATTTCTCTTGGTAACAAAATCACAGGTGCTGCTAATACTGATTCCCTATATTCATAATTGAGCAAATTACTAGATTTTAGCTAGAGGTTATTTAAGATAAGGATATAATTTTCTCCCACCCAACTTCATGAACTACCTGAAATTCATGGACACCAGGTTAAGAATCCTTGATCTAGGGCATTATCAGTGCTCTGGAATTTATTTTGGGATTTGGCTCCATTTCAAAATACAGTAAATGGAGCTGTCAAGAACCACCAGATATTCTCTCTTAATGCTGGTTAGGTGTGCCTACTTGTCTCCACATGTGGACTTGTATACATTCTGAGACAGTTTGGCTTCTGGCAGGAACTATGTAAAGAACAAATGGGAATTAGTTGGCTTAGTACCAAGATTCATTCTTGCCGCTGGTGCCCTGGGTCTGTCACCAGACTCCCTTCTTAGCATTGCCTTTCTGGTAACTTTGAATCCCACTAGGTTCCTTGGCCCATCCTATTTGTTTAATTGTCTGCTTCATGCTGAAAGTCCTGTTAAGAACTATCTTTTTTTCATGGAGTTATGGTCAGTTTTGCAACATGTGATTTTGGAGTATAAGTTGATTTCCTTTGCTTTTTTTTTTGTTATGTCAATTTCTTTAATTTGTAATTAATCAATTCATTGTACTATTCCTTGACATGCTAATTGCTCCCTCTTAGTTGCTTTCAATATACATTTTTCTGATAATGAAGCTTTTGAATATATTACAAGTAGGCCGAATAGCTTATTTTTATAAATTTTTCCAATCCAAAGACCTCAAAAAAGGAATTAAATGTCACATATAGAGTAGTTACAACAGAACCCACTACATCAGGCCCATTTCCTTACTACTCCAAAACCAAATCAAAACAAAAACCAATTAATTAACTCTAGAGGATTTTTAAAGCTAAAGAGCTCTCTGTTCAGTGTCCTTAACCCCCAGCTGACTCCGGATGACTGCCAGCCTCTCCTCAGTGGCTGTTCCAAACCTTCTCATCTCTCCTCAAGCCATCCCAAAGCATTCTCTACCCTCTCCTTGGCCCAGCATTTCAGCTGAGGACTAATCTTATACTTTAATGGAAAAACTTAAACTATTCACTGGAAACACTCCTTTCTCCCTCTTCCTCTTCATCTCATACCATTCAGATATCTTTCCCATCGTATCTTCCTTTGCATCCGCAGGTAAGGATATCACCTCCCTGATGTCACGGTCTTCTTCAAGAATGATAGAGAGGAACAATACTACCATGACCAGTAACCTCCATAAAACCATCAGAGCTAAGACTATATACTCGGCAGTCACTACAACGAACAAAGGAAAGCTGCAGTGCAACACACCCAGTGGAGGTGTTAGCATGGAGTAGGCCTAGTAAGGGCAGTGTGACTGTATCTCCAGAAGATGTTGGTAATGCTGTAGTATGGGAAGCATGAGTCGTCTGTCCACACATGTATCCTAATCACATGTGCTCCCTGTATGTGCGCTCCTCATGAGTGATCCCTATTATTTCTTCCTCTTCCCAGTGATGGTGAAAAGGGTATCCTTGGCACAGTGTGTTCTACGTTTAGATTCTATTGAGAGACTTTCCCTACTTTGTCATTTCTTTAAAGGCCTTTGCTTTGTGGCTGCCACATTTTCATTCTTAGCCTGGGCAATAAGCTGATAGAACTATAAAGTACAGTAAGCAATGGTGGAAACAGTTCATCTTTATTACTAGCTGTCAGGCAGCTCAGCTGGTCCTGGATAGGTTTCTGTCCTTTAACTTTTCTCTCCCAAATAGAGGAAAGACATAAACTGAAATGTTTTGGCTATTAAGAGGACTGGAATTTAAGAATCCTTTGAAGGATCACACAATGTCAATTGGTACAGTCCATCTGCACATATTAGAGATAGGAGGAAAGTTTTGTTTCAAAGCAAAATTATAATATGTGCATGTGATTATCTGCATTTAAAGGGCATTTGCACAAATAAGAGAAATTGTAGTAAATTTTAGTAAAATTAGAAAGAATTATAAAAAAATTCTTGTGTCAGTTTTTTGTGCCTGATCCTTCTTTACCCCCTAAAAGAAGAAGAGGATAGAAATGTGTCAGGGACTCTGTGTGTATTTTGTCTCATCAGCACACCCAATCAGCTCCCACTTGCTCCAGGCTTCTCCCTTAGCTCTTCCCGCCCCTCCCCCCAACAGCCACATTAGAACCTGCTAGCAGGTGACTGGCTGCTTGTAACAACAATGCTGTTTGCTACTACTGTGGCTATGCAAGGCCAATCGCACCAGCACCCATAAGATCTGCCAGCGTAGGTTCTTTGATCTGATTTACTAAGGAAAGCAACTGTAAGGGGTTTACAATCTCACTTTAATCCAACATAAATATATCATTCACTTAGTTCAGGGGTAGAAGCCAGCACCCTGAACTTCAGAGGAAATACAAATAGAAATTACAAACAGAAAATATCAACAGATCAAACAACAATATTCAACAGATAAGCTTTGTCTAAACAAGACATCACATACGTATTTACCAAAAAGAGAAGCACCAATGGTCTGGGGTAGCAAAGCCGGGGGGCAGTTACAACGGCTTGCCCAGAGTCTCAACACTCCTTCCATGAGTGAACCCCAAAGGCAAAATGCCAGCCTCTGAGTTTATATACCCTTTTCATGGTCAAAGGGTATCACAACATGTGACTCAAACCCATGTAAACTAGGCTTTCCCTTGAGGTAAGTAGGTCATCGAAGACTCCTGATTTAATGAAAGAAACAAAGACCAGACTCATCAAGGGCACTTGATTAAATAAATGCTCCAAAAGAGAAAACCCATAAAAAAGTCCCACCTTAATTACTGTAACACTGCTCAGAGCACAAGGCATCTCTCTAATCCCATCTTATTCTTCCGCTGGCTTAGAAAGATGGATTCACTCTGGTTTTTTCTCCTTCCAGGATTGCTCAATACCAAATTCAAGATGTCAATGCTCTTGTGACTTCTGAGTCAAAGTATGCTCAACTCTTCCAGAAACTTCCGGTAACTTTAGTCCCTGTGGTAGTCCTAACTGCCTGTCTGGAAAGGGGATAAAGGGTCCACTAACAAGACATGACCTGGTAGTGAAAATTATACATGAGAAGCTCACTATCTTTCCTAAATAGAGGATAAATCTCCACATTACAAATATAAACCTCAAAATATCTTTAAGAATTCAACCAATAAACTGTATTAGAAATGGAGAATTATTACAGACAAGAACTGTTGCCCAAACCTCCTGTATATAACATTGATTCACAAAAACTCAAGAATGACATTTTTGATAGATGTTAATATACCAAATATTCAGGCAGCTAGCCTGAGTTCAAATCCATCCTCAGATACTTACTAGCTATGTGACCCTGAGCAAGTCACTTAACTCTGTTTGCCTCGGTTTTCTCGTTTGTAAAATGAACTGGAAAAGGAAATGGCAACCTCTTCTATTATCTTTGCCATAAAGAGTTGGACAAAACTAAAAACAAACGGGACAATGTACCAAATATTCATAATTTCCAAGCTGCACGGAGCTAAAGCTTTCCAAACATAGAGATTTGACAGAACAAAACGAAATCACGTGGGAACAGGATAAGGTACATAGCATCCTCTGGATTCTGCAATTGTACCAAAGAAGTTTTCAGCCTCACACGACTTTAAGGTTTGCAAAACATAATGGCTAACATTTATAAAGGACTTTAAGGTTAACAAAGCATTTTCTTTACATACCTGATCTTATTTAAACCTCACAACAACCCTGTGAGTAGAGGTTCTTAACCTGGAGGTCAGTGAACTCCTTTAAAAATATTTTGTTATGTATTTTATTTTACATATTTTAAAATGTCATTCTGTGAAGGTCCATCTGCAGACTTCATCAGAGTGCCAAAGGGATCCATGACAGAAAATGAGGTTAAAAGCCTTTGCCTAAGTGATAGATACTATGAGTGTTAGTAGCTCCATTTTATAGATGAAGAAACTGAGGGTCAGAGAGGTAAAATATTTTGTACAGGGTCACATAATTAGTAAGCTGTCAAAGGCAGGATTTGAAATCAGAGCTTCTTGACTCTTAGTTCAGTATTTCCCCCTCTATCCCAAAGAACTCTAGTAGGTTCCCTTGAAGGGCTCAACAATATGCACTATACTCACCACCAACTGACAGATTTCTCAGAAGCTCTTGAAGCTTTTCATCGGCGATATTCATCTTCATGCTACCCAGGATGTCGGACAGGTTTTGAACATTAGTCTTCATCCCTTAGAAAAAGAGAAAACATTTAGAGAGATGATCATTCCTGTGTTCTTTTCAATTCAGTAATTCAGCAATCCTTTATTAAGTGCCAATAATGCACCAGGGACTTGCTTAGCAATGGGGACAAAAAGAGAAAAATGAAAATATTTCCTACCCTCAAAGAGCTTATGTTCTACTGCAGGGAAATAGTACGTATGCAGATAGGCAAGTTCTTATTATTTTGGAGGGAGGAGATGAGGAAGGCCTCATGTAGGGGGAGCATTTGTGCTGTGCCTTGGAAATCTATATGTAAACAAGTGATGGTGGCTGGGGGAAATAGGGAATATGGAAAATCTGAAGATTTTGTCCCCTCTTAACAGCTCTCTAGGATCAAGCAAAATTATTTCTGGTGAAAAGTACAGTATCGGGGTGGTGTAGTGGAAAGACAAGAGTGTCAATCAACATGATTCAATATGTAGGGTGAGGGAAGAGTCAAAAGCCAAGGATAGCTTGGAGGTTGCAAATCTGAGTGATTGGAAGGATAATGATATCTTTAGGAGAAATAGCCTTGAAGCTAGTAATTTTATTTTTAATTTATGGAATAAAACAAGCATTTCCTTAAGAAAGTACAATAAAACAAATGATTGTACATGAAACTGCAAATCTACTATGCACAATTTGCTATTCCTTTCAAATATACAACAAAATCATCATGTAAAATTTTTTTCTTTTTTTTTCCCTTCCCCTCACCCCTGCCCTAGAGATGGCTACAATTAGACACAAATATCTATATCTATAGATATATGTAAAATTATTCTATACATGCTTCTATTTATCAATTCTTTCTCTGGATATAGATAGAGTCTTTCTTATGTCCTTTATAGTTAATTTGGGTATTTATAATAGACAAAATAACTCATTCATTCAGAGTTGTTCTTATAAGGTTTACAAGATACTTTAATACATGATCCTATTTAAACCTCACAATCCTATGAAATAGGTATGCTATTAGTATGTCCATTTTACGGATGAGGAAACTGAAGGCAGAGAAGTTAAATGACTTGTCTATTATCACATAACAAGTGTCAGAGACAAGATTTGTTGTAGAGAAATGGGTTCTGGGGAAAAGATCATCAGTTTTCTTTTGGACATGTTGAGTTTCAGATGCCAACAGACCATTCCATTCAAAGTCCTATAGGCAATTATTGATGTGAGACTAGAATTAGGAGAGACTAGAGTTGTATGTCTAAATCTGGGAATCATCTGGTTAGAGATGATAATTAAATTCATGAAAGCTTATGAGGTTACCGAGAGAGAGGAAGAACTCCCAGGACAAAGCCTTGGATCACATTCACAATTAGAAACAGTAATAATAAGACAAGTAGGAGGAAAACCAGGAGACAATAATGTCATGAAAACCCAGGAAGGAGAGAGTACACAGGAACAGAGGGTAGTCAACAAGAACAAAGGCTAACAGAGGTCAAAAAGGATGATTGAGAAAAGACAAGAGATCATTGGTAAACGGAGAGAGCATTTTCAGTTGAATGATGAGGTTGGAAGCCAGATTGCAAAGGGCTAAGAAGTGAATGAAATGGAGGCAGGAAGAGTAGAAAGCTTTTTTCTAGGAATTTGGATGTGAAAGGGAGGAAAGATATATAGTATGAGAGCTCGAGGGGATGGTAGAGTCAAGGCTGTTTTTTTTTTTTAACAGATATGGGAGATCTGGGCATGTTTGTAGGTAGCAAGGAATGAAGTAATAGACAAAGGTGATATTAGATCAATAATTGTCTGTATTAAGGTTGTGGGACATAGTTTCCTTGGTAAAATTTCAGAAGCCACTGGTATAGCCTAAAGGGAAGGAGTAGAGCTAGATAAAGTAGAATTACACTCAATGCACATAAAAAGTCTTCCTATACTTGAAAGACCGAGTTAATTCCTTATTCACAATACTCTCAGTGTTAAGATAGGGCCAAGACTGGGATCTATATTGTTTATATTGTTCTTAGAGATTTACACAAAGGAGAATGTTTCTCTCTCTCTCTCTCTCTCTCTCTCTCTCTCCCTCCCTCCTCCCTCATCTTCCTTCTCACTTTCCCTCTACAATATGTGTGTGTATGTATACATATTCACACGTGTGTATGTATCTCAGATACTAAGTGTTTAGACACAGAATCACTCAATTTTAGTTTAAGAAAAATTATACATTTGTTCAAATGCTGTTAAAATTCTGGGTCACTTCATTTATTGAGTAAAAGGGATACATTTCACATATTATACTTTTTTTGGAAGGGGTAGGCAAACTGCCTTGTTTAGGAGCTAAAGTTTAGCTCCTTTTGTGAATTTCAGGTGAGAGCTTTCACTAGGAGATCCTTATTCCTCCAACTCCACAGTATATGTTCCCTAGTGATCATCAGTCACTTCAAATTTGAATGCCACTGTAGTCCCTAAACAACTGACATGGAGCAAGGAAGGGTTCACAGGAAAAGACAGAGAGAGGTTAAAATGAGTTGCTAGAGAGAAATGAAAATTTTCCCAGTGTAAATTTCTTTCTAAATTAGAATTTTAACATTAAAAAGCTAGAAATAAATTTTGTTGCTGAGGTATCTGGCATTCTTAAAGTTTGGAATACATCTAATTCTTAATGTAATGACACAATTCTGACTCACCATCATAAAGAGGGATCTTCTTGATATCTTGGGCAGCATTCATAAACTTCTTCAAATTCACCTTCCCATCTTTGGAAAAGTCAGGGACAAGTTCAAATAGAGATAAAAACCATAAAAAGAATGTTAAAAAATCAACAGGTGCCTTTATACTTGTCCTATGTTTCCTAAGCTGTGTATGGATCAGCACATCTGGAAGAATGGTGGTGGTGGGGAGGACAAGGCAGGGGTGGAGGTCATGTGAAGAAAGGAAATGGCACAATTTATTAGAACTCTAATACCCTGGGAGTAACTCTACAGAAATGTAGAAATAACAAACAATGAGCAGATGATTATATAAAATAATATAATCACCAAACGTAGCATAAAAATGCAATTTAAGATAATGTGATTTCAACTTTTATCCATTTTCTCAGTGAGCTGGAAAGAGAAAGGACTCTGAAGGTTAGTTTATTTGTTCATTGAGTCTCCTGATTCAAAGTGCCAAATTATGTAAGCAATATATAACAAAAACAGATGTCACCCAGTCACATTTGAGTAGAGAATCTCAGGATTTCAGAGTTAGAAGGCACCTCAGCAGCCATCTAATCCAACCTTATCTTATAAAGGATTCTTTCCCCATTAAAGTACCTGACAAGGGGGCATCTAGTTTCTGCCTGAAGATCTCCACCAAAAGGGAACATGCCACCACCTCTGGAGGCAACCCATTCTATGTTGGGTATTGCTATAATTGCTAGGAGCTTTGCCCCCTGACATCAAGTCTAAATTTCTCTCTCTGCAGTTTCCACCCAAACCCTCTCAGTTTTGAAGTTCTCTGATGTAAAAGTGAAGAAGTCTAATCTAATCCCTCTTCTACTGAATAACTCTTTAGATATTCTTGAAGACAACACTCATTTTCTCTCTGATAGTCTTCAAGCTAAACATTCTTGCTTCCTTCAACCAGTCTTCATATGACATGACCTCAAGCACCATAACCATCCTGGTTGACCTCTTCTGGATGCTCTTCAGTTTATCAATATCCTTCTTAAAACCGTAGCACCCAGAATTGAACATAATACTCTGTGTGGGTCCAACCATGACAGAATACAATGGGATAATCACTTTCTTATTCTTTAAAGTTATGCTTCTCTTAATTCAACCCAAGATTTTTGTTAGCTCCTTAGGCTTTCATATCACACTACCAACTCCTATGGAACTGGAAGTCCACTTACATTGCCTTATCTTTTTCTGAAAAACTGATGTCTAATTGTGCCTCCTCCTACCTAATGATGTGAAGTTGATGTTTTGAACCCAACTGGAGGACTTTACATTTTTTCCCTATTGAATTTCATCTTATTATTTGCCTCAGTGCTATAGCTTGTCAAAATTTCTTTGGATCCTGACATCCATCATGATATTCTCGCAGCTTTCTGTTATCTTCATTTGTAAATTTGATTAAAATTAAGCCTAATATTAAGAATCTAAATCTAACACTGTGGAAGGATTTAATTTATTTTACCTAACGTGAATTTTAGATGAATTAGGGACCTACATTTACATCCACTCCAATCCCATATGACAAGTGATGCACAAGTATTACTTAAACATTTCATTTTACTCCCACAAAAATCTTATCTTCATTTGTGGTCTGGCTAAGCTAGCAATGAAAGCATGCCCCATACCCAAAAAAATCTCATAAGCAAAGTTCCACAAAGAATCCTACAGAGCAATCTGGTGTACTCACTTTCAATTGGAATATGCTGGAGCACATCCTGAATTTCCTCATCAGAGAGATGGATATCCATGAGGCCTAGAAGATATCTCAATTTTTGAACATCAACCTTATTTTCTGAAAAAATTTTGGGGAGAGTGAAGAGAAAGAATGAAAAAAAGAAATTCCTTAAGTGATGAAAAAACAGAAAAATGTCTCAACAATCAAAGTAGGCTTGGGGTTTCTGTGTAAGTGATCTACTCCTATTTAACTCTCTGATTCACCTCTTAGAATTGAGCTGGCCACATGGTTTAAACTGGGTATATTTCAGATAATTTTGGATTCAATGTTTTTCTTGGACACAAAGAAAATAGGTTGGAAAAGGTGTCTTTAGCAAAAGATTTTTAATTTAATTTTTAATTTAGTTGCTCAGCTCAGCTTTCCTTCTGACTGAAATGTTTATTTATTATATCAATACAAACTCAAGGGTCCAAAAGTTGATGGACTCCTCAACTCAGGGGAATTATGTGTTTAATTTTGACAGTGGACCAAATCTGATCTTCTACCATAATTCTTTGTGCTAATTTTTCTCTTTTGGGTTCTCTTGCCCCTTTTCCTTCTGCTTTCTTCCTTATATATTTATCTCTTGTCTGGTTTTCCTTATTCCTCACTTTCTCTCCATTGCCATTATTTTACTTCTTCCTTTTCTTACAGGTTTTTAATTTGACCTTCAGAAGAGAAGTGGAACAGGGTTTCAACATTTGGATGCCCCTTCAGTAGTTCTAGGGGCAACAGCTTTAGATCCTATTTCAATATGATTGTCTTCTGTTGCCTTCCTTTCTCCTTTCTCTGATTCTGTGACAAGGAGAAGTAGGGAGGATCTGCTAGATGTATATATACCACATATTTAGTGAATTTTCCTTCAAGAAAAAAATTTATATTTGGAAAAATGAAGCAAATTAGAAAGATAATTTTTCCAAGTTATACTTGAGTAAACTAATCCAAACCAGTTAACAAGCATCTACTCGGTTGAATTTGTAATGTTACATGCCAATCAAAAGAGTTAAAAATAGTTGGCTGCTAAATCAAATATAAAATGCCTGTCATAAATGCACTGAGCCCATAGATGACACTTTCTAGCTGTGTGACCTTTGGAAAGTCACTTAAGATCTTTCATCCTCAGTTTCATCATCAATAAAACAGAGAAGATAAAAGTTGAAGGACTTACCTCATGGCATTATTGTGAAGTTGCTGTGGGATAATGTATGTAAAGCACTTTACAAACCTCAAGAAGCTACACAAATATCAGTTGTATTATTATTATTACCACACAGTAGGTGCTTGATACTTGTGGAATTGTATCTCATAAAGAATTGGTTATAGACAAAGACCGCACCTCCCCTTTCATTCCCTATCCCTGCCCCCCACTCCCCAAAAGGAGAAAGGAATGAAGAAAGGGGATTTGGGACTAAAAAATTTCCTAGATATAAATTAGGAAGAGAAATGTGGAAAGTATTGCTGACATCTGGAGCATTGTTCCAGAGGTAGAAAGTAAATTGTTACTTCTTTATTGTCTAGTTCATGTTTTCACTTACTTTCATATTGGGCTGGGTTTCGAGTATTGAGCACATAGGCAATGAATTCCTTTTTGTTCACATCCCCGTTTTCTGGAAATACAAGGAAGGGGGTATTTCGTCAATTCTTTTTCAGAATTTCTGAGAAGAATAATCTGGATGAACATAACTGAAAGATAAGAATCAATTAGAAGTCGCAACATATCAAAACAAAAGACTTCTTTATGTGCAGGAATGAGTATCTTCTCCAAACACTGCCCTTGTACGTACACAGTAAATCTTCAGAGGCATTGACTGTATCCTGATAGCTTTCTAACTGCTGGAGAAGACATAAAAAAGTGGTTCCTTGGTTTTCAGCATTTTCTAGAGTAATATTTTACTGAGAATTCAGAGGAAGTATGGTGGGGTCAGAGATGATTCCGCTAGATGGAGAAGGCTGACCCTATCCCCCAACCTCCCCAGGACTAGAGTAAATCATAGACTCTGCCCTACACTTCCCCAAATGAGTATTTTGAGCAAGCAAAATCAGTTTAAAAATGAATATCTACAGCTGCCTCAAAGTCAGCTAACATGAAGTCTGAAGAGTATATAGAAGGCAGAAAGAATAGTTTTTTCATTAATTTGGTGATGGTGGGAAGCAGCAAGGTGACTGTATGTGAACCTCACCTTTCTCTCTTTTTAAAAGTAGCAGAATGTAAGTCTCTTGAGGTCAGGCACTGCTTTGTTTTTATCTTTATATCCCCAGTACCTAGTGTGGTACTTTGCACATAGTTTGCTCTTAATAAATGT
Source organism: Phalanger gymnotis (assembly GCA_028646595.1). NCBI lineage: Eukaryota > Metazoa > Chordata > Mammalia > Diprotodontia > Phalangeridae > Phalanger > Phalanger gymnotis. The sequence goes on from CM053626.1 coordinate 181,703,372, forward strand.
TTATAAGCTTGTAATGAATTTTTAGTGCCAGCCAGCACACTACCTCCTTTCCCACTTGGCTGCATGAGTCAATTGTCAATTGCCTTGTTTTGGGAGCAGCGTAAACTTCTTATTTCGGTATACGCTAAGGATAGCTTTGCTTGATTTACTCATGTTGCACAAGCTGTCATATTAATTTGGGATTAGGAAGGAGAGTCATGGGTGCTTCATACAAGGGGGATGGAGGAAGCAGGAGGATAGATAGACTGCCAGTCTGTGATGGTATTCCTTATCCTTGCTTCTCCGTACCTAAAATGTCTTTTCCCAAAGGCAGAAGTGCTGAATGTAAAAGTATGAAGGAAATGGGGAGAGAAAGAAAAACCTACTTGTCTACCAGCCTTTCCAGCACAATTGTCAATCTATTATACTCGCTCCACTCTGCATCTGCTACTCTGCCTGGTTTCAAGATACTGTCTGGGAGAGTGCCTCCTAGGATATCCCACACCTACTTTCCTGCCTTCTTCTGTGTGAATCCCCCCATTGGATTGTAAACTTTTTGAGGGAAAGAAATGCCTTTCTTTTTAGTAATTATATCCCCAGCTCTTAGCACAGTGCCTGTCACATATTAGACACTTAAGTATTTAGTGGATTGGATTGGATTCTGCCAAGCTCTTCAATCGAGTCCATGTTTTCTTATATGTGTCCTTCCTTAGCACAGTGACTATTAGGCTCATAATGTCATAAATTATTGCCTCAAGAACTTTAGTAAGTACATGCCTCAACCCTTCTGTATATTTGGCCATAAAGTTTTAAGTTATAGGAGCTTAACATGAGTTTTCAAAACCAGGGATACAATTTTATTTTGCCAAGACTAGAAATTTGAATTCAACAAATGCCATGAAGTGCCAGGCACTGTGCTAGGCATTGGGGTTACAAAGATGAAAGAGAAATGTCTCTGCCCTGAAGAAGCTTAAGTTCTCTCGGACGATAAATGATTTACATAAGCTATGGGAAATAAGATTGAAGGGCAATGGCTAGCAAAATGATTAAAGAGATCATTATATGGGGCTCTAATCTAAAATCTTTTAAATGTACATGCTAATCCACAAGCCTTCTGACAAAGCTGTAACACACATATCGACAGAGGATAGGAACACCCAAGGGCTCACCATCAATTGGAACATGCTTCAGTATCTCTTCGGTTTCTTGCTCGGTTAGGTGGATTCCTGAGTTGTTCAGGAAGGCACGCAGTTTCTTGAAATTTACTGAGTCTCCTGCGATATGTTGAAAAAGCAAATACAGAAGTAATATAACTTTATTCCTCACCAGATGAGCCAAGAATAATAACAAATGTGATGTTTTTCTGAAGACATAATTCTTCAGCAGATCACCACCAGAGCTAATCCTCCTCCAGTTCTAACCAGCCGACAGGTTGTTGCATTCTACAATTAAAGTTATTTAGCTTTGAGAGGTGCTGATGATTTCTGTTCTCTTGCTTTGTCGTGTCTGGTTCTTTGATTACTCTTCTGATTACAACGTGCTGACTCTTGATTTGTAATAAATACTGTATTATTCATGTGATTAGTCTAATTTAAAAAAAATCGTACTCCAGTTCCTATGTAACTTTGGGTCTCCCTCATCAGTGTTGTTAGGTCTAGATCAGGGCTGTTCAAAATGTGGCCCACCTACAAGCATAGAAATTTACATAAGCTGAGCTACCGCAGAACTCTCACTAAAATGGCACATCAAAATCTATTGTTTCAATAAAAACCTAAGTTTGGACAGCCCTGGAGATAAGATCCTGGAGGGCAGAAACTGTATCTTTATACTTCTTGCAGTACAGCTACCTACAACTTAACATCTCACAAGAACTTTCTGATTGTGAGGAGAGTGTAACAGTTTCCCCTTCACCTTTTTCTACCTGACCTCCTCCTTACATACTATGTTACAGGTGCCTGGAACTACAATGTATTTCTACAAATAAAGGAACAGTGTGGGGTGCTACCATCTGTGTGAGCAATACATTGATGAGGAAGCGCACAGCAGATATATCTGCTGGCATAGCTTCAACATTGCTTTGTGTTTGGTCTGGCAATCAAATGGCATAAGACTTTCCGCTCTAGACATTTTAAAGCCTCCTCTTACATCAAACCTCCATGAGATGCTGTTTTCAATTTCTTCAGCTCCTTCCTGTTTCAGATGCTCTGTCTAATGTCAATAAGGAGGACAGATTAATTAATTCTTTTCTTCTCTTTTCTTTTATCTCCAAATTGAAAAGGTATTCAATTTTATTCATCAACATTCACTGAACATTTATTATTTGGTTGCTTGGAAAACATTTTTCCTGCAATAAAATGACTTTCACAAGGTTGTTCCCATATCTCAAAGATGTTGACTCTTCATATAGACTGAACCCACATAGAAGGAAGTACTATGATAGAGCTGAATCTAGGAATGATTTAATTTTATCCCATTAACAATGTTGGTATGGGGATAGGTGAAGAGGAGAGTGGCAATATGACACTGACTATATGGAGGCTACTGGGATCTCTGAGTTATATTTAGGCTAAAGGAAAAAAAAAGAACTTTGTAAGTACAAGGCAAGGGTAAATGTGGCTTGCTGGCAGTTTAACTAAAAAGAGCTGGGGGTCTTAGTGGACCTCAAGGACAATATGAGGCCGAGCTGGGGTATAGCAGCAAAGATAGCTAATGCAATTTATGAAAGCCATGACATCTAATCTTAGAGACATGATCCTGCTTTCCCCTGTCCTAGTCAGATCACATCTGTTGTATTACACTTAGACCTGGGTGCTGCATTTTAGGAAAGACGAAAATAAGCTAATGCATCCAGAGGAGGGCAACTAAGATGGTGAAAGGCTTTGAGTTCATGACACATGAAGACTTAATGAAAGAATTGTGGGTGTTTAAAGAAAAGAGAAGACCTGAGGGAACATGGTGTTATCTTCAAGTATTTTGTATATCATGGAAGAGGGATAAAATGTATTCTGCTTGTTTCCAGAGCAAAGAGTACTGAAGAGTGAAACAACAGCTGGAAATTGCAAAGTGGCAAATCAAAGCATGATGTAAGCAGAACTTCCTCATGACTTGAGCTCCCTGGAAGACAAATGAACTGCTGCTGCCTTAGGAAGGACTGGTTTTCCCTCTCAATGGAGGCCTTATCCTGCAAAAAGCAGGATGACCATTTGTTAAGTATGATGTTCATGTTATTCGTGATATTTGCATTGGACTAGATTACCTCTAAGGTCCCTCTTTCTGGCTCTTAGATCTCATGATTCAGTAGATCACTAACCTACTATGTGCCTAAAAGATGGCGATGGTTCACAATTCTAAAGATTTTTTTCACTATATTTACTTTCAATTGTCGAATCCTAAATCGGTCTCTTAACTAGGTTATGGCTCTCTACTTAGATATAAAAAAAACTTAGTCTATTTCAATTTGGATCAAACAATTCAGATGGCCTTTGTACCACTAAATCATCTCATGTGATAAACAGATTGGTGTTTTTTTACTTCAGTTTTGCCACAGAGTAAATATGCAGCTAGTTAGCATCTTCCATAGTGGATATAGCTACTGATTATTTGGGGATGCTTTTAAAAAAACCATAATATTCTTAAAGGGGAAGAGCTGGATAGAATGGACGGTGAAAATTCTTTAAGCCACCTTAGCTAAAATCTTACCTTCAAGTTGAGAGTATTTCTGATTAAATTGCACTGAATTCATAAACTTGTTCAAATCTACTCTTCCATTATCTGAAAGATAAAGTCCAATTCAGTTGTTAAAAATTTTAAGAAGTAGGTTTTTGAAGTTAGTTGTGTCTATACTACATGTGGGAATAATAACGGATAGCATACAGGGTGTTCCTAAAGTCTGGACACATAGGCAATTGACAGCAATGTGGAGTTATTGCACCGAGTTCACATGAATCTTGCAAAACACACCAACCTTTGCATCACAAATGATGGAAATCATATTGAAGATGTCATTTGTTAATATTCCAATTAAATAAAATGTTGTTGAAAATTTCGTTCATCTCATTTCTTGAAAATATGCATTCGTGCCTATGTATCCAGACTTTAGGGACACCCTGTATTATTATTCTGATATATATATATATGTATATATATATGTTTATACATGTGTATATACATATATAAAATAGTATGCAATAATTCTGTTGGGCACCCAATTGGCTTCCAGTTTTTTTGTTACAATAAAAGTGCTCTTTTAATGTGTATAGGGATCCTTTACTTCTTTCTTTGATCTCTTTGAGACCGATGTCTAGTAGTGGTATAAACTAGTCAAAGGGTAAGCATGGGTTAGTTACATTATGGGTTATAGTTTTTTGATTCTGAAATAATTTTTTATTCGGAAAACTGATTTTAAGAATTATAGGGCCAGGGGGCAGAGTGGTGGTGGTGGCGGCTGGAAGGCAGGGACTGGTGTGAGCTCCCCGCTGACACCCTCAAAAACCTATAAAAATGGCTCTGAACCAATTCTAGAACTCCAGAACCCACAAATTAACAGAGGGAAGCAGGGCTCTAGCCCAGGACAGCCTGGATGGTCTCTGGGTAAGGTCTATCCTGCATGGAGCTGGGAGCGGAGCGGAGCAGAGCCCAGCATGGGCTGCGCGGACCAACCAGACCAGGAGCTGGGAGGAGCATGCCCTAGCGCCCTGAATCAGTGAGCTGCAGCAGTTGCCAGACTTCTCAACCCACAAACACCAAAGACAACAGAGAAGGTTAGTGGGAAAAGCTGTGGGAGTGGAAGGAGTTCGCAGGTTCAGCCACCACCCTGGGGGCAGCAGAGGTCGGGCAGCTACAGAACTACAGCTGTAGTTGCTTCTGGCCCCAGGCCCACCTGGTGGGAGGAATTAAGTGGCTGATCAGAGCAGGAGTGCAGAGCCTGCTGAAGAT
>CM053626.1:181708785-181724196 GCA_028646595.1 Phalanger gymnotis
TATTTGTGTGCTGAATTAAAGTAAGCTTGCCAACCCCTTAACTTTGCTCTCCTTATTAAGGCAGATTAAAAGAAGCTGGGCTTTCTGGCTGTCCGGCAGCTTTCTGGGTGCCGGCTGTGGGTGGATCTGGACCCCCCACAAAAGCTGCTAGCCAGCTCGTGGAAACATATATACAAGAGGAATAGTATAAACCAACGTCATCTTTAAAAGGAAGTGATTTAACTGGACTAGATAGTTGAACAGAGATGGACTTTTCTCTAGATATGGGGGTTGCTTGTGCAGGCCTAGTTTGCATATTTGTTCAATAAATATTCGAGAATCTATGGTTGCTGGGCACTAAGCTAAGCATTACGGAGTGGGAGGAATGTAGAGAAATGAATGGGAAATGTTTTCTTTCAAAGAGAGAAATAAACTTGATCTCCCTATGATATTCAGGAGAATTAGTCTAGATTGCCTGCTAAATTGATTCCAATATAAAAAAGATATTGCCCAAATCAGATTGATTTGGGAAATTTAAGTGGTTGGGGGGCCTTATGGTCTGGACCAGGTTTGTGCTTTTTATTTATGTGACTGGAAGAAATTATTAACAACCAGGAGGCAGCATTTGTGACAGAAAAAAAAAGAAAACCCTCTGGATTCAGAGGCCTGGGTTCAAATGTTATACCTTGTGCTTACTACATGTGTGATCTTGGGCAAGTAACTTTGTCCCTCCTTGTGCTTCAGTTTTCTCACCTGGAAAATTAGGAGGTTGAACTCTTAGGATCCCTTCTTGCTTTAGACCTAAGATCCTTTATCAAATGGGGTAAGGTGAATGTTAGGACAGCTAGGTGGCACAGTGGATAGGGCATTGGGCCTGGAGTCAGGAAGACTCATCTCCCTGAGCTCAACTTTGGCCTCAGCCACTTTGGAGCCGGGTGACCCTGGGCAAGTCACTTAACCCTGTTTGCCTCAGTTTCCTCATCTATAAAAATGAGCTAGAGAAGGAAATGGCAAACTACTCAAGTACCTCTGCCAAGAAAACCCTAAATGGGGTCAGGACTGACACAACTCACTTTCCAGTGGTTGCAGAAGTCCCTGTCATGCCCTCGGGTTTTTAGGAATAAAAAGGTTGGTTCCCAGTGTTGTCATTCTAACAGACTTGGGTCAATGTGATAGAGTAGAAGGAGTGGTGGATCTGGAATCAAGAGGTCCCCATTGAAACCTGGACTTGCCACTTACTAGCCATTTGATCTTGGGCACTGCCTTTTGCTTCCCCCTCAGCTTCCTCATCGATAAAATGATGGGATGGCACTCTCTTTTTGAATACATGAGAACAGGTTTTACTGGCATATGTAAAGTACTTTGCAAACCTTAAAGTGCTATGTAAATGATTATTATTGTTGTTTCAGTAAGATCTTTTCTTTCACTTGAGATAAATGAATTAGGGGAATGGGACCACTCACCACTAACAGGGACAGTTTTTATTGCTTCATGGAGATCTTCTTCCGGTATGTTAATCCCAATGCCTTTCAGCATTGATTGTAAATCATTGGCATGAACGTCCTTCTCGGTGATTTTGTGGAGAGAAGTGATCATCTGATCTCGTTCTAGAAAGGGGAATAAATGCTATTGTTTTAAATACCCATAACGATTTCAGAAAATTACTTTAAAATTTGCTTTTAAAAATGAAAATTTGACAAAAAAATTTAAATCACTTTAGAAATAACTCAGAAGATTCTGTTAAAACATTGTACATACCGAACACCTTTCATTTAATGATCACATGGTAGACCAAACCACCCGGAATACCTGCCTGTCTTGAGGGCAGGCATGGATTAAGGAAAAAACAAATGAAGGAAACCCCAGATAGCCTCAGAAAAAGGGCAAGGGGGCTTTGTCTTTGCCATCTCCTCCAGCTTCTGTTACCAATTCTTTCTGAGGCTCCCTGTTTCACTCTGTTCTTAAGATGTCCTGTTTTCCTCTCTTCCTTTTCAAATTGTTCTTAGCCTATAAAACTGTATTCGAATCCCCCACTTTCTTGATGTTTTCTTTCCATTGTGACTCTGATCCATGTTGATCTTTCCTTATTCCAGCTACCTTACAGCACTTATCTGACAATTAGCTATTAATTATAGATTGTCTCATCTTCTTAAATTTATTTTAACTGAATAACTGTTTGTGCCCTTTTAACACTAGAAGAACCAGGTGTGTCAATTGTCAATTGACACAAGATTTTTAAATAAATTTTTAAACACTTTTTGTAACTTTACTATAATTTTTCCTGCCTGGGTAAATCACTCTGAATAAACATTTTTATAATCAGATAACATAATTTTACTTTTAAATAAAAATGTCCATCTGTTTTCTCTAGTATGTGCAAAAGCAGTCAATTAGTTGATACATCTTGGTCCTTTGAGGTACTCTTAACAAAAGGAATTAAACAGATGACTATTTATATGTAAAACATTTTGACATAAAACGTCCATAGTCAACAAGCATTTATTATGTACTAGCTATCTGGCAGAGGGGCAGGTAGGTAGGTGGTACAGTGGATATGGTGCTGGGCCTAGAGTCAAGAAGATTCCTCTCCCTGAGTTAAAATCTGGTCTCAGAAACTTATTGACTGTGGGACCCTGGGCAAGTCACTTGACACAGGTTTGCCTCAGTTTCCTCATCTGTAAAATAAACTGGACAAGGAAATGGTAAACCACTCCAGTATCTTTGCCAAGAAAATCCCAAATGGGGCCATGAAGAATTGGCAGGACTGAAACTACCGAACAACAACAACAGCTAATGTTGTACAATTTCTACTTCCTCCCATAATCTGCATTGATGACTGTCTAGGAACATTAAGGATAATGAGCCCAGCAAGCCTGGCAATGATCTGGCTCTGAATTACCATCATAAATGCCTTTGTTCAATAATCGCAGTAATTGCTATTAGTAATAATGGTAGTAATGATGATATGATTCTTTTCATAAACTCAGACAGAAATTGTCCTGGGACAATTCACTAGCCTGCTTTCATTCTTTTAAATTTCATGTTCTGGGGATTTCTGTAGAGCCAGATAATATAACCAATTTTTTTTGGTAGTTGAATAAAAGTATTGGAGTATGAGCTTTTGTTCTGTAGTGTCATTGAAAGTTTCTTTGGGACAATTCCAATGGTGATGATATTAATATTAATCATTATTATTCTAAATAATAATGGTGCTAGCAATTATCATGAGTACTGTCTGCCACACAGTCCTGCTCTTATATATTCTGATTTTCTCATCTTTGAGATATTGAAAGGGGGACCCAAGTTCAGGGATGATGCAGACATTCAAAATGTGGTACAGAACTGGGTAATAATACCATAATTTAATAGTTTAGTAATACAGAAGCTGTATTATTAAACACATCTTTCTCTAATGAATTCATAAAACCCAAACAACTTTTCAGTCTATAGACTGCATAGGCCATCTTTAAACAGTGTCTGTTATTTTTTTCATAGAATAAACAGTTCTGATGTTATATTTACATTTTATGGATTTGACTTCTCTTTTGTAATATTAAGTTTACATAAAATATTTTTTTCCTTACTCACCTTTCAAATCTGAAAGTTTCTGTATGCTGCCTAATGCCAACAAAGCCTCTTTGACAGAGATAATTCCACTTTCTACAAAGAGAGGAAAATATGAAGAGATTAATTAATAGATATGAATGGCAATGTAAAGAGCTCAAAATCTGGCCCCAGACTACCTTTCCAGCTTACTGACTTCAACTACCCGCTATGCTACTCCCTCCTTCGAGGCAAAATGTGCCTTGAATGTGCTTTATGCTTTTTTTTAAAACCTTTGAGCTCTTGCTCACACTATTTCTGGTGAGAGAGGAGCTGGATTTGGAGTCAGAAGGCCTACATGCAAATCTCAGCTCTCTCACTTACTACTTCTGTGGCCTTAGGCAGGTCACTTAATCTTTGGCCTCAGTTTTCTCAGCTATAAAATGAGAGCACTAGGTGATTTCTAAGGTGCCTTCTGTTCTAAGTCTTCGGTTTTACCACATAGGTTGTTGTGAAGATAAAATGAGATGGTGTCTGGAACGCTCTTCCTCATCATCTACAACCCATAGAATGTCCGGTTTCCTTTAAGACTCAGCTTACACACCACTTCTTCCGATAAGCATTTTTTGGTATCCATTGCTGTTAGGGGTTTCCCTTCTAGGGCTACCTTCCATCAATTCCAGGAGTTTTATATCTGGGTATGTGAAGTTGTTTTTATTTTTTAAAAATATACTTGGTTTCCTTTGTAATCCTATGAATTTTATTGTATGCATTTAAAAACATCATTAAGAGAAGGGGTTCATAGTTTTGATCAAACTGCCAAAGGGTTCTATTACCCCAAAAAGGTTAAAAATTCCTCATCTCTTCTATATATACTTATATATGCAGGTGTGTGTATGTGTGTGTGTGTGCGTGTATGTGTTTGTGTGTGTTGTACTCTATTAAGATGTAAGTTACTTGACCGCAGAGATTACTTTTTCTTTTTCTTTGCTTAATTTTCCCACTGCTTATCATGGTGCGAGGCCTCTAGTAGGTGCTTAATAGATGTTTATTGATCGACTGACTATATGTGAATCACCTCACAAAAGCTTAAAGGGCTATACAGATATGAGCTATGATAATAATGTGTACCCTGTGTTCTATATTCTAAAAGACAGCTAAAATACTTCCCCTCTTCTGCCAGGCCTTTCTAGACTGCTCCAGCCCACATTGATCTCTCTCCTTTGAACTACTGAAGACTTTAGTATTGGCACCCTTCATTCACCAATTAATCATCTGTTTTGTATTAGAGGCAGCCAGGTGGTGCTGCAGTGGATAGAGTGGTGGACCTGGAGTCAGGAAGATTCCTCTTCCTGAGTTCGTGTGACCCTGGGCAAGTCACTTAATCCTGTTTGCCTCAGTTTCCTCATCTGTAAAATGAGCTGGAGAAAAATGGCAAACCATTCTAGTGTCTCTGCCAAGAATGTAAAAAATTTTTTGTAATATTTTTTAAATATTAAATTTTTGATTAATTGGGTCTCTGACAAATGGGGTGAGAAATGACTGAAAGTGACTAAACAACAAAATGTCTTATATTGTTTTAAATGGTTATTTAAATTCATATGTTCTGATGTTTCATCCTTTCAAGTGGACTGCAAGTTCTTTGAGGGCAGTATCTGTCTTAACTTTTTTTTTTAAATATAAGCATGTTCTTTTGCCTATGAGAGATCCTTAAAAAATTGTCAATGGATAATACATAGCATACATTGATTTCATGAAGTAGTAAAATTTAAATCAGATTGAAACTAGATAAGCAGATATTACATACCTTATTAAAAAAAAAAACTTAGACCACCTTCTAAGAGCTTCAGGACAGTCTAAGTAGGTTCTCCCCTTCAATCCAGATGGTCGCTGTTGGTGGTGTACTTCCCATGTAAATAGATGGCAATTTTTTTTCCAATTCCTTTCTCAGATTATACAATATAGCTCAGCTCAACTTTAGTCATTTCAGAGATCATTTTAAATTTTTCTATTGCACAGCAAGTGATTGAGACATGCTTTTGACTGAACTAGCAGAAGATATTACTTATTATTTGAGATATAATGATAAAGTAAAAGTATGATGATAAAAAGATCAGATTGGCTCTAAGGCACACAAAAATAAATCTTATTACTTTAGAGGCATCTCAGTACAGTGGAAGATGGATCTGAAGACAGATGTCCTGGGTTTAAATTCTGCCTCCGATACTATCTATATGACTTTGGGACAGTCATTCACCCTCCTTCGTCTCAGTTTCCTCATCTGCAAAAAGAGAGATGAGACTAGATGCCCTCTAAGAAATCTATGATTTAATATTATAACTTAGGTGACACAATTTTTTTTAAAGTTCCTACTTATAAAGCAGGGCTGTCCAACCTTAGGTTTTTATTGAAACAATAGAAGGTATATTTTGATTTGCCATTTTAGTGAGAGCTCTGCGGTAGCTTGGCTTCGTTTACTAAAGCATTTATGTAAATTTCTATGCTTTTAGGTTGGGCCACTTAAATCACACTGCAGGTGGCTTGTGGCCCCACCCCACCCCCCGGGGACGCATTTTGGACAGCCCTGATATAAAGGATTTCTACCTAAACAGGCTTGTACTCTCAAGAGATTTTTCTCCTGTTAGAATATTTTGCATCCTTTGGAGAATGAAGGGAGAATTGGTTTTAGTTAGTGGTGGGATTCAAATAAATTAACCATGGGTTCTCCACAGAACTGGAGTCGGGAGCCACCGCTGATGAGGTGGCCAGCGCAGGCCCCACCTCTGCTAACAACCATTTCCTGAACTCAACCTAAAATTAGGTATTGGTTCTACCCAATTGGTGCAAACTGGCTGAATCCCACCACTGGCTTAGTCAGAAAGAACCCCCTTGCAGTGGAGACAGTGGGAATCTGACATGTCTAACCACCTTTAGAAAAAATGTAAAAGGAATCACAGTATTAAATGCACCATGAAATACTTACCATCAATAGATACTCTTTGTAACACATCCTTGACAACATTAGGTCCTACATTAAGATTGAGGTCGTCGAAAAAGGTTTTCAAGTCATCAGCTTTGATCTTCCTATCTTTTTTTAATTTCAGATCATCAAGGGCCTTTTTCGTGGCTATAATCAAAGAATCCAAAAGGCAGTGAATGTTGCATTTTCAAAATATGCTTAGTTTTAATAAAGATGTCAAATCCTTTCCTAGATTATGCAATGTGCCTCAGCTGAACTCCAAGAATTTCAGAGACCATTTTAGCAAGAAAGTATTTTTAATATCCTCCTGAAAAAATAGCATACTTTTAATTTTGATTGTTCTATAGACTTGTGCAAATGTGGGACAGTAGAAAAGGCAATGAATAAAAACTCAGAGGACCTGGTCTCAAATCATGATTCTACCACATACCTTTGTGACTTTTAGCCAGCCACTGAATGGCTGTAAGCCTCAGTTTCCTTATCTATAAAATAAGAGGGTTGGACTAGATATTTCTTTCTAGATTTAAATTCATTATCCTACAAATTAACACTATCTCTACAAATACCGAAATTACTATACAGTCTTTAAAAGGAAATGAATCATCCCCATGATATTACTTTGTCTTTATTTCATGTATATTTTGTATTTACTCATCTGTGTACATGTCACATCCCCCAGTAGAATGTAAGCCTCTTCAAGGCAAGGGGGCATTTTGTTTTTGTCTTTGTATTCCCAGCTCCCAGACTGATTTTTTTTTGTCTCAGTTACGTCAAAGAAACAGTTTGATGGATTTTCTTCATGAAATTGACTAAAGTGAGTAAATTTGACTAGAACTGACTAAAATTGTTTTAATGCTATCATAGTCACTATGGCCCATTTCACACAGAATCTAGACTTCAAAATTCAGGCTTTTTTCGTGTCCATATGTGTCCATATGATGGAATCACATCCACTTCCCCCAGACCCCTTCCCATTGAAACTGGTGTGTTCAGTCACAATCACATATTCCATTTAGCCCAAGACAAGACCCCAATATCTAAGTATCTATCTTGATCAGACAGGACCACAATAGCTAGCCAACTGGAGGGCAGCATGACCAGAATGCTTGACCACCAAACTGTAGTAGGGGCCCACCCTACTATAGTGCCTGCACAGTTTCACTGAGGGTAGGACCCCTCCTCCATTACCTAATCCCTTAACAAACTTCTTCTGCCTTTTTAATATTAATCATATTCCTATATTCTATGTAAATTTCTGTTATGTAATTGCATCTTTACCCTATAAATATCCATCTTGCTGTCTCTGAAGTTGCTGGTTCATCTTGGAACTTAGCCCATTCCACGAGAAACATCAATCTCAATAAATGCCTGTACTTGCATTAGTCTGACTGAATTCTTTGAGACACTTCCACCACAACACATCATGAAACTGCAACAGTTTTTGGCCCAAGGTGGGCAGAGACTAAACCTCAACCCTATCACATATCCCATTTGTGGCAAAGCCTTGCTGTTTCTACCTCCACGACACCTGCCTTATACATCCCCTTTTTTGTACTCACCCAGCCCCCGCTCTGGGGCAAGCCCCCATTACCTCAGACTGCTGCAACGGCTTTCTGGTCTTCTTGCCTCACGTCTCTAAACTCTGTTATCACAGTGATCTTCCCAAAGCACAGAGTTAATGATGTCACACACAATCAACTCCAGTGACTCCCTGTTACTTTCAGGATTCAAATATAGAATCCTCTGTTTGGCTTTTAAAGACATTCACTGACTGCCCTTTCTGTACCTTTCCTGTGTTTTTACACTTTACTCCTCTTTACATACTCTAAAATCCAGCAAGACTGACCTTACTGTTCTTAAACAAGGACCTCCATGTCCCAAATTCAAGCCTTTTCCCTCTTTATATCCCATGCCTGAAATGCTCTCCCTCCTCATTCCTACCTTCTGGTTTCCTTCATGACTTGCCTCACATTTTATCTTCTCCATGAGGCCTTTCCTAGTTCTCCCTCCCATCCCCTCCACCCCCAATTGCTAATGTCTTCCCTCTGAAAGTATCTCATATTTATCCTGTATATATCTTGTATAAACATAGCTGTGTGCGTGTTTCCTCCCCCTTTTGAAATTGAGCTCCTTAGGAGCAGGGGCCATGTTTTCACCATTCTTTATATCCCCAGCACTTACAACAATACCTGGCTCTTAGTAAGCCCTTAATAAATAATTGCTCACTGACACCTCCAAGAGGCCAGGCCCTGTGTTAGATGGTAGGAATACAAATGTAAAAAATGAAATCAAAGAGTTTACATTCCATTAGGGAGACAACAAGTATATCTATGTACATTTAAAGTAGAAATATAAAAAAGAATCAAGTCTAGGTAGTAAAGAAGAGAGTTACGCCATGTGGAAACCAAGGATTTTTTCACCTTTTGGCATAGTGCAACCTAGAGTAAACAGTACTTTCTATAAAGGCACAATAAATTATCTGTAAAATAAGACATAAAAATATATACTCTAAATGGTGATCACTCACTGAGAAGGATTACTCGATAATTCTGTATAACTAGGCATTCATAAAGTTTTTTAAAATGCTTTATTAAAAACTTAAATTTTAGTCACTCTGAGTTAATTTCAAAGGAAAACATGATAATCATCATCATTCTGTCTTAGAAGATCCTCTTTAGGATTCCTTTTATTTGCATTCTTTGTCATTCACTTTTAAAACACTTATATGATATTTAAAAATTGTCAACTTGTAGAGAAGGACGGGGAAGGAAGGAGTAAAGGGGAGGGAGACAGAGAGTGAGAGAGAAAGAGAAAAAAAGCATCCTACATTTGCACATTCATTACCATTTTTCTTGTTACATGGTCAGCATTCATATTTATCCATATTTTCCAATGAGAATCCGAAGTTTAACCTGGTGGTTTATGCCTATCTGGTAAGGATGGTTTAATAAAATAAAACTAATAAAATTCATGGCTGTACCTCTACAGCCAAAGTCTTGAAATAGAGAGCTTGAATGACTTTGTTAAAATTGACAAAAAGGTTTTTAATAGCATGTCTGTTAAAGACAATGTTCAAAATACTTGCTCTGTGCTCCTCAGTGATATTCCACTGCCAGAGTAAGTTTGTCTACTTTTGAAACACATCCTAGAGTGCTATAATCCATTTGCATATTCACTCACCTTTCTGTTTCTCAATTAGGTCTTCTTTGGTGTGCAGAGGCTCCTTATCTGCAAAGGAAAGTTTGATTACACATAAAATGCAATAACATTCATAAAATGAATGGTGTGAAAGAAAATCAGCTGATTATGAATATTATCATGAGAATGAAGAAAGGTATACAATTGGTTTAAAACACTTTGCCCTGCACTTTTCCTCACAAGGAGCAAGAGTAATGTTCTTGAATATATTAGTTTAACTGTATGGAAACATATATATGCATACATATATGTATATATTTCAGATTTGACTCTAAGTAAACAGCAGTTGACTCATAAATATTTCTGGCAATAGAGAAGGAGAGGCAATCAATGACATATAAATTTCAGTTATGAAAATAAAGTATATGTCAGAGCATATAACATTTATGCACTCATATGCCCAGAGGTGAATGCAGGTTCCCCTCAGAGTGCAAGGCCGCTTATTTCCTAACCAATGCAGTATACTCCATCCTTTTACCTTGCCTCAAAGTCTACCACTGACACATGGCCATCTAACACATACAAAGCACCACTTGTGCTCAAAATGGCACCCTTCTCCTGGTCTCAACTTGTCTCCCATCTCTGCTAGCAGCCACCACTCCTCTTCAGGAATGACTTCACTAGAGGTTGGACTGAACTGTTTACCAATGTAGTTGTACTGTCTGCCCATGTCCATCAATGGCTTTTGCCCAAGATGAAAAAATTTCTATTTAAGCTCTATTCATACCTACTTAAAATCTCTGAAATGTAGATATATGTAATAGTACAAATGTATAGTAAAATCAGGCCTCCCATTAGGGTCAATACAAGCTGCTACGGTAAAATTTCCACTACCAAGAGAAGTTCTATTCAGTGCTGTCTTGAGTGATTTTTTTGGTTGGTATGATGCAAATGGTGTTCAGGGTTGACTTTAGTTCACCAAAGGATATTTCTTCTTTTCTGAGCTTGCTGTCAGCTCTGGTTACTTTATGCAATTCTATAAATACACGAAGAAGGGCAAACAGATAATTAAGTTGGAGCAGACCCTATATAGGACTTTTACTCCTGATAGGTTTGTGAAGAGCTAGGAGGTAGTCAGGGCCTCTGCTATAGGCCAAGTTCATGCCTGGTCTAGCCCTATATCTTTTGTTTTTCCTTCTATTCAAAAAATTTATTATTGATGTACTTTCCTTCCTTTCTTCCTTTTTTTGCAGAACCATCATTTCTTATTGATTCTAGGACTCCCATCTATGCCAGGAAAAACTTTCTATATAACAAAGTCAAGCAAAATAAACACCTTAGCTGTATCTGAAAATGTATGTATCATTCATTATAGAAAATGTTAGAAGTTTTCCAAACAAATATAGAAGTAAAGCAAGAATGCCTCTTTCTAGAAATGGTTCTAGAAATGCTAATGATGGCAATAAGTACAGGGAAAGAAATAAAAGAAATTAAAAATTTAAATATAGGCAAGGAGGAGACAAAATGATTCCTATTTGCTGATGACAAGATGGTTTAGCAAAATCCTTTGAGAGCTAGCAAAGAAACTTAACTGAAACAATTAGCAGCTTCAATAAAGAAGCAGGATATAAGATATACTCACAAAATCAATAGCTTTTTTTTTTATAGAAATGAACAAAGTTGGGGGCAGCTAGGTGGCACAGTGAGTAGAGCACTGGCCCTGGAGTCAGGAGGACCTGAGTTCAAATCCAGCCTCAGACACTTGACACACTTACTAGCTGTGTGACCTTGGGCAAGTCATTTAACCCCAATTGCCCTACCTTCCCCACTCAAAAAAAAAGAAATGAACAAAGTCCAGGAAGAAATGGTAGAATGGGAAATTCTATTTAAAATAACTATAAAATACATAGGAGTCATCGCTAAGTACACCCAAGACTTGTATAGATCAATTATAAAATGTTGTGTTGACAATTGGTTTACAGATTTACTGCTATGCAAATCAAACTACTAAGGGGATGCGTTGTAGGGCTAGGCAAAACAATAACAAAATTCGTTTGAAAGACAAAAGATCTGGAATCTCAAGAGAAATAATAAAATAAGTTAGATACAAAGGGATCAGAGCAACTTTAAACTTTACTACACAATAAAGCGATAATCAAATTATTTTGTCCTAGTTAAAAACATAGAAAACTTGTTCAGTAGAACAGAGTAGATAAGGAAGAGTCAGAAACAATTGAACTTGATTACCCAGTGGTTCAATAAACCTATATATATATACATATATGTACTTATCTCTACCTATTAGAATCAGATCTGATTTAAATATGTCTGAATATATATGCATAAATGGTTCAATCTATTAATGTGTGTATGCATGTCTATATTTGTATGTATGTATGTGTATATACACATGAATTTCTGTGTAAATATACTCAGCTAGGTGGCACAGTGGATAGAGTGCTGGGCCTGCAGGAAGACCCATCTATGGAAGTTCAAATATGACCTCAGATGTTTACTAGCTGTGTGACCCAGGGCAAGTCACTTAACCCTGCTTGCCTCAGTTTGCTTGTCTGTAAAATGAGCTGGAGAAGAAAATGGCAAACCACTCTGGTATCTTTTCCAAGAAAACCTCAAATGGGTCATGAAGAGCTGGACATGACTGAAAGGAAACTAACAAAGACAATATATGTGTACACGCATGCATTATTTGTATGTGTATGTCTATAAATTAGATCTGACCCAAAATGAAATGTACTGCCTTAACAGGTGGGAGGTAGCGGGTTCCTCTTTCTACTGGAGGTCTTTAAGCACAGGGTGTATGACCATTCACTGAAGTGATTACAGAATGGATTCCTGGTCAAGTACAGATTGACCTAAATACCTCATTCCAACTCTTAGATTCTTAGAATTTCGTGATTCTAGTACCACTTGAACAAGAGTCACTGAGTGTTGGCACTATACTTACCTCCAGTTTTTGGTATGGTTCTATCCAATATGGCAAGCTTCTCTTTTAAAGATATCTTTTCATCTGCAAAATGAAAAAAAAGAGATTGAAGTTCATTAAGGTCAAGAACCATGTAGTAAATTTCTCCGTATCCTTCCTACTGAGTCTAGCGAACTGTTGTACCCATAGCAGGTGTTTAGAAATACTAATGAAACTAGAAAGCAGTTATAGTCATTGATTAGGCTTTCTTTCTCTGAGATCTTCTAAAGAGTATAAAGGAGAGACAGAAGACAAAATAAGTGGACATAATTTGTCTATACCAGATTTCTTGTTTGTCGAAAGGAGGTGAAATGCAGAGATATTGTATTTTTTACATTTTTATTTTCATGTTATTCCTACTGCATATTGTATCACAAGAAAAAAAGCCTGAATGTAAAGAAAATGGTTTATGCATAAGGCAAAGAACTTCAGCCCAAGTTTTCCTGAAATCAAAGGCCCTAGAAACCCATCATTGTAAATTCCAATTCACAAAATTGCTTATTATTTCATAGTAAGAAATCCTTTAGTATGATATTTTTCATAATCACTACTTTCCTGAACTCTTCCAGAAGCACCTAAGCCCTTTAATTCCTACCTCCTAACCTCAGCAAATCAAGATTTTGAATATTTCTGTACCACTTGTTAGGGACAGCCTTACCTCTCCACTCCTTAGTGTTGCATTTTCTTACTTCATCCTTAAATTCTACCAAAGCTGATATCTTTCCCTGAATTGTCCCCTTTAGAAAGCCTTAGCAAACCTTTCCTTAGAGCATCCTGACAATCCTAAAAAATTATATAAGTATAAATGAGACGTTACTTAAATGGACTCAAAAAAGCACTAGTACCAAGCCCAAAGAATAAAGAAACTCCGAAAATTTCTGACCTACTCATAATAAAAGTTTTATTTAGTCCCAGCTAATTTAGCATATACATTAATTTGGATATGGCCTGAAAATTAAAGATTGTGGTTCACCCTAGCAAACTAGCATAAAATGATCTGGAGGGATGGGTCATGGTCTACAATATTGAAGAGAATACCCATATCAAGGAAATCATAGCATTATTCAATACCATGCTTAATACTATGGTGGTAGTAGTGGTGGTGGGTGAGTGTTAGGGAAATATTTTACCTTTCTTAGGGGAATTATTTTAAATGGTGTAGCATCCAATCTGAGTCACTGAGTTAGCCTTAAACATCCCTCAAAGTTAAGGATCCATAAGGGATCTCACTGTATTTTCACTGACTATTCCTAATGCCTGGAATGCTCTCCTTTCTCATTTCTGCCTCTGGGCTTCCTTAGCTTTCTTCAAGTTATAGATAAAATCATACCATCTACATTAAACTTTTCCTGATCTCCCTTAACCATAGTGCTTCATCTTGGATGATTATTTCCAATTTATCCTGTATATAGTTTGTTTGCACATAGCTGTTTGTATATTGTCTTCCCACTAGATTGTGAGATCCTTGAGAGCAAAGACCATCAATCGGCATTCCTTGTATCCCCAGTGCTTAGCACAGAGACTGGCATCTAGTAGATACTTAATGTTTATTAACTGACTGATTCAAACTTTCAAAGCCCTATTTAAGTTATTCTTTATTTCATGAAACCTTCCCAAATCACTCTAGCCTCAAACTCCTTTTTCCAAACTCATAGCACTTGCTGATCTCATCAGCTGATGGGCAATTAGCCATTTACTGTCTCATACTGGCTCCAATTGTTACCCTGTATAATAGTTTAACATTTCTTATTTTTTTTCTTTTGGGTGTGCCCTGCCTCCGCTGCTAGATTTTTCAGCTCCCTGAAGATTAAGATTGCATATGCCAGGCAACCCCTAGAAAAATGTCTTTTAAATTGTACCAGTGCTCCATAAAATTTGATTATTTGGATGAATTCATTTTAAAACATCAGCAACAGAACAAAAAAGCAATAGAAATTCCCACATTTAAGACAATTTTCCCATTTTAAAAGGGCTGAAAGTGAGAAGGCTCACATGGTAGATGTTAAGTGTTTGTTGTTGAATTAAATTGAACATGGGGTTTGGGTAGAACCCCCATAAAAAGCTGAAGTCATGCATATGAAAAGTAACAATATGGGCACCAAAAGCAGGCATGAATGTAAAGTTGCATTTATCCCAGTTTGGATACTCACCCAGATAAATACTTACCCAGGAGATCATGGCATTTTTCACTCAGACACAATGCCTTAACACAATCCTTTATATTAACTGCTCCATTTTCTACAGAAGGGAAAAAATACAGTTCAGATATTCCAGTGAAGGGATGAACCCATAAAGCCAGTTCCATAATTATCTATGACACTTCTATTGTAGACCAGATAACTAAAAGTGGTTCTCATAAGCTATTCTGATAGCCGCTTTCTCCCTCCCCTTTGATTTGTCATATTTATTTAATATTTGATACTTTGATGAATCTATGATTTTATCACTGTAAATCCTCCAATGATGCAAGGAACAACCCATCTATGCCTCCACATATGGCCAATCATTTAATATAATGACACTAAAATAATTTTTAATTTTGCAGCAGTGATTTTATGAAGCAGATGATACTATATGGCTCAAATTTATTTTTTTTGTTGAATAGTATTTCATTTTTCCCAATGACATGTAAATACAATTTTAAACATTCATTTTTTTAAAATTTTGGATTCCAAATTCTATTCCTCTCTCCCTTCCTCCCTGCCCCTCTCCCTGCCCCAATGGTAAGCAATTTGATATGTTACACATGTGCAACATGCAAAACATTTCATGACTCAGATTTATTGTT
>CM053626.1:181724696-181744741 GCA_028646595.1 Phalanger gymnotis
ATCCTTTGACCATTTATCAATTGGGGAATGACTTTTATTCCTATAAATTTGACTCAGTTCCCTGTATATTTTAGAGATGAGGCCTTTATCAGAGACACTAGTTATAAAAATTCTTTCCCAGTTTTCTGCTTCCCTCCTAATCTTTGTTGCATTGGCTTTGTTTGTACAAAAACTTTTCAATTTAACATAATCAAAATTATCCATTTTGTATTTCATAATGCCCTCTATCTCTTATTTGGTCACAAATTCTTCCCTTCTCCATAAATCTGACAGGGAAACTATTCCTTGCTCTACCAAATTGTTTATAGCATCAGCCTTTATACATAAATCATGAACCTATTTTGTTATTTTGGTATGTGGTATAAGATATTGGTCTATGCCCAGTTTCTGCCATACTATTTTCCAGTTTTCCCAGCAATTTTTGTGAAATAGTGAATTCTTAACCCAGAAGCTGGACTCTTTGGGTTTATCAAAGAATAGATTGTTATAGTCATTGACTACTGTGTCTTGTGTACCTAACCTATTCTACTGATCCACCACTCTATTTCTTAGCCAGTACTAAGTAGTTTTGATGACTGCTGCTTTATAATACAGTTTAATATCTGGTATGGCTAGGCCACCTTCCCTAGCATTTCTTTTCATTAATACCCTTGATATTCTGGATTTTTTGTTCTTTCAGATGAATTCTGTTATTATTTTATCCAGCTCTGTAAAATGATTTTTTGGTAGTTTGGTATGACACTGAATTAATTTAGGTAAAATTGTCATTTTTATTATATTAGCTTGGCATAACCATGAGCAACTGATGCTTTTCCCATTTATTTAGATCTGACTTTATTTGTGTGAAAAGCATTTTGTATTTGTATTCATATAGGTCCTGGGTTTCTCTTGGCAGGTAGATTCCCAAATATTTTTGCGTATACAGTAACTATAAATAGAACTTCTCTTTCTATCTCTTGCTGTTGGTCTTTATTAGTAATATATAGGAATGCTGAGGATTTATATGAGTTTATTTCATATCCTGCAAATTTGCTAAAGTTATTTATTATTTCAGGTACTTTTTTACTCGATTCTCTAGGATTCTCTAAGTAAATCATCGTATCATCTACAAAGAGTGATAACTTAGTTTCTTCTTTGCCTATTCTAATTCCTTAAATTTCTTTTTCTTCTCTTATTGCTAAAGCTAACATTTCTAGTACAAAATTGAATAATAGGGGTGATAATGGGCATCCTTGTTTCACCCCCAATCTTATTGGAAATTCATCTAGCTTGTCCCCATTAAATATAATGCTTGCTGATGGTTTTAGGTAGATGCTACTTATGATTCTAAGGAAGACTCCATTTATTCCTATGCTTTCTAGTGTTTTTAATAGGAATGGGTGTTATATTTTGTCAAAAGCTTTTTCTGTATCTATTGAGATAATCATATGGTTTCTGCTAGTTTTGTTGTTGATATGATCAATTATGCTGATAGTTTTCCTAATGTTGAAGCAGCCTTGCATTCATGGAATAAATCACATCTGGTCATAGTGTATTATTCTCATGATAAGTTGCTGTGATCTTTTTGCTAATATTTTATTTAAAATTTTTGCATCAGTATTCATTAGGGCAATTGGTCTATAATTTTCTTTCTCTATTTTGACTCTTCCTGGTTTAGGTATCAGTACCATGTTTGTGTGATTAAAAAAAATTTGGTAGGACTCCTTCTTCACCTATTTCCCCAAACATTCAATAAATATGGGAATTAATTGTTCTTTAAATATTTGATAGAATTCACTTGTAAATCCATCTGGCCCTGGAGATTTTTTCCTAAGGCATTCATTGATGGCTTGTTCAATTTCTTTTTCTGAGTTGGGGTTATTTAGGTATTTTACTTCCTGTTCTGTTAATCTGGGAAATTTGTATTTTTGTAAATATTCATCCATTTCCCTAAGATTATCAAGTTTATGGGCATATAATTGGACAAAATAATTCTTAATTATTGTTTTAATTTCCTCTTTATTGGAGGTGAATTCACCCTTTTCATTTTTGATACTGGTAATTTGGTTTTCCTCTTTCTTTTTTAAATCAAATTAACCAATGGTTTATCAATTTTATTGTTTTTTTCATAAAACCATCTCTTAGTTTTATTCATTAGTTCAATAGTTTTCTTGGTTTCGATTTTATTAATCTCTCCTTTGGTTTTCAGTATTTCTAATTTGGCATTTAATTGGGAATTTTCAATTTGTTATTTTTCTAGCTTTTTCAGTTGTATGCCCAATTCATTGATCTCCTTTTTCTCTGTTTTATTCATGTAAGCATTCAGAGATATAAAACTTCCCCTAAGAACTGCTTTTGCTGCATCCTGTAAGTTTTGGTATGTTGTTTCATTATTCTCTTGATTTGTTGTTTGACCCACTCATTCTTTAGGATTAGATTATTTAGCTTCTAATTAATTCTTAGTCTATCTTTCAATGGTCCTTTATTACAAATAATTTTTATTGCATCATGATCTGAAAAGAATGCATTGACTATTTCTGCCTTTCTGCACTGAATTGTGAGGTTTTTATGACCCAGTATATGGTCAATTTTTGTGTATGTGCCATGTACTGCTGAGGAAAAAGTATATTCTTTTCTATCTCCATTCAGTTTTCTCCAGAGCTCTATCATATCTACCATTTATAAAATTCTATTCACGTCCTTGACTTATTTCTTGTTTGAGGTTAGATTTATCAAGTTCAGAGAGGGGGAGGTTGAGGTCCCCCACTAGTATAGTTTTGCTCTCTATTTCTTCCAGTAACTCCTTTAACTTCTCCTCTAAGAATCTGGAAACTATACCACTTGTTGCATATGTTAAGTAATGATATTACTTCATTGTCTGTGGTGCCTTTTAGCAGGATATAGTTTCCTTCCTTATCTCTTTTAATTAGATCTATCTTTGCTTTTGCTTTTTGTGAGATTAGGATCGCTATCCCTGCTTTTTTAAGTTCAGCTGAAGTGTAATATATTCTACTCCAGCCTTTTACTTTTATCCCGTGTGTATCCCCCTGTTTCAAATGTGTTTCTTATAAACTGCATATTGCAGCATTTTGGTTTTTAATCCATTCTGCTATCTGCCTCCGTTTTATGGGAGAGTTCATCCCATTCAGATTCACAGTTATGATTACTATCTGTGTCTTTCCATCCTATTTCCCCCCGCTTATGTTTTTATTTCTCCTTTCTCCCTTCCCCTCCTCAAATGAGTTTTGCTTTTGACCCCCACCTCCCTCTATATTCCCTCCCTTTTGGCCCTCCCCCTTATCTTACCTTTTCCCCTTACTACTTCTTCCCTCCCTTCTAATAATCAATTTTTCTTTCCCCTTTCTGCTCCTACTGCCAGTAGAGCAAGTTTGATTTCTCTACTTAATGGAGTAATTATTCCCTCCTTGAACCAAATGTCATGAGAGTAAAGCTCAAACACTGCTCTTCTCCCTCCCTTCTTTCCCTCTACTATAATATGTTTTTGTGCCTCTTCATGTGATATAATTTACCCTTTTCTGCCTCCTCCTTACCTCTTCTCCCATTACAATTCCTTTTCATACCTTAAGTTTTTTTATCATCACATCAGTTAATTTATACCCACACCCTCTTTCTACGTATATCCCTTTTAGATGTCACACTAACCACATCATTCTCAAAATTAGCAAATATCATCCTCCCACGTAGGGATGTAAACAGTTTTACCTTGTTGAATAACAAGGTTTTTCTTTCTTTTTTATATTTGTTTCCCATTTATGTTTTTGTGCCTCTCTCGAATCTCATATTTGAAGATCGAATTTTCCACTGGGGCTCTGGCCTTTTCATCAGCAAAGTGCAGAATTCCCCTATTTCATTGAATGTCCATCTTCTTGCCTGAAAGATCATGCTCAATTTTGCTGGACAGTTGATCCTTGGTTGTAGTCCAAGCTCCTTTGCCTTTAGCAATGTCATATTCCAATCTCTCTGATCTTTTAATGAAGCTGCAAGGTCCTATGTGATCCTGAATGTAGTTCCATGATATTTGAATTGTTTCTTTCTGACTGCTTGCAGTATTTTCTCCTTGACCTGATAATTCTGGAATTTGGCTACAATATTCCTTGGAGTTTTCAATTTGGTATCTCTTTCAGGGGGTGATTGCTGTATTCTTTTGATGACCATTTTACCCTCTGGTTCTAGGACCTCAGAGAACTTTTCCTTGATGATTTCTTAGAAGATACTGTCCAGACTCTTTTTTTTCATCATGGCTTTCTGGAATGCCAGTAATTCTTAGATCATCTCTCCTGAATCCGTTTTTCAGGTCAGTTGTTTTTCCAATGACACATTTTACATTTTATTTTTCATTCTTTAGATTTTGTTTGACTGATTCTTGATGCCTTATAGAATCATTAGATTCTACTTACCCAATTCTAATTTTTAATGAAAGGAATTATTTTCTTCAGATAGTATCTGTATCTCTTTTTCCATTTGGCCAATTTTACTTTTCAAGGATTCATTTTCTCCTGTTAGATTTTGTAGTTTCTCTTTCACTTCTCTAATTTGGATTTTAAAATCCTCTTTAAGCTCTTCCAGGAATGCTTTTTGGGCCTGTGACCAGATCATACTCCCTCTTTTGAGGTTTCAGATGTGGGTAGTGTCAATGCTGTCCTCTTCTGAATTTGTGTTTTGATCTTCTTTGTCCCCATAATATGATTCAATGGTCTTTTTTTTTTTTTACTTTTCTAGCTTGCTTCTTCATGGTGGTTGCCTTTTTCCTGTATCTTTAAGTGTATCTCTGCTTCTGGGGCCCAGGGGGCTATGTCCCAAGCTTTTTGTGTTGGGAGCTAGGGGTATGGTTACTGGCTTTGTGTGCTGTGGCCTCTGGTTTTGTCAGCTAGAAGCTATATACTGCTGCAGTTCACCTGGTGCTGAGCTGAAGTTGGCTGATGTGTGCCAGGGATTCAGGTCCAGTGAAGTCTTTCTGAGTTTCCTGGGGTGACAGTGTGAGGTGTGGGGGAGGGGTTGTCTGGCTGCCGAAAGTCTCCTCTTCTCCTAAGGCTGCACTATATAGCACAAGTGGTCTCAGCCATAGGTCTGCCAATTCCCCTGGCTGTGCAAAGGCAAGCCTGGGGTCCTGGTGTTGGTGCTTGCTGGCTCCACCCCCTACCCTGGGGCTCAGGAACTCCCACTGGTCTGCTAAGGTGGAGCTTGCTGGGATGCCTCCCTTCCTGCCCTGGTCTCTGTCCATCACTACAAGAGGGGGTCTCCCCAGTTTCCTGAGCTAAAAGACTACTGAACTCCTACCTCTGGCTCCTCTATTCCAGGGTCTCTCCCCGGGTAGCATCCTCTGGGTTATTCAAGAGAGGGATGAGAGCTCTTAGAGTTTACTCAGTCGTCATGGCTCCTGGAATTTTAAGAAGGTGAGTTTCAAATCTTTAGACTGTGGTCTGATAGCTCCAGGAGTAGCTGCTGCTATTGCCACAGGCTCTGAGCTTCTGTCTGAAATGGTAATCAGGGCAGGACTTTTTTGTTATCTTCTCTTTTGGAATGCTGAAGTTATCAAGTATCTTTGATGAGTCCTGCCTTTCAAATGTAATGGCAAGCAAAATGGGACTTTTTACTGTTCTTTGTTTTGAGTGCTTCTCAGCACTGAAGTAATCAAGTTCCCCAGGTCCCTGAGAGGGGTATATAAGATCTGAGGTTGGTGTTTTGTTTTGGGGTCACACTCATTGAGAGAGTTATGAGACTCTGGGCAAGCCATCGAAATAGCCCCCCAACCCCACCCCCACCCAGCTTTGATAACCAAGACAGACAGATATTGGTGCTTCTCTGGTAACTATGTATTACTATAGATAGACTGGTTTGTGTTATTTGCTCTGTTTATAATGTATACTTGTAATTTCTGTTCATATTTGCTCTTAAGTTCAGGGGGCTAATCTTTGCCCCCTGAACTAAGTGATTATATATATATATACATACATACATACATATATATGTATGTGTATATGTATGTGTGTGTGTGTTTAATTAAACTGAGATTGTTAACCCTTTAAAGTTGCTTTCCTTAGAAAAGCAGATCAAAGAACCTGTGCTAGCAGCTCTTGTTGCTGGTCTTGTTGGGTCTTACAACCCCTACAGCAGCTGCTAGCCACATTGTTGTTACACTGTCTTACCTAGCTCTGACAGACTCCTGTCCTGCACTGAGAAGCCTGGGGACTGCCACCACAGCCAGAAGGCTGGACCTGCTCCCGTTCTGGTATGCTGCTCCAGTATGATCAGGGTGGTTCCAAGCACCCTGTGCTCTCCTGGCCCGGTGAAACAGCTCGCTCTCTTTCTGGACTCTCCTAGCTTGGAAATCTGCCACACTGTGTCTCCTAGTGGATTCTACCTCTTTCAAATCTGTTCAGATTCACTTCTCAAGAGGTATCTTGAAAGAATTTATGAGAGAGCTCAAGGATGTCCTTGCTTTCACTCTGCCATCTTGGCTCTGCACCCGAAAATAGTATGCTTTGATCTGCATTCAGATTCTACAGTTCTTTCTCTAGATGTGAATAGCATTTTCCATCATATGTCTTTTGGAATTGTCTGAGAATCTCAGATCATTGCATTGCTGAGAAGGGCTAAGTCTAACAAAGTCAGTAATTGCACAATGTTGCTGTCACTATGTACAATGTTCTCCTGGTTCTTCTCACTTCACTCAGCTTCAGTTCATGCAAGTCTTTCCAGGTTTTTCTGAAGTCCACCTGCTCACCATTTCTTATAGAACAATAGTATTCCATTACATTCATATACCATAATTTGATCAGCCATTCCCCAATTGATGGGCATCCTCCCAATTTCCAATTCTTGATCACCACAAAAAGAATTGCTATAAATGTTTTTTTGTGTATGTGAGTCCTTTTCCCTTTTTTATGATCCCTTTGGGATACAGATCTAGTAGTGGTATTGCTGGATCAGAAGGTATTGGAATAGTATATTCTGAAAAGCAAAGGAGGTCAAGTTGGAACCCAGAATAATATACCCTCCAAACCTGAGCCCAATCCTTAACAAAAAGATGGGTATTCAATAAAGAAGAGGAATTCAAGGAATTCCTACCAATCAAAAAATGTAGAGACAAGAGTAGATTTTTTAATTTGTAAATACCTCTAAACAAAGAAATACAAGAAAAGTAAATAAGTACAAAGAACTAAGAAAGAATAAGTAATGAAATAAAATTCCCTGTGTTGATAGATTAAAGAGGGAAGGGATAGAGTGGGAAGAGGAGAGGAAAGAATAGGCAAGGACACAGGAGGAGAAGAGAGGAAATGGTTGGGGGGGGGAGACAGAGACACAGAGAGATAGGGACAGATGGACAAAGAGAGATAAGGAGAGACAGAGATAGACAGACAGACAGACATACACCCTTCCTAAACGGGTAAATAAGAGTTATCAGGACCCCAAAATTGTATGAATTGTTATAAATATTTCATTGACTTCTGGGTCATGCAACCAGCAATATGAGGATAAAGATAAACCCCACAGCTTCTTCTATAGGTGTTTGAATATATCTTGTGGAACAGAATTACAGTGTGGGAGGGTACATTACTGGGGAAATGCAAAGTGGAAGGCAGAGGTGAATGAGTGATGCAGCTTTAACATGTCCAAAAAAGGTGAAGTATAGGAGAATAGGAAAGGCTGCAAAAGTAAAGAATTAAATCTGGGGGATTGAAATGGGGAGAGTGTGTCTTAATGCAAAGGGAGAGAGAAGGTTCTACTGAGGAGCATTCTCATGGAGGAAGGAGCATGAGTTTATGATGGGAGAAGGGGTCCGCATGATGGAAGGGAGTTGGCGCATTTGAAAGTCATCTGTGAGAGCACTGTGACTCTGTGGATAATATCCTAGCCCAGAATAGAGGTAGCAGCAGGTAGCCAGAAAGGTGGGGTAGGGCATGAACCCAGAGATGAGATGCTTGGTTAATGGGAAGAAAAATGACTAAGGGGAGGGAGTAGATTTAGAATGCAATATTACAATGTCATAATTTCCATCATGCAGTACTGCTTCTATCCAACATTACCTTCCTTCATGAATTGATATTTTTAAAAATGAAGCACAGCAGAAGGTGGCGCAAGATTGATAAATGCAATTACATGGAAAACTGGTTGGAAAAAGTAGTTTAAGGCCAGTATTTAAGAAGTTATTCCATGGAGACCATGAAGAGATTAAAGGAGGAATAAATAAGGCTCATGAATTAGAGGATAAAATTTCAGGATAGAATTTTTAGAATTTCAGAAATGAAGGGAAATAGTGAAGAATAATCCAATAAGAAAAAGAGAATGGCAGCATAAATACAAAAACAAATCCTACATGCCTTGTCATTTATAAGGACAATATTTAAAAAAGAAAAGACATGCATAGAACCAAAATTTATTATGCCTCAGCTAAATAAAAAAAAAAGAGTTGTACTCATGCTATCAGAAAAAGTAGAGGAAAATAATCACAACATCAATAGAGATAAATAAGGAAATGGCATGATGCTTAAAGGAACCATAGACAATGAGCCAATACCCAAACTAAACATACAGATACCAAATAATGGAGGATCTCATTCATAAGGAAAAGTTAACTGAATTGCAAAAAGACATGGAAAGTAACACAATAATAGTTGGAAATTTTAATATTCCTTTCTCAGAGATGGACAAATCTAACAAAAACATAAATAAAAGGTGAAATACAAAACTGAACAAATTGTTAGAAAATTTAAAGCCAAAATATTTGTGGCTTTTCTGAATTTGAATATTAAAGAGTTTACATATTTCTTATTTTACATGGCCCTTATACAAAAATAGGCCATGTACTAGGGCACAGGGAAATTATAAAGAAATTCAAACAAGCAGAAATACTAAACATATTCCTTATAGATCTCAATGCAATTAAAATGGCAACACAAGCAAATGGAGCCCTTACTAATTTTCCAAGTTATTATTAGCCCCATGTCTTGGAGAAATTATAAAGAAATTTAAGCAAGCAGAAATACTAAATATATTCTTTTTTACCCCCCTTTATTCTCTGTAAAGTTGTTGGATAATGACTTTTTTTTTTTTTACAAATCAATTTATTTTTAGTTTGCAACATTCACTTCCACAAGTTTTCAGTTTCTCTGTCTCCCTCTCCTCCTCCCTCTCCAAGATGGTGTGCAATCCAATACAGGCTCTACATAGACATTCCTATCAAACATATTTTCACATTAGTCATGTTGTATAGAGGAATTAGAATGTATGGGATGAACCACAAGAAAGAAAAAACAAAACAAAACAAAACAAAAAAAAGAGAGCAAATAGTATGCTTCAATCTCTATTCATACTCCATATTTCTTTGTCTGGATGTGGATGGCATTTTCCATCATAAGTCTTTTGAAATTGTTTTAGGTCCTTGAATTGTTGAGAAGAGTCAAGTCCATCAAAGTCAGTCATCACACATTGTGCCTGTCACTGTGTACAATGTTCTCCTGGCTTTGCTCACCTCACTAAGCATCAATTCCAGGTTTTTCTGAAGTCTGCCTGCTCATCATTTCTTATAGCACAATAGTATTCCATTATATCCATATACCACAACTTGTTTAGCCATTACCCAATTGATGGACATCCCCTCAATTTCTAGCTCTTGGCCACCACAAAAAAGCTACTACAAATATTTTTGTATACATGAGTCCTTTTCCCATTTTTATAATCTCTTTGGGATACAGCCCTAGAAGTGGTATTGCTGGGTCAAAGGGTATGCACATTTTTATAGTCCTTTGAGTCTAGTTCCAAATTGTTCTCTAGAATGGTTGGATCAGTTCACAACTCCACCAACAATGCATTAGTGTCCAATTTTCCCACATCTTCTCTAATATTTATAATTTTCCTGTCTTGTCATGGCAGCCAATCTGATAGGTGTGATGTGATACCTAAGAGTTGTTTTGATTTGCGTTTCTCTAATCAATAGTGATTTAGAACATTTTTTCATTAAACATATTCATTATAGATCTCAATGCAATTAAAATGGTAACTGATACAGAGAATACAAGCAAATAGAGCCTTTACTGATTGTCCAAGTTCTTAGCCCCATGCCTTCTGGTTTGAATTTCTAGTCTTTATGAAAATTTAGCCAGTTTTTATTGTTGGTTAAGGCATATGAAAGCCCTGAGTTCCACCTATCTCTTCCTTGATTAGCTGAATCTTACTTGGTAGATTGCAAAAGACATGGGCCTGAAGAAAACACTTGGAAATCCATTTGAAATTCTGCTACTTTGGAACTAATTAGTACCTTCCATCCAAGCAAACCTAGTTGCCAAGAGCCAGGAAAGCCTTTTATAAGGAGGAATGATGATACCATGTGTCAGTATGAATTACCACTACACAAGTGGAGTGGTCTTGAAAAACCAAATGATTCCAATACTTATTGAATGTCCAAAGCACCAGTTCAGCAACCGGTTCTGCATGTATCATCCTGAATTGGTATGTTTGTTAGGCCTTCATAAATCAGAAATGTCCCTATTTGTTTCTTGCTTAGTGTTTCTCACATGCATTTGGTCCCCTGTATTGTAACAGGTAGATTTCCTGCTGAAAGCCCATGGCTGTGTGAGAATTGGCTCATAGAT
Source organism: Phalanger gymnotis (assembly GCA_028646595.1). Classification (NCBI taxonomy): domain Eukaryota; kingdom Metazoa; phylum Chordata; class Mammalia; order Diprotodontia; family Phalangeridae; genus Phalanger; species Phalanger gymnotis. Next base: position 181,735,289 of record CM053626.1, read on the forward strand.
AAGCTAGCTGACAAAAGTGACTCCATGTTTGACCACTGATTGACTCACCAATGTACTGGAAAATTCCTGTGTACCCAATAACTGCTTAAGCCAACTTCATCTAAGCCAGATAAGCCAAAGTACGTGAGGCTCTCCTGATCATAATCAGTTTAGCCAACTTTCCTAATCACCGTGCCCTTGTGGTTGAATGTGCATTTAGAGAGGAAGGTTACAGTCCAGCCATTCATTGATTGCTGCTTCTAAAGTTCCCCTCCCACTTGGTCTGGGCTCCCCAGTGGATATTCCAGTGTACCTCCTGTACTTGCCTGTGGGACCGAAGGGCTACATACATACTTACATGTCTGTGATAATAGACATGCCAATAATAAGCTGCCTGATTTGACCATTGGGTACTTATGTTCCTTCTTGGTACTTCACCCACAATTTCTTCAGAATCTGGATTTGGTAAGCCTTTCTAGTCTGTTATTCTTTTCTCAGGGCCTTTTAATCTAACCCTCCTTGTCATCACTTATTGATATCCTGGCCAGGACTCAGAAGTATAGTGCATGTCACACTGATTCATCTGACAGCTGCCAGTAGTGACTGAAAAGGCTAGCAGTAACAAGTAAAGGACACTGGAAAAAGTAACTTAGGGCAATCTGGTTAGATGATGCCTATGACTTTCTGTGCAAAATAAGGTAGCATAGAAGGAATAACACATAGGAAGAATTCAGAGGAAAATGCTAAAACCTGTACAAAAGGATGCAGAATGAAGAAAGTAGAGCCTAAAGGACAATATACGCAATGGCTATAACCCCCCCCAAGGAAGGTACTGCCTATCAATTTTCAGGATCATATAGTTGCATCCTTATAGGCTGGAATAGATAACTTAGGACTGGAGAGAGGCACACAATCCATGTCTATATTCTCTTTACACATTTTTATTGGCTGGGCCTTGAGTATTTTTGTATTAGAACATATTTTTCCCATACATGTAAATCATTTTGGTGAATTGATCCAATTGAATAAAGAAAGAATAAGCACTTATTAAATGTTTTCTATGCCCTAAGTATCAAGCTAAGTTCTTGGGGACAGAACTTAAAAAAGGAAACATTCCTCTTTCTCAGTCAAGGAGTGTACACTCTAACTGAAGAGAGGACACATCAAAGAGAATTCAGCTGTAGGGCATATGGAAAGTCCTCAGGTCAGATGGCAGGGACCAGGGGTCTTTAGGATGAATTAGTAGGTGAGATGACAGTTTCCAGGGGTCTGGAGGGTATAGAGGCCTCTAATTTTCTAAAGAAAAGTGAGGTCCCCAAAAGGTGAAAATTGACATGCCAAGGTCTCAAAGCTAGTAAATGGTAGGACTAGGGATTAAAACCAGGTTTTCTGCCATGTCCCATTCTCTTTCCAGTACACTGCCCTCTTTTTCAAAGGTAGAATAGTAGACACAGGCTAATAGAGAAAATTGTATCCTAGCATGAAATTACCTATGATCATTGAACAATCAAGCCCGTTATCCTGTCTAAAAATGGAAGGAAGAAATTAGTCATGTCCCAGAGAGCAAGACTCTTTCACAAGTGCACAGAAATCATGGACAATTATATCATTTCTTTCTTAGCAACTGGCTCACTGTTCAGATGGCTCTCAAAAACATCAGTATTCCCTATAATTCTAATGCCTGTGTGTGGCTAGATGTGTTGGGTCAGAAGAGGAGTCTATCTTTCATTTGCTAGGCCAGGCCATGCAAAATATACATATATGTATTTGATTATAAAATTCATGCTTTTATAAATTCATAAATTTTATATCATAAAATGTGTTATAATATATATTTATCACATATAAATATATTTACATACTTATAAACATATTCATACATAAGTATATATGAATATGTTATATATATTTCAGTTGTCTGTGTTCGATAAAGGGACTACCTGTTTTCCATGAGAAACCTCTATGTGTTATTTATTGGGATGTAGTCTGTCAAAACGTTATAATACTAATTTTATGGCAGAATTAGATAAGTAGCATGGTTTAAAAATTATAGTGGCACATGGAAGGCTGGGAATAATCTCATTAACACAGTTCAAAAATATATCTATAGCCTTCCCTGGACTTAGGAGTGCATTTTGGGATGTTCAATACTCAAAAAGTGATGTAAGAAATGAAACAACCTCACGTTAGTCGATGGCAAATTTCACGTCATTAGGAGCCCTGTGTGGCAGTCATTTGGTAATAAAACATCACAGAATTGCACACTAATATAGAAAAACCATAGAGAGAAATCATTAAAGATTATGATTGAAAAAAATCAAAGATGGAGGCCTCCAAGGGCTAATGGAACACAGAAAAAAATGCATATTAATATAAGAGATTTACATTAATTCTTTGTATTACAACACGGGGTCAACTTCTGGAGGGTAGATAGAACTCTCATTCACTACAGCCCTCTGAGCTTCCCCAAATAATTTTCTCCCATTCCTCTTCCAGAAGAGGAGACATGGACCAAGGTAAGCTTACTTCTAGAGTCAGCCCATCGCTCTCTTTTTGTCCTTATCAGGACAATGAGATTTTAACTTTGCCACTAAGAAGAACACTTATCCTTATGTATTCTAAGTAAATCTAAGAGAGAGTTAAGTACTCACCATCAGGGAGAAGATTTTCCATAGCTTTTTGAACATCTTCATCAGCTTCATTCAACCTCAAACCCTCCAGGATAATTGGAACTTTAACTTTGTGGGCTTTTCCTTCAGTAATATTAGAAATCTTTTCAAATGTATCTTCTATGCCTATATACATGTATAAATAAGAGGATAAAGCTATTGAGGTGGTGAGGTTGAATATAGAACTATAGAAGTGACTTCAGATCTGCATTCATTTTCTAGAACAATTTTCTTGGATTGAGGGACATCATTCTGGACTACTGTAATAACAATTTAGATTTGAAGATCTTTCCCACCCATAGACCATGAGACCTGCTTAAGTCACGCTTGGTAGGAGGAGCTTGCTGAGAGGAAAAGGAAAGTGTGTCACAGGAAATGCAGAGAGAGAGAGCAGTTAGAGCTGAGAGAAATAGCAGATGTGTGCTGTGTTGTGAGTGATTGTTGTTGCCAAGGCCCCAGCAGGGGGGCGGAAGGTTATGGGATGGTGATGCTCCATGCTGTGATATTGTGTTTTAAGTTCTTTGCTGTTATGATAAAGTGGGCTTTATCATAGTCAACTCCAGTTTTGGGAGTTGGTTGCTGCTATGATGAATTGGACTTATTGGTTATGGGATCTGGTCCTCTGGTGTCTGAATAAATGTTTTACTCCTACTTTCTATATGGAGAGTCTCATATTTTGTGATACAGAACTACATAGGCATATTGACAATTATCATCAATGATGTTTTTATTGCCTTGCTAATACAATTATTCTGAGAACTGAATGTCAGCATATGCTTTAGATTTCAACTGCAAAAACCTTGTGTAATTTTTGCCAAGATAAAAATCAGGTGAAATATCATTAAATTACCATAGTTCAAGTATATCTTCCTTGCAAATAAAAGGATAGGTATAAATAAAGTATAGAAGATTAATAGATGCTCCTTTATTTAAAAAAATCCATGGAAATCCAAAGGAAACCATACAATTGGGGTTATTCTCCAAATTTCCATAGTGGGTAAGAACCTCTAGAAGGAAGTTGCCAAAGGGGAGGGATAGATGTGGAGATGATCCTGGGACAAGTTCTCTGAGTATATCTGTGTTTAAGCTACATTCTGTTGGAGCTGTCCCTGGGGAGAATTTTGTGTATAAGGCTGTACATTAAGAAGCTGGAGGTCTTAATGTACAACATACACCAAAGGGCTTGGGCAGTGATGATGCTTTGTCACCAAGTTAATGATGGCTGCATTCTTAACAACATTTTCCTAGCTCTTTCCTCTTTTTTGTGAGTATGCTTGTACCAGAGAATGTTGGCACTTAGAGGGTCAAGTGACCATTACACACAACATATATGGGAAGGTTTCAATCAATGTGAGAGGCACTGTGTAGTTAAATGACTTGCCATGTCTTCCCTGTGTGATTTTGGGCCATTTTGGATAATTTCAAAGATTTCCTCCAACTTTAGCTCTCTAATACTAGTTTTGAAACTCATACTTACGTGGGGTCTTTTCTCTCTTGTCCTTCATAAAAGACATCATAAGCTGACGTAAGTCCACTATTCCATCATCTATTTTTTAAAAAGGGAAAAAGACCATTGGAGAATCCATTAGAGATCCTATAAAGCTGAGTATATGTTACGCAGGGTAAAGTGGGAAATTGTCAGTAAACTGATTAATTCTAACTTCAATATCCCTTTTATTTGAGTAGAACAATTCCAAATTAAAGCCTAACCAGAAACAAATTTGATAATCATTTACTTCCAATTTCTTGGTTTGTTATCTCCTTAATCATTCTAATATCATTTGAAATTTTATAACAGTAGATTCCATAAACAGAATGTGCACACTCATATCTCACAGACACAAATTATATTATTGTACAGAGAAATGAAAACTGCCATTTAGAAAAATCACAGCATCTGCTTGACCCACAATTAACATAAGAGTTCCTATTAAATACTCTTTTATATTTCTTACAGCAAGAAATGCACATAAGAGACCAATTAATTGAGTGGAAACTCCTTTCAAAGTCATGTATATATATAAATACATGTATACACACATATTTATATATATAGTTGCTGACAAAAAGGTTCCATACACACATATGTGTGCATATGTATATATGTGTATGTACATATATGGCTTCCATTAAAATATATATCATTAGGAGGTGCTGTCTCAAAAAAATTATCTTTTATCAGTTAAATGATTACCAAGACATGTAACTCTTACTTAAGGAACTTAAGTCAAACACCTCAATAACATCTATTTGCACATATAAGTTAAATGTTAATTATAGGTGACTTAGAAAAATTAAAGTATGTTTTTATTGATATGTTTTCTTTTTATATTATGGGTATATATGTATATGTGTGTATGCATATATACATATATATATATATATAGAGAGAGAGAGAGAGAGAGAGATCTATATGTCTATATACCTATATCTATCTATCTATCTACCTATCTATCTATACCTTCCTCTCAGATTACCATTCTTTACAACAAAGAACTTACAAAGAAGGAAGAATAAGAGTTTAGCAGAGCTAACCAACATAAAAGTAAACTATGACATAATATATAGTATTCCATACACTTAGTCACTCAAGTCTACAAAGAAAGTGTAGTAGGTGTCTTTTCTCATAGCTCTTCTTTAGGGCCAAATTTGGTCATTATAATTTTGCAGTTTTCAGACAAAGTAATCAAAGATATCTGTAGTGATATGAAAAATGCTCTAAATTACTACTGATTGGAGAAATGCAAATTAAAACAACTCTGAGGTACCATCTCATACCTATTAGACTAACTAATACAACAGAAAAGGAAAATGACAAATCTTGGAGGGGAGGGGAGAAAATTGAGATGCTAAAGCACTGTTGGTGGAGTTGTGAATGATCCAACCATTCTGGAGAGTAATTTGGAACTATTCCCAAAGTGCACTTTGACCCAGCAATACCACTACTATCCCAAAGAGGTCAAAGAAAAAGGAAAAGGACCTACGTGTAAAAAAAATTGTAGCAGCTCTTTTTGAAGTGGCAAATGATTGGAAATTGATGGGATTCCTCTCAATCTGGAAATGGCTGAACAAGCTGTGATATATGTTTGTGAAGGAATACTATTATGCTATAAGAAATGACAAGCAGGATGCTTTTAGAAAAACCTGGAATTATATGAATTGATGAAAAGTGAGGTGAGCAGAACCAGGAAAAGAGAGTACACAGTAACAGCAATAGCATATGATGACCAGCTGTGAATGACTTAGCTATTTCAGCAGTACACTGATCCAAGACAATTTCTAAAGACATGATGAAAAATGCTATCCACCTCCAGAGAAAGAACTGATGAAGTCTTAATGCTTATTGAATCATGCTTTTAAATTTTTTTTAATTTTTCTTGAGGGTTTTTTTTGGTTCATGTTTTCTTTTACAACATGACTAGTATGGAAACATGTTTTGCATGACTATGCATGCATAACTATACCAAAGTGCTTGCCTTCTCAATGAGGGGGGAAGGGAGAGAGGGAGGAAGAGAATTTGGAACTTGAAATTTAAAAATAAATGTAAATATTGTTTTTACATTTAGTTAAAAAGATAATGTATTTTTCAAAATTTCAGAGGTGAAAAAAACCTTTAAAGTTGTCAGCTCAGTGTTATAAGCAGTTATGATGTTATGATAGTCTGGAGCTGTGAAGGTATGGAATTCACCTGGAATTTACATATCATAAGGACCAGAACTCTGACAGCTGTGTCTAAATGGATTCCTCTAATTCAGCACATATTACCAGGATTTACCAGGATGTGAATTTTGGTTAGTATATGGTACAATTTATAAACGATGATCCTTTGATTTTTGGGATGATTTGCATGTGACTTTCAGGGTTTCCCTTTGCAATCTTATTTCTTGCTATTGTCTTTTTATATTGGCTACATACAAACATCCTTACCATACTGACCAGAAGTGTGTGTGTGTGTGTGTGTGTGTGTGTGTGTGTGTGTGTTTACTTAAGGGGACCAGAACAAGATACAATTTTAACACAAAATGAGGAAGGGGATGGTTTCAGAAAAACCTAGGAAGACTTATTTGTACTGATGCAAAGTGAGGTGAGCAAATTTAGAACAATTTCTCTAATAACGGCAATATTGTAAAGGTAATCATTTTTTACTTAGTTACTCTGAACAGCACTGTGGGAAATGATGGGAGGAGTTTTTTTCCACAGATTAAAAGTATTCCTCCTAGCTTTGGCAGAATGTAAGTCAGGTTACTGGTTCTAATCAGAGCTATGATCTGGCAGAACCAGGCTTTTGATGAGGTAAAAGACTAGAAGCTTGTACACATACTTAACCAGCTGTTTGAGGGGGGCATGAGTTCAGCAGTTCAGGAGGTTGCCTCTAGCCATTTCAAACAATATAAAATGCTAGTGTTCATCTGAACAAATTGTACTTGCCTGTACTCTCCATGTGGGAAGTAACCATTTATTCAGAGAGAATAAATGTCAAATATAATGAAAACCTTCTTGGCTTCCCAAGGAGTATTGTTTATTCCTAGACTAAGTATGTTTTTAACAAGCACAATGACCAATCACAATTCCAAATTACTATAACGAAACATGTGATTTACTTTCAAATAGAGCTGATGAACCCAGTCATATTTTCTTCTCTTTCTTTTTCTTTATTTTTTTGGATATGGTTATTGCAGGAATTCATATTGCAAAAATATGAATATTGGTAATGGATTTTTTTTGCCTTCTCAGTGGGTGGGGAAGGGAAGGAGAAAATTCAAAACTAAAAATAAGATAAAATTGAACACGGAGAAACAATAGACAGACACATACAGATTCAGAAGGAATATACCTAGCTGTGAAATATAGAAAGAGTACTGACATTTTGATATCTTTCTTCACATAATTATTTTTTTACATAATTATTATTTATTTAATATTTTTAGTTTTCAGCATCAATTTCCACAAGATTTTGAATTACAAATTTTCTCCCCATTTCTACCCCCCCACTCCAAGATGGCATATATTCTGATTGCCCCCTTCCCCAGTCAGCCCTCCTTTCTGTCACCCCACTCCCCCCCATCCTCTTTCCCCTTACTTTCTTGTAGGGCAAGATAGATTTTTATGCCCCATTGCCTGTATATCTTATTTCCCAATTGCATGCAAAAACAACTTTTTTTTTGAGCATCTGCTTTTAAAACTTTGTGTTCCAAATTCTCTCCCCTCTTCCCTCCTCATCCACCCTCCTTAAGAAGGTAAGCAATTCAACATAGGCCACACATATATCATTATGTAAAACCCTTCCACAATACTCATGTTGTGAAAGACTAACTATATTTTGCTCCCTCCCATCCCGTCCCCCTTTATTCAATTTTCTCCCTTGACCCTGTCCCTTTTCGAAAGTCTTCACATAATTCTTAATTGCTTTCTAGAATGGTTAGCTCGTTTCACAGCTCCATAATAGTCAATCAATCAGTCAGTTAATAAACATTTATTGAGTGTCACTATATGCCAGGTAAGTGAGTCAAGTGCTAGAGATACAAGGAAAGGTAAAAGACAGTCCGCTGCCCTCAAGCAACTCACAATCCAGTGGAGGAAACATCATGGAAACAAATATGTAAAAAACAAGCTATATACAGAATAAATAAGTAATAAATCAATAGAGGATAGATACTAGAATTAATGAGTTGGAAAGGCTTCCTATCTAAGGTGGGACTGTAATTGGAAATGAAAGGAAAGCCAGGGAAACCAGGAGGCAGATATGAGAAGGGAAAGTGTTCCCTTGCATGAGAGCATGCATGAGAGACAGCCGCAGAAATTGCCTGGAGCCAGGAAATGGAGTGTCTTGTTTGGAACAGCAAGGAGGTCACTGTGACCAGGGTGCAAGAAGATTGAAAAGGGAGAGAGGGCAGCTTATGAAGGGCCTTGAATGCCTTAAAAAAGGGAGGGGGGGGGAGTTTTTTCTTTTTCAATACAGAGCATCAAATAGGCCCTGTACTCAGCAATAAGTTATTAGTCATTCACTGAAAGTAATTGGAGTAATTCAGTTTTCCTTCCAAAATGTTGTAGAACCCTGCTATGACATAGAGTCCTATTTGGAATGGGTTTGAATATACCCAGAGTATGTTGGCAGGTAAATGTTTAACCACTGGCTCTCCAAAAAAAGTAAACATGCCACCACATACTTTTAAGTTTAATCTACATTATTAACACTTTCTTAAGTCTACAGATAAACAAAACAATAAATCAAGTCTTGATTTTTAGCATTTGCTAATTCCTGAAGGGCAAATGATTACATTTAACAATCTCTTGAGAGCTGATTCAAGCTGGCAGCAGCATACCACTGGACTCATAATTAAGTTATGAATCCTGAAATTCTATCTATCTATCTATCTATCTATCTATCTATCTATCTATCATCCATCTATCTATCTGTCAGTCTGTCTGTCTATCATCCGTCTATCTATCTACCTATCATCCATCTATCTTATCTATCTATCTTATCTATCTATCTATCTATCTATCTATCTATCTATCTATCTATCTATCTATCTATCTATCATCCGTCTACCTATCATCTATCTATCTATCTATCTATCTATCTATCTATCTATCTATCGTCTATGTATGTATGTATGTATGTAAGTATGTATGTATGTATGTATCTATCTATCGTCTATCCAAGGAATCCCTATCTATCTACTATCATCCATCCATCTATCTATCATCTATGTATGTATGTATCTACCTATCATCTATCTATCTATCATGTATGTATGTATGTATCTATCTATCTATAGTCTACCCAAGGAATCCCTATCTA
>CM053626.1:181745241-181770517 GCA_028646595.1 Phalanger gymnotis
ACCCAGAGGTAGCTAATCTTGTTGTGACAATTTTATCATTCTGCTCATATTTTCAATTATTTCCTTGTTGAGACTATTAATCCTTTCCTAGGTCCCTACAGTCTGGCATCCTTGGACACATTTTGAATTTAGATAGCGCTGGAGGTGGAAGTTTTCATCAGCTTCCACCCAAAGCAATCCAAAAGCCTTTAGGACTACATCTGGGGTTTATATGACAACTTTCTTTCCATTTCCTTCCTTCCCATTTTCCTTCCTTCCTTTCCTTCCTTCCTTCAGGCAATTATCTCTTCTTCCCACTGACACCCCCACTTTACAAAACAACAAATATACATAAGTTCAGCCAAACAAATGCCCAAGATGGCCATGTCCAAAAATGTATGTCTCATTCTGGATTTTAATTCCATCATGTTTCCGGCAGAAAGACCTTTGTATTTGTGGTTTGTCACTGCATTGATCAGAGTTCTAAAGTTTTTTTCTCCATAATGCTGTTATCATTGTGAAAATTGTTCTAGTTTTGCTCGTTTCACTCTGCATTTGTTCACAAAGGTCTGACCAATTTCCTCTAAAATAGTCCATTTCATATTTTCTCATCAAACAATAATATCTCATGACATTCACATGCTACAATTTGTTTAGCCATTCCTTAATTAACTTGCACTCCCTTAGTTTCCAGCGTTTTTTGTTTGTTTTTTTGGGGCGGGGCAGAGGACTGCTCTAGATACAGAAGTTAATCCCTTTCCTTAGCAATTAGCAAAGCAGAACATTTCCAAAAAACTTCTTGGGGATTCTGAGCCACCAGAATGGAGTTGGGTTCTGAGGCACCCTGTGGCCTCTCTGACCTTCAAAGCACTTGTGGAGGGGTCATCCTCAAGTGTGTGCAAAAAGGCACATAGGGTCGGTAGAACATGGGATAGAGAAGAGAGGAGCTAAAACCAACCGCTGTTCCATGGGCTCATTCCAGATTTTCTAAACCGGCCCAAGTCCTGAAAGCTCCCATTGTAAATGTCCAGAACTAAAACTTTTATTGTGATTCTAAGGGTCTCTAAAACATCTGTAGCTTTCAAATTCAAAGCAGCTATGTGGGCGATAAATGTCTTCAGGTGAGACAGCTCACAGCTAATGTGGAGAAGAGGGAGGAATTTTTGTGACAAACATTTTGTAATAAGTTAAGCAAAGATTCTCTATGGGGAATGTAAACTCCTTGAGGGCAGAGACTGTATCCTCATTACCTAACACAGTGTCTGGCACACAATAGGTGCTTAATAAATGTTTGTTGTTGAATCAAATTTAATTGAAATACTGAATTCAATGGGGCTATTGTCAGAGAAGGGATGCAAAAATGAAGGTAGAGAATACAAAACTGAAATGGCTGCATAGAGTAATACTCTCCACTTTGCTTTGTAAAAGAGGAACATGGTCCACTTCCACGATCTGTCCCACCCCTTTTTCCTCCCTTTCTAGCTACCCTTTATGAATTCTTTTCCCACTAGATTCCCCATTAGAATCTAAGGTCAGTCTTACTTGCTTATATGTGTATATGTATTGCTTGGCACAAAGCACTCAATAAAGTGCTCACTCACTCTATCTATCTATCTATCTATCTATCTATCTATCTATCTATCTATCTATCTATCTATCTATGTCTGTCTGTCCGTCTGTCCATCAGTCCATCTGTCTGTCTATCTATCCTTCTATAACACTCCTCCTCTCACAACTCGAATATATGACTAAAAGATTAGTTTTGTCATGAAAAAGCACATTGTATACCTGTATGCTCTGAACAAATCACTGTTAGTTTTCACTCACCTTCAATGCCCTGTGAATTCAGTGTTTCTTTAAGCTCCTTCTCAGGTAGCTGAATCCCAAAGCTTTCTAAGGTAGGTCGCAGTTCAGCCATCTTAATTTTCCCATCAGAGATGTTGGAGATAACCTTGCAGGCAGATTCTATTCCTATGTGTAAAGTGTAAGTGTAAAATGTAAATCAAAGTGTAAAACAAGGAAAATGATGAGTCTTAAGGGGAAAAAACCCACAAAAGTCCTGATTTGGAGAATATATTAATTTTTCTATAGGGATTCTTAGGTGTGGGACCTTAACTGAAGTAACCTAGGAACTGAAAGATACCACATGGACCTGCTTGGTACCAGCTAGGTGGTACAGTAGTAGATAGACCTGATGTAGTAGTACTAGATAGACCTGAAATCAGGAAGACCTGAGTTCGAATTTTGTCTCAGACACTTCCTCACTGCAAGAACCTGAGTAAGTCACTTAACCTTAGTTTCCTTATATCTAAAGTAGAAATGATAATAACTTCTACCTTTTCCAGAGTCATAATGGGAATAAAATGAGATAATATTTGTAACATGCTTTGTAAACCTTAAGGTAGCATATAAATGTTAGATATCATCGCTATAATAAAAATGTCATCGTTTTCAAGAAGATACTAATGAAAGTATTATTTTAATATAACCAATAGCTCACATTCATATAATATCTCAAGCTTTACAAGCTATCCTCACTGTGAAGGAGGTAGTATTCTCGATTTTACAGATGAAGAAATTGAGATAAAGATTTTTTAAAAGTGACTTGACAGAATTACAAAGCAAGTAAAGGGCTAGGATTTGAACTCAGTTCTTCTAACTTCAAAGCCAATGCTTCTTTCCCCCCTCCCCATCACATTTCCTTTAAGTATAATGCATAGAATATTAACACATAAGAATGGATCTGCCATATTTAAAGTGCAAGGATTCATACATGCTTCTCTTCTTAGAATAATTAATACTTATATCATTTTATTTAAAAATGAATACTGCCCAGCAATGCACAGTAATCTAGAGTTAAATATGAAATGCCAGCCTTCAAGTTCCTTATGGACAGTCCTACTTTTAGATTCCTTCAAGGACTAATTCCTCCCTTAATGAAGCCTTCCAAGAGTTCACTAGCCCACAGAGATCTCTCCTTTTTCAGAACCCACAGTACTTATTATCCATATGAGTCATTAAGAATTAGGAAATTAATTACTTACTGCTGTATATCATTTAAAATTATTATCTTGCATTATCGTTATCTTCTTTCAAAGAGATTGTAAGCTCTTTGAGGGCAGGTTTCATGTCTGATGGATCTTTATATACACATCCCCCATAGTACCTAGCAGAATAGCTTATGTTTTCCAGGCTATCAATAAACATTAGATTGGTTAAATGAACAAAACATTAACACAAAAATATGAAAAAAGTCTAGCAAAGGTTTTGGGGTTTCCAGTTTTTCATATAAAACCATCTTCCCATTTAATAAAATGGCTTTAATGGCGTTGATGGAATTCTAACAAAATTTTTACTTCATAAATTTCATAAAGTCTCCACCAATAAAGGAATGGAAAGATTTAAATCAACCCAGTTTTACATTTATACTCACTTTTATAGGGGCAAAATTGATTTTCCTTAGCCAGTTCTCTGAGAAAGTCCTCTAAATGCACCATATCATTGTCTACAAAAGGGGAGAAAACACTACAGTTCAGTTACCCCATAAGGAAAGGTCAGTGGATCCTAGAAATTTAGGTCAACAACTTAAAAAGTAAAGTAGAGACTGCCTTATTGCCCGTCAAGCCTCTACTTCCCCCTTTGTGGTACAGAGACTAGCCCAAATTAAGAACTGTTTGAGAAAATATGTGAGAATAAGTGATAAATAAACAAGTAAATGAATGAATGAATAAACAAGTGGATGAATATATAAATCAAATGAGAATAAAAATAATGTATAAAAATAAAGTATATTTTTCCTAAATGATGCAAATTTCAAAAGGGTTAAAGAAAGTAGATTCCCAGGGGGGTATTGAGTAATTTTTTTTGAAAAGGAGGCAGTAGGCCAAATAAGTTTGGAAACCTTTGATGTACGACATGCAGATGTCATTTCTACCAGGTATCACTACCGAGCCAGTGAGCCAATGTTATGAAGATGGGAACATGGGGGTCCCTTTTGAAATCTGGATCTATTCCCTCTTCCACATTGCCACTATCAGGGGATCCTATTCCCAGTTGCCTCATCTGGCTTTAGCATATTCTGCAGGGTTGCTGTGTCTATGTCTCTACCCTAGAGTCTATGGATTCATTCTGTAGGTGTGGCATAGTCATTTGCCCATAGTTAGTCCTGGCTTGGTAGAGCTGGGGATAAAGTTTCCCTTTGCTGTGGACTTTCCCTGCTGCTCATCTTCATTCCTGTCTTCCTCTCTTCCTTCAATCCATTTCCTTGACGTAATGAATGTCAAAATGCTCGACTTTGAGATATTCCTGCCCATCCTTCAGCATCGCTCTTGCAACAAGGACCAGGGGACCTGTGAAGACTTAATGTAGGGGCTTGGAGTTTTTGAAATGGATAGCTTTTTGGAGTTTTTGAAAAGGATAGCAATAGTACCATCATGAGTACTGAACTGTACCATGTCTTTGCCATGCGGGTTATAGGAAAAGTTAAGTAAGCAGAACCAGGAAAACAATGCATGCAATGACTAAATAATGCAAATTAAAAGGACAATAAAATGAAGCTGAATACTGTAATTATAATGATCAGTGTTGGCCCTAGAGAAGAGATAAAGAAATGGGCCTCCTCCCTCCTTTTGTTGGAGAAGCGGGGGCCTCTTGGTATGTAATGTTGCATACACCTTTATTTGGGGGGGTCACTGTGCTATTTGGTTTTCTTAACTGTTTTTTTCTTTGTTACAAAACTCCCAGGTGGTGGTGGAGTCAGGGATATATCTAGAAATGGTAGCAATGTAAAAATAAAAGGCATCAATAAAACCTTAACACAACAAACAAGACAAAAGTGACATTCCCTACCTGTCACAGTCACCCCTCCAGTCTCTCATTATTAAAGACCTTGGAGGAATGACTGAAATTTTTGCAGTGCCCCTGGAAAAAACACACATACATATGTATGCTGAGACAAAGCTGAAATACTCACCATCAGTTTCAACGTTTTTCAATGCTTCTTTAATCTCTTCAAATGTTAAAGAGATTCCTAAACTCTCAAGGACAGATGCCAGTTTACTAAGTTTGATTTTCCCATCCACGACATTGTTGATAACATTACAGGCACTCTCTAATCCTATATGTGCATACAAATCAAAAGGTAAAATTATTGAGTTGGTGAATTTTTTTTTACAAACTGGGTCTCCCTATCAAGCTGGAAATGCAGGGTCACTCAATGGGCCCTATCCAATTGCAGGTCAATATGGAAGCTTTGACCTGTCAACTTGCCCCACCTGGTAGTCTCCCAGCTCCCAGAGGTCCACCATATTGGTGCCAGACTTACTGTGAACACCCATTCAATTTTAGCAGCTTGGAGCTCCTAAACTCAAAATATTTGCCAGCATCAGCTTCCCCAGTATCATGGACTACAGGTTGTATATACCATCCCATCTGGCTAAGTGGGTAAATCTAAAGAAACATAAAGCTTAGAGGGGTAGTTCTTGAATTTTAGATCTTCCTGAACTAGCCTTAGGTCTGATAGAATACACACACACACACACACACACACACACACATGTGTGTGTGTATGTCTTGCTTGCCATAAAAATATGTATCACATATATGTGTGTGTGTGTGTGTGTGTGTGTGTGTGTGTGTACACACACTCATCTTTTCTGATGATTCACCAATGGAACGATATTTTATTAAGTTGTCATAAATGAAACAGCAATTAATCCCCCCCCAAAAAAAGATACACAAAGCTATATTTAAAGTGTGGACTATTTTCAGAAACTCCACAGAATTACAGAATTTTAGAGGTGGAAGGAACTTTAGGGATGATCTCGTCTAATTCACACTAATCTTCACCACAGTCTAGACAATATGTGGTCACCCATAGTCTGTTTGTGGACCTCCAGTGAAGGGGAAACTATTCTCTCCCAACATAGTTCATTTCCATTAATGGATAGCATTAATTGGTAGTTTTTCTTGACATCAAGCTAAAATTTGTCTCTTCACAGCTTCTACTCATTATTCCTCATTCTGCCCCCTGCGGGTCAAACAAAACAAGTCTAATATTTCACCCACGTTACAGTCCTTCAAATACTTGATGACTTGACAACAGCTACCATATTCTAACTTCTCTCTGCCCTCCTCCCCACCTTCCAACCTTCTCTTCTCCAGGCTAAGCATCTCTGGGACTTTAAACTAAGCCTCCTTTTCTTGACATTAATTGATTGACAATTAGTGGAAGATAACTGTTTAGATTCAAGTTTAGGCATTTAGCCACAAGCTACCAGACTACATATGGTTTGTGGCCCAGGGCTGGCTTTTGATGGTTGGATATTCTTTTGTGCATTTTTCTGCCTATCTACATCATGAAGTTCAAATGAAGTACTGGGGAATCAAGATATTATCCTGGCCTCCTTGGGTTCAGATTATAGCCAGGTAAAAAAAAGGAAAAGCACTGGCTCATAGCTCTACTTAAAAGAATTCCTCTGCATCAGTTGTCAAAATTTATAGGGACCGAATTAAACAGATTGGCTTCAGAGCCTCTCAAAGTGTATTTAAGTACTTCAGAAGCATGGTGAACATAAACCAACTCCTTTGCCACCTATTCCTCCCCTTTGACTTCAACCCCATTGTTCAGTGACTAAAAAAATTTCTAAGGCAGAAGAAAAAAGAGGGCCATCATTCAAATGAAAGTGGGTTGGCCTAGGATTGGAAGCAATAGTTTAGCCAGTAAATAATTTTTCCTAGCTTGTCCTGATTGTCATCTGACTCACTGAATTGAACTTATCATCTCTGGAGCCTGAGCTGACAAATCTTATGTAGCCTTTAAGGCCAGCTCATGTCCCTCTTCTTCCAAGAAGTTTTCTCAGACTTCTTCAGCCCAGAGAGATCTCTTTCTTCTCTCAGCTCGTAACACTTACTGTTGCTACCTTTTGGGAAATAATTATGTCCTCTCATGTAATGGGATGATTATTTAACTATGTCATTAATTAACTCTTCTGCATTTATGCCATGCCTCCACAGCTAGACTGTAAGTTGAGGAGACCAAGACAGACATATCTCTATATTCCAAACAGCAGCTAACAAAATCTCTTATACAAAGTAATTGATCAATTAACACTGATTATCTCAAAATTCATTCCAAAACAGAAAAAACATATATAAAGTGGTTGCTATTTATACTAAATTCACATTTAATAAGTAATTGAACAGTCACTTAACTGAAGAGAAAGGGGATAGGAGACTGTCTAGGTATAAATTATCTCTTTTTTGAAATTCATACTCACGTTTTTTCTCATTAGACTTTAGATTTTCGGTCAAAACCTCAATAAAGGTCCTTAAATGCAACATGCCATTTTCTGCAAAAGGGAAAACAATAATGTATTATAATGGAGATTATAAATGGACCTTATAAAAGAAGCTATAGAAATTATAAAGAAAATAGGGGGCTGGTAATTATCTTGTGACCTTTACATCCTTTGCTTTCTTTTGAGTTGTACAGAACAATCTAAATTAAAAGCTGTCTTTTTACACAAACAAAACCAATGCAGTCAAAATTAGAAGAAAAGCGAGAAACCAGGGAAAAGCGTTTGCAGCAAATTTTTCTGATAGACAGTTTGGAGCTGCCACCTCGGAGATCTGACTTACTCATCTGCCCTGCCCATCACTGCTTAATGTGCAAAAATGTCTGACAAACCAGATATGGCCAAGATTCAGAAATTCGATAAGTCTAAATTGAAGAAGACAGAAACACAAGAGAAAAACCCACTGCCTTCAAAAGAAAGAATTGAACAGGAGAACCAAGTGGGTGAATCATAATGAAATCTGCCCTGCCAATATGCACTGTATATTCCACAAGCATTGCCTTCTTAATTTTACTTGTTTTAGCTGTTTAACTTTGTAAGATGCAAAGAGGTTGGATAAAGTTTAAATGATTGTGCTTCCCCTTTCAACATCAAAAGAATAAAGAACTACTGACATTGAATTGAATGAAGGCCGAGCTGGCTGCCTCTTTCCATCTGCCTGTCCTGGCTAGTTTGGGTCCTGGTGGCATTAAAAAAATTTTTTTTTAAAAGAGCTTACATGTTGGTGAAAAGAAGAACCTGGGTGGAAATTTAGTTAATAGTAAACTGCAAAGCTGTACCAAGGTCCTGGCAAGCTGTAAAATGTAGTTAATAAGAGTGCCATTTTTTTGTTCAGATGATTTTTATTATTGGAATGCACAATTTTTCAAATATGCAAATAAAAAGTTTTAAAACCTGAAAAAAATAGAATAATTTTTTTTCTGATAAAGGTCTTATTTCTTAAACATGTAGGTAACTGGGTTAAATTCATAAAAATAGGAGCCATTCCCCCGTTAATAAATAGCCAAAGGATAGGGACAGGAAGAAATCAAAGCTCTCAATAGTTATTTGAAAAAATGCTCTAAATCATTAATAATTAGCTAACTGAAAATTAAAACAACTCTGATATACCACCTCAAACCCATCAGAGTGACCAAGATGATAGAAAATGAAGCAAATGCTGGAGATGACATGGGAAAATAGGAACACTAATGCACTGTTGGTGGAGCTGTAAACTAGTCCAAACGCTCTGGAAAGCAATTTGGGACCATACTAAAAGGGCTATAAATCTGTGAATATCCTTTGACCTAGAAATACCACTACTAGGTTTATACCTCAAGGAGAACAAAGGAAAAGAACCCCAATACGTACAAAAATATAGTGGCTCTCTTTGGGGCAGCAAAGAGTTAGAAACTAAGGGAATGCCCATCAATTGGGAAATGGGTGAACAATTTATGGTATATGAATGTGATGGAAAACTACTGTGCTGTAAGAAATAATAAAAGGAATGGTTTCAGAAAAACCTGGGAATACTTATATGAACTGATGCAAAATCAAGTGAGTAGATCCAGGAGAACAATTACACAGTAACAGAGATATCACAAGGAAAATCAACTATGAAAGATCATTTCTGATCAATAAAATAATCTATTCCAAAGGATTCATGATGTAGAATGCCACCTACTTACAGAAAAAGAACTGATGGACTCAGAATGCAGATTGAAGCAATTTTTTCCCTTTTATTTTTCTTGCCTTTTTTTTCTGGAACATGGGTAATGTGGAAATGTTTTGTAATGATTAATATATCTATAACAGTATTGGATCTCTTGCCTTCCTAATGGGTGGGGGAAGGGTAGAGGAAGGGAAAGTATGTGGAACTAGAAATAAAAATCAAGTAAAAATTAAAAAATAAAAACCTCTAAAACCAAACAAAATAATTGATTAAAAAGCAGTTCCAGAAATTAACTTCAGAATTGTTCCTTCCCATGCCCTTAGCTTTTCCTATTTTTAGAAACTACTCCATCATATTATTTGTGCTTCTATAACCTCATACTAGTGAATTCAAGAAGGTGTTAGAGGCATAGAAATAAATAATTCTCTATTTAGATAGGTGAAAACTTTCACCTAGAAAAGTCCCAAGCTAAGTGTGACCTGCAACAACAGTCAACTCCTGTAAAACAAAATTCTGCGCTTATTTCTGCAAGAACAGAAAACATTTATTTCTGCATTAAACTGCTTTATTTTCTGTTACATTTAACCCTACTGACTATCATTTCCCTCCTGAGGACTTTATCTTCTCTGGGATTTTGTGGGACGACTCTGCTAGTTCTCCTCCTACTTTTCTGATTGATTCTTCTCTGTCTTTTTTGTTGACTTATCATCCCTATCACAGTCCCCAGCCATGAGCATTTTCTCAAACTGCCTTAGGCCTCCTACTCTTCTATCCTTGCTCTCTCTCTCACTTACCTCATCAGTTCCTGTGGATTTAATTATCATCTCTATGAAAATGATTCACAAATAAACATATCCATTAAGGTTTCTTCCTTGAGCTTCAGTCTCACACCACCAACTACCTACTGAACATTTAAATCTGAATGTCTCAGAGATAATTCAAATTCAATACTTCCAAAATGAAATTCATTATCTTTCTCGGCCAACCTATGCCTCTTCCAAATCACTACCATTCCAGTCTCCCAGAATCATAATCTCACCAATATCCTTGACTCCTTACTCTCTCTTCACCCTACATATCTAACGAGTTGCTAAATGTTACCATTTCTACCTCCATAACATCTCTCACATCTCATCTGTCTTCTCTTACTCATACACTGCTACCATCTTAGTTCAGGTCCTTATCACCTCTCACTTAGGGAATTGCAACAGCTTTGTAATTTAGCTTCCTCCCTCACTCAAGGCTCTCACCACTTTAATCCATCCTATACACTGTTACCAAAGTGATTTTCCTTAAGGAAAGATCTGGCCATATTATTCTGCTGCTCAATCTACCTCACTGGCTTCTATTGCTCTAGGGCTAAATATAAACTACTCTGTTTAGCTTTTAAAGCCCTCTTCAACCTGGACCCAACTTATCTTTTCACCTACATTATATATTTCTTCCTACACTGAAATCGGCCATCCAACCAACTGTACATCTCTCTGTTCCTCACACATGACACTCCATCTTTGTGTCTTTGTACTGATTGTCTGTCATGCCCGGACAGCACTCCCTTTCTCACCTTTGCTTCCCAACATCCATCTCTACTTTCAATATGCCACTCAAGCATGACAATTTACATGACTTCCTGATCCCTTCTATCCCCGAACACCTTGTATTTAAATATTTTGTATTTATTTATATTTATTCTTGTTAGTTTTATTCTGGTTTTTTTTCTTTACGTAGCAGTTGTCTCTCCCATTAGCATGACAATGCCTTGCTAGTAGAGATTTTTTCATTCATTTTATTGATATCCATCCCTAGCACCTGGCTGGCACATGCTTAAAAATACTTACTGGTTATTTTGGGTTTCAGTTCAAATAAAAGATTTTTTCCTCTAATTGTGACTTGTACAAAACCCAAGTGGGGCTTATAATCATGCTCTTAGTAATACATACCAAAAAGTAATTAGTATACATTGATTGACAACGAGAGTACCAAACATAGAGAACAGTAATTATAAAAATGAATAAAACATCTTCATTTGAATTGAAATAAACATTAATATAGTAAATACTTTTCATATAGTAGGTTCTATATAATTATTTTCTGTTGATGCCTATTCTTTTTTTCTATCACCAAGGGATTTCAGTTTAGGGATAAAGTCTTCAGGGGCATTTGTATATTCAAGAGAATACAGGATACTCAATTAACCAAGCAAAAATGCCATATAGAAATATATATGTTAAGCTGGCCATCGGTAAAATATTTACTATTAAGAAGACTTCTGCAAAGTTTATTTTTTTAAATGAATTAAATGCATTCTTGTGACTTGTAAACCTTTCTTGTTAGTTACTAACTGAAAGTAAGGCTCTTACATTCTATTTTTGAAGTGCAGTGTAACATAGCTTCCTATAGAACCTATATTTGGATAGAACATAGATCAAATAATATGTTGAAAATTAAACAAATATATAATACTCTGATAAAAAAGCCCTTATCAAATGCCCCCACCACAAACTACTTATACTGTTAATAAGATGCTATAGACTGTATTTTCTAGTGCAAGCTTTGCACTACCTCATGTAACTTTTCCTCTAAATTTGCCTTAGTGAAATTTTACTGCATATCTACTTCATACAAAAGAACTACCATGGTCTAATGAATAGCTGCCATAATTTCTGCTGTTGATTTTTTCTTTTCTACAGAAAGATGTTTTTTGTTCAGTTGTTTCAGTCATGTCTGATCTTTTATGACTCCATTTGAGGTTTTCTTGGCAAAGATACTGGAGTGGTTTGCCATTTCCTTCTCCTGTGGATCTGGTGGATCCATTTTGTCAGGCAATCAGAGTTTAAGTGACTTGTCCAGGGTCATACAGCTTGGAAGTGTCTGAGGCTGGATTTGAAGTCAGGTCTTCCTGACTCCAGGCCCAATGCTATATCTACTGAATCACTGGATGCCTCTTGATTTATCATCCCTGTACTTATATTTTAGTTCTGAGAGTGCTGGGTGGAAAGTTCCCCTAGTATATGACCCAAATTCAAAAAGTGTGGAATGTCAAAAGTCAAATCACGTCAGCTAGCATTGATTAAGCACATGTTGGACTCTATGTTAAGCACTGAGAATGGAAAAAAACAATGACTGGCTTTAAAAAGCTTACAGGCTAATGGAGAAGACAACACATAGCCAGCTATGTATAAACAAAATATGTTCGGTATTGATATCTACAAAGTTTGCTAGAGGTAATCTCAGAGGGAACGTACTTGTACCTACTAGGAGAGGGAAAGGCTTTTTGCTTAAGGAAGGGTTTTAGCTGAGATTAGAAGAAAAGATTTGTATATATTCAATTATTATTAGAAAGATCGCTCTCACAGAACTCACAGATTGATTTTTAGTAATGAAGATAATAACCTCCTCCTCTCAACTGAGCAGAACAAATATACAATTTTCTAAGGGATTCCAAGCCACTACAGTAGAATTCTAGGGGGTCCAATGGATAAATTACCCTTAAATTTTTTGTGAGATGACTTGGCAGAATTAGGGGTGTGTGTGTGTGTGTGTGTGTGTGTGTGTGTGTGTGTGTATGTGTGTATACAACTTCCACATAGAGTTCTATGCATAAACTGTCCTTCAATTCAATTTTCCTCCAACTAAATGTAAGCTCCTTGAGGACAGGATCTGATTGTTGTCTCTGTATCCCCAGTAATTGGCAAGCAATGAAGAAATACTCTCTGTCTGACTGATCAGTTAATTGACAGGGGGAGGAAACACACACACACATACACACACACAGAGGGGAGAAAGAAAGAGAAAGAGACAGAGACAGAGACAGAGACAGAGACAGAGAGAGAGAGAGAGAGAGAGAGAGAGAGAGAGAGAGAGAGAGAGAGACAGAGGCAGAGAGGCAGAGACAGAGAGACAGAGAAACAGAGAAGAAAGAGCCTAGTCATAGAACAAAAGAGAAAAAACCAAGCCAAACCTCACTCTATAGATTCTCTTAAACTTTCTAGACTAGTTTAAGCCCAGGAAGGACTCACAATGTCATTCCCCACTCAAAAGCTTATGTGATCTTGCCCCTTCCTCAAATTCCTTGAGCTATGAGATACAACTATAGGGACTGAATATCTAAAAGCAAATGAATGGTGACAAATGACTTGAAGTTAATAACTAATAATTAAAAGTATAGTAAGGTGATTAAAACTAGAAAAGGTTCCAGTAAGGCATTAACATTTGGGCAGCATTCAGGTATCTTATAGGTATCAGGATAGAGGTAGCTACTTCCCTATCAATGGCCCTCCTGTGAGCTCACCTCTGTCACTCCTTCACCCTGTCCTTTACCAGGGCTCCCACAGAACCTCCCTCTTAATTCATTTTATGTGACCTTTCCTTTGCAAGAGGAAAAACAAGGACACTTGACCTGTAATTATCACAGTCACCTTATTCAAACTTCCAACTTTGTGGAAACCTGAGTATAGGTCAAAGCGAGGAAGTCTTGGTGCAGAAACTCCCTCTCCCATCACTAATTATGCCTTTCTATGACTTAGTAGCTAAGTCCTAGGGAGATTTTATGCATAAAGTCTCCCAGATTTGAAGATATGACTGAAACGTTAGCTTTGCCACTAAGCAGGGGTTAACTTTTTTGTGTCATGGTCCCCTCCCTTTGGCATTCTGGTGAAGACAGTAATAATGATAACAGTTAACATTTATGTAGTGCTTAAAATGTGCCAGACACTGTGCTAAGTGCTTCACAATTATTATCTCATTGGATCCTCATAACAACCCTGGAAGAAAGGGGCTGTGATTATCATCCCCATTTTACAGATGAGGAAACTAGGGCATGGAATAGTTCAGTGGCTTGTCCAAGGTTGCACAGATAATACACGTCTGAGGCAGGATTCAAATTCAAGCCTTCCTAACCAAGTCTGCTTTAATGAGCTGCCCATATAAAACACACAGTATTATAAAGGAAACCAATTATATTGGAAAACAGCCATCAAAATATTTTTTAAAAATAAGTTCATGGACTGCCTGGTTAAGAGCCCCTATCCTAAAGAGAACACATGTACTTAAATACTCTAAGGTAATAACATGACCAATGCCTCACCCACCATCAAGGACAGTTGTTTGCAAGGCTTCTTCAAGCTCTTTGTCTGTTAACTCAACTCCAAAGCTCTGCATGGTTTCTGGGAGATCATCCTTCTTGATTTTCCCATTAATGATGTTGGTGATAACATTACAGGCATTTTCAATTCCTAAATGTACAAATCAAATAGCAAAATGTTTAGTTGGTGAGTCTAAAGGCATTTATACAATCATGTTTTAGGAAAGGTATTTTTTTTTTCCGAGAGTAGGAGTTCTTGGGCATTGAATTATTAGTTGTATTGAATTAACCCCAAAACTTAGAATTCTTATTTGCTACCAATAAAAAGACTTTAATGTTTTTGAAAAGATACCATGGAGTTGATGTTTTTATTAAACGATCATAAATCTAATATGAATATGCGCCCAAAATTAAAGGAATGAAATGCTTTGTTTTAAAATGTGCATGCTCTAAGATTTTTTTTGGGAGAGGGAACAATTAGCAAAGAAAATAATAATAGTATTTACATAATGCTTTAAGGTTTGCAAAACACTTTACAGTACTATCTCATCTGATCCTCACAACAATCCTGGGATGTTCTATTATTTCCCCCATTTTACAGGTGAGGAAACAGGCAGACAGAGGTTAGGTGACTTGCCCATGGTCACACAGCCATATTTGAACTTAGGTTTTCTTTTTAAAAATTTTTCCAGTTACATGTAAAGCCAATATTTAACATTCATTTAAAAATTTTTTTGCATTCCAAATTTTCTCCCTCCCTTCTTTTCCTCCCCCTGCCCTAAAATGGTAAGCAATTTGATATGTTATATATGTGCAATCGTGTAAAACAGGGCTGTCCAACCTTAGGTTTTTATTGAAACAATAGACAATATACTTTGATTTGCCATTTTAGTGAGAGCTCTTCTGTAGCTCAGCTTCCTTTACTAAAGCATTTATGTAAATTTCTATGCTTTGTAGGCAGGCTGCATAAATCACACTGAGGGCCACATGTGGCCTGCGGGCTGCATTTTGTACAGCCCTGATGTAAAACATATTTCCATATTAGTAATGTTGTGGAAGAAGAAAAAAACCATAAAAATAAAGAAAATGAAAATAGTATGCTTTTATCTGCATTCAGACTATATCAATTCTTTCTCTGGATATCGATAGCATTTCCTAACATGAGTCCTTTGGAATTGTTTCAGATCATTGTATTGCTGAGAGGAGCTAAGCTGTTAATAGTTGATCATGGCACAATGTTGCTGTTACTGTGTATAATGTTTTCCTGGTTCTGCTTGCTTCACTTTGTATCAGTTCATATATGTCTTTCCAGGTTTTTCTGAAATCTGCCTGCTTATCATTTCTAATAGCACAATAGTATTCCATTACATTCATATACCACAACTTGTTCAGCCATTCCTCAATCGATGGGCAGCCTTTCAATTTCCAATTTTTTGCCACCATAGAAAGAGCTGCTCTAAATATTTTTTTGGTACATGTAGGTCCTTTCCCTTTTTAAATGATCTCTTTGGGATGTAGACCTAGCAGTGGTATTGCTGGATCAAACGGTATGCACAGTTTGATTGCCCTTTGGGCATAGTTCCAAATTGCTCTCCAGAATGGTTGAATCAGTTCACAACTCCACCACCAGTGCATTAGTGTCCCATTTTCCCACACCATTTCCAACATTTATCATTTTCCTTTTCGGTCATATTAGTCATTCTTATAGATATGAGGTGATACCTCAGAGTTGTTCTAATTTTCATTTCCCTAATCAGTAATGATTTAGAGAATTGTTTCTGTGACTATGGATAGCTGTGATTTCTTTATCTGAAAACTGCCTGTTCATATCCTTGAACTTAGGTCTTCTTAACCCTAAGTACAGCTCTCTAGCCCTGGTGTCACCTAGCTGCCTCCAAAGAATACTAACTGGAAAATGAACGCTGCAAAGATGACTTAGAGGGAGCTGCTACAAGCTGCCTGACTCTTCAAGTGATTTACATTGAGTCCTAGCCTTTGGATTTTTGTATACCTTTGAAATTACTTTGTGTTTATTTATTTGTGTACTCACTACATTCCTCCAAGAACTGGCATTTTGTCTTCGGTTGCCCTAATGCCTTGCACATAAAAGGGGCTTCAAAAATGTTTGTGGAATTGAAATGACCCTGAAACAGGCTTTAAGATCTTTGGAGGGTGAGCATCCTAAAGGGTCCAGATGAGAATTACTGATGTAGTCCCCATGCTTTGATTCACAGGGACCCTACAAGGATCTACTTTATATTAGTTGCCAAGATTTTGAGAATGGGGGTTGAGCAGCTTGGTTTTGGGTTGTTTTGTGAGAAAACTAAGAAACAAAGTAAACTGGATTCAAATGACTACCCTGTTGCCTAGTGGTGAGTGAAGAGGTGGGATGCAAGAAGGCAGGATCTGAGATCTGATTAATAGTGAAAGGACAGGGAAAGGGTAATGAAGGGCTGGAAAGTGGGTTTCTCCAAAGGTCATTCACACAGAAAATAGATGGCTACTAATTGTGTAGATCAAGTACAAGGCAAATAGGAAATCTGGGAAAGCTCCAGAAAAAGGGGAAGGGAAATGTTTAGGAAAACTATCTTCTCTCCTCTACCCCATATCTCCTACAAAAAAAGCATCGAGTGAAGAGAATGGGTTGACACGCAGTTTTCCACAAAAGTTAGCAGCAAGAGTGAGGGAGAAGTGAAGGTCATGGTTTCAGCATATGGGGAGGGCAAGGACAAGTTCCAGAGACTTACAGAGATTGCATTGCCCATCTCTTCAGGAGCCGAGTATTACTTATACACTGCTAGGAAAAGAATCTAGGTTTTTGGCTTATCAGGAATAATTGAACAATTCTGGATCAGAAGGCTGAAGAATAGAAGAACATGACAAAGAGAAGTGTGGGACTCCTTAGCCACTGAAGTTCATGACAAGGCTCTTTCCAAATAGACTAGGACTGAGCTTTTGAGAAAGAAGTTGTTCCCATGATGCCTGGAAGGATGATGAGGACCCACAGATTCCGCCTGGAGAGCAAATATTGAGCTGCGAGTCAAGTCTTATGGCTCTCTGTCAAGGGGTTTCATGATGACCATTTGCGCACCTCTTATGAACGATCTAGAAGTAATCTATCTTTCTGGGATATGTGTCTAGGATGTTCCGAGACTTGTCAACCTCAAAAAATTAATATCCATTTCTGTCGATTTGTGGTATGGTGGCATGGAATAATACTTCCAGAAAAAACCTAGATCACATTATGATTATGAAGTCTGAGGCAGGAGACTGAGGACCTTTGGGGTACATGTGGTATTTTCACGAGTGCTGCCATTTGAAGGTAAGGCTTCAAGAGAGAGAAGAGAACGTGGATTTTGAAAAGCTGGTTGAGAAGATGGTGTTAAAGGGGAGGATTTGGATTTGTCACCAGGATTCAACATATAGGAATGATTTATTCTTAGCCATGGATGGAGTGCACTTACTGAGAGTCAGAAAGCCTGTATTTGATTTAACTGAGAGGGATTTGCATTCAAAATAGAGAAAGAAAGAAAAAGCTGCTCAAGTGAGATACTACAGAGGGTTGTAGCTGTAAGAATAGCAATGGAGAAGCACAGTAAATTCCTAGGTGAAAAGATTAAAATTGATCCTGTATTATTTTCTTATTGATCCTATTTACAAGTAATTGATTTTGTCCTACAACTGCTTAAGTCATGATTCTTTGTCTCTGAACTTAGTTCAGAGTTCAGCTGGCCTGTAATGGATTAAATTTAAAAAATCCATCTATTCTTGCCTTAATGTATTTAACTAATAATGTATTTAAACAAATCTTGGGGAATGTGTGAGAAAGCAAAGGAGTTTGGGCTTGATATCTTTACTCCATAAAGTTATCATGCAAGGATGTCTGGTTTGCTGCCCAAAAGTCTGGTCCACTATCTCTCACCTAAACTCAAACAAAGAGCACTTCTTAGTCTCATGAGAGAAGAAGGGAAGGATCATTGCTAGCCCCCATTACCAAATCTCCAATCAGTCATGTTGTTCCCTGTACCTCAGCTCTGTAACCAAACATTGTACCTTTAATTCCATGATGTCATTACCCTGCTCTGTTCTTTGTTCTGTGCTCCCCCAAGCCCCTATGTAAAGAGAACTGTCCTCCTGCTGGGTGTCTTTGGCATTAATGGAAGCAATACATTGGCCTATTTATTGGCAGGTAGCATGCTTCTGCTAATAAATATTATTTATCTTTCTGAGATCTGCCTCAGTTTACCCTTCTGTTAAATTCAATTGCAACATGGGGAAAATACCTGGGAAGAGGCCCAGTACTAATTTTCATGGCCTTATATATCTATATGCAAACAGAATTTGGGTAAAAAATGAACTAAAGGTCTTAATCCCACACCAAATGTAATGGTAGTATATAATGTAGTCACTTCATAACTAGAACAGAAGTAGAAGAGGTGTACCAAATTCAAATTGAATAGATCACATAATAATAAATTATATATGTGTATGTACACAATTTGTTATATATTCTATAAATATTATTTATCATATATTAATATATAAATGTATGTATACGTTTACATATACATCATACTTTAAAATTTTCAAATCATTTTATTTGTGGGGTGTGCTGTGTTGGGCTATTTTGCCCATGTGGAGATGTGTACATTCACATGAGTCTGTCTAGCTGTGGCTCTCAGGGAGGCATGAATAGGTATCTCAAGAATCTCTTCCGCCCAACCCTTCTCCAAGGGAGGTTTTGATTACTTCCAGGAGGGGAAAGGGGATGTGGGACCAGAGGCTGGCCATTCTGCTTCCTCAAAGTAGGGGTGCTAGTCATCTCCCTTACATTAAAAAAGCTTGCTTAAATATTGTTAGTCTAGGGGAAATCAATTTTAAGTTCAAGCTACATTTTGATCACCATTCCTTTATGGGGAAGGAGTACCAACTATATATACAAGGTCTGACTCTCTTCCTAGCAAATTCCAGTTCCACAATGAGCCCACATAATGAATAGAGAATAAACCCATTTCTCTAAACTGATAGCAAACAGAAATCTGAGAAATACATACAGATGAGAATATGTAGATGTACACATACACATATAATCAGACAATACACAGAGTGAATGAATTCTTCCAATGGGAATGAGATAAATCAGCTTAATCAAGAGAGAATGTCTCAAATCTCACCCAATGCGAAATTCCACCAAATCTCTAGTGTAGTAAGCTGGGGATACATTGAGCTTCTCTACATGTCAGCTCCTTCCCAGGGGTTTTCTCTCTGTTCCGAGACCTGAGACGGTATGGACCCACACATTTTTTCTCTCAAAGCTGTAAGCTTAAAGACCAGGGTCTCTCTCCACCTAAGTTCTCACCAACTCTTCCCCTCACATAAATGCAGAACACTGGGAAATCAATCTTCAACAGTGAGGGGAGTCTTATGGAAATGGCCTTTCAACCACATATTAGATTCATAAATTGCTCATTTGAACCTCATAGCAACCCTTTGAGATAAGTCATACAGGTATTATGGTCCCCATTTTTATAGATGAAAGAACTGAGGGTCAGAAAGGGTATGTGATTTGTCCATTGTCACACAGAACTAAAAATTGTCAGAGCCAGCATTTGAACACATTTTCTTGATTCTGAATTCAGCACTCTATTCACATTACTATGCCATACTAAAAGGGATGAGAGAAGATATGTTTCTGTGAGGAGCTTCATGGTAGAGGACATTTGGGTGAAAACAAACAGAGGGGGGAAATACATTGTTGTGGAAGATTATTATTAGTCACCATTAATAATGATTGGCACAAACTGGGGCAAGGGCATAGTTAAACTATGCATTATGTGAAAAATATCTGGTATTCTAGTGTGCTGCAAGCATGATGTGGAGGATGGCTAGGTGGCACAGTGGATAGAGCACCAAGCATAGAGTCGGGAAGATCTGAGTTCAAATTCAACCTCAGATGTTTGCTAGTTGTGTGAACTTGGGCAAGTCACTTAGCCCTGTTTGCCTCAGTTTCCTCATCTGTAAAATGAGCCAGAGAAGGAAATGGCAAACTACTCCAGTACCTCTGCCAAGAAAACGCTAAAAGGGATCATGAAGAGTCAAACACGACTGA
Source organism: Phalanger gymnotis (assembly GCA_028646595.1). Lineage (NCBI taxonomy): Eukaryota > Metazoa > Chordata > Mammalia > Diprotodontia > Phalangeridae > Phalanger > Phalanger gymnotis. The sequence continues at coordinate 181,765,419 of CM053626.1, forward strand.
AAAGGCCAAACAACAACAACAGCACCACTATATTATAGCTAGTTGCATTTGGAGTATTGTGTATGGTTCTGGAATGGATATCGACAAGATGGAGACCAGAAATGAACCAGAAAGATAAGTAGATTGGAAACCATATCATGCAAAAAATTGGTGGACAGTACTAGAGACATTTAGCCTTCAGAGGATAAGATTTAAGGGAGGCATGATAATTCTTTCAAAGTTGTCTCAGCTAGTTAAGGCATGTCAGTTAGAAAAGGGGATTATGTGAAATTAGTAAATGTAGCAGAGACGCAAATCCAGATGTAGAAAATTCCTCATTTCAGAATGTCTCCAGGAATAGGATGGATAACACCTGTTAGCGAGTCAATTTACTTCAATAGCAATGAAACAAGGTCAGTTGCTTGTTGCAGGCAAGACAGCACAAAGACTGGAGTACTGAAGACTGGCAAAAGATATTTTTTATTGATGAAACTCATTTTTTTCATTCTAGCCATACTAAACCATTATGAGATGTCCACGTAAGCCTATATGATCTGGGCATCTTCATCAGACTATAAAACACGCTCTCCTCAAAAAGGAAGTTTCATCCCCATTGAGAGAATGAACTCAATATACTGGGAAGCGGGATTGTTTTGGAATTATAGGAATTCCCAAGTGCAAATAGAATATGATCTTGTTCAAAGCCACATGTCATGAAAGGTGAGGAAATTTCAAGAGAAGGAGTTAAACATATTGCAATGGCCTGAGAAATCACTTCATTTAAACTCAAATGAAAAAAAATCTATGGGCTGGCTAAAGTGGAAACATGTTTTACATGACTTCATGGGTCTATATATAATGGGTATCACATTTCTTGCCTTTTCAATGGATGGGGGAAGGGAGGAAATTTGGAACTGAAAATAAAAAACACCTAAAAAGAGAAGAAAAACCTATGGGTTAGAATAAAGACTGTCAAAGGTAAACTTAAGACAGCCAATGTCCTAAAAGTGTGGTGTCATGAAGAAAGATTAAAGAGTATGTGTCATAATTTTGCAAACTCAAATTTGGCTTTGTGGGCTTGAATGATCCCTTGGAATAACTGATTACCCCCTACTAATAGCTGCTGCAATATTTCTAACTATGATTGTAGCCTAAATAGAACATATTACATTTTAAATATCATATGGGCGTATTAAAAGTTGAACGCCTTATTGCATATCAAGAAATTTAAATTTTACTTGGCCCCAAGTAAGTTGCAAAGTATTGATGATTCTTCCAAATGTGTAATTCTCTGATCCGTCTTCTCCTAACCCAGAGTACCCAAGAACTTGTGAGGAAGAAAAAAGGATGCTGAGAGATTGATGTTAGAGAATTAACCTTGCTACTATAGATCTCCAGATCAGAGACTAGTCTAGGTCTGGAGCCCAAGACATTGACCGTCAAGGAATTCCCCTAATGTTCCAATTATATCCTCTTGTAGAGCTCCTGTTGTATGAAAGTTCATTAAAGTCACTTTTGCGTTGCAAATCCTACCCATCCTTCACAGCCAAGTTCAAGCCACTTCTGCCCCATGGACAGGAAATGAAAGGGCTGTGGTCTTCACTAGAATCGTAAAATTTTATACTTAGAGCAGAGAGGGCCTCAAAGATCATTGAGTCCAACCTCTTCATTTTATAGACCAGAAAACTGAAGCTGAGAAAGGATGAGTGACTTGCCTAGGGTCATTTAAAGTAGTAAGTTTTAGAGGCAGGACTCAAACCCAGGTCTTCCCAAGTCCAAATTTAGCACTCTATCCACTATGCCATGCTTCCTCTCATTGGAGTCGAGACAGTGTTCACATTCATCAAATTATATTTTAATCAAATTTATTGTTTAATTATTTAATAATATATTTAATATAGGTTTATATGTATGTTATGGATATATAAATCTATTAAATATATAGATTTATATATGTCATATATAAAAATCTACATTAAATATATATATGTATATATTTAAGAATAATTTAACAAATTAATTTATTGTCATTTAGCTTTTCAGTACTCACTTTTATTGTACTAGTGTTTATGCCTTGGTTTCTCCAATTAGACTTAAGATCCTTGATAGCAGGGACACTTTCTCGCTCAATTTTATGTGTTCCGTAGCAATTAGAAAATATCTTAATCTGTGTTGCTTCACTGACTACATGTACAAAACTTTACTCCCAAGATACCAAAAGAACAGCAAATGGATGAACACTCTTGGTTTGTCATTAAAGAACAGACTTCAATTAAACAAAATTCTGAAAGTAAGAAAAACTGTGGGTTGCTGGAAACCCTCTATAAAGTTAAATGTAAGTATTTGAAACTCCACAAAGCATTCACCAATTCAGGAATGGGGTGAGGGAAAGACTTAACCACTGCTATTTCAAAATTCATACTCACGTTGGCACTCATGAAATTCCTGTGTTTTAGCCAAAGCCTTCATGAAGGTTTTTAAATCCACTGCTCCATCTTCTATAATAGAGGGGAGAAAAAAAAGATAGCTCAGTGGAAACACAGGTAGGTCCCTTAAATTCACATTCACAAATAACAAATAAAAGGAAGGATAGTCTGAAACTATTATGTGGGACTGCCAACTTTTCACTTCTATTTCTGTTGTGTTAATCGGGCCCCGGTTAAAAATTTATTCCAGCAACTAATTTGATAATCACTTCATCTAGGGATATTATAAGGCTAAAATGAGACAATGGATATAAAGTACTTGGCAAACCTTAGAAGTGCTATATAAATGCTAGTTATCATTATTATTTTTTTAATTGTCTTTAGCCTACAGTCACCAGGCCTCCTTTCTGTTGATGACTTCAATCTCTGAGCCTTCTATTGCATTCCTGATAAACTCAAGCAATGTTTATAGAACAATATAATGATGTACCAACTCTATGGAAAAATATATGCACGTATTAATTTGAATGATTAATATTTTCCTAAGTTTAGACAACCAACAAAACAATAATTCAAGCTCTGATTTGTAGCTATTGCTGATTTCTGAGGCCACAATGAAAATTTAACAAGCCGCTTGCTAGATTAGACCTGGCTCCAGGGACACCTGTGACTGAATCCTATGCTCTGAATTATCATTTTGTTTTAATCACTTATCTTTTGTAATTCTTCAATATTAAATTCAAAAAGCACAAAATGCCTCATTCACAGAATCAAACTTGACTATGTTAGACAAGTGGAAAATTTCACTTAGATGGATTTGACTCAAAATTAAAAGAGTGAACTCCCATCAAATGATTGTTTCCTTTTGAAAGGAAAAAAAATCACAAAGCACACTTTCTTAATTTCACAGAGAAATGTATATTTCAAATGAAATATTTGCTATAGAGTGTGTGTGTGTGTGGTCCACACAAATTTTTCTATTTTTTCTGGTGGCCCAAAGAGGCTTGCCAGGATGGGGTCACAGTATCTGGATCCCACTTTGCATTGTAGTGGTAGTACTTCAAATACAAACACCAATGTGATTTCGATATATCATGGGTTGGCATAAGAAATTAAATGGGAATTTTGGAGAGTTTTGCAGAAGCTGCAGACAACGAGCAAAGGCCAGCAGATGACAGTGAAAAAGTTTAGAAACTCAGAAATTCATAAAATGTATGTATAATATTGTATGATATCAACATATTTTATCTTTTAATATCATAACAACTCAGACTTCTTCTCTGGTACAAAGGGAGGGCCAAAAAGTTTTATGTGGTTTTTCCAGATGGCAGGGGCACCATGCCCCTAACTCCCACAATGTGTGAAAGGATAACTATACCCTCTAACTGACTAATGAATGATTCAGTAGCCTCAAGTTAGCTAAGCTTACAAGTAACCACAAAGAAAAAAGATCTCTATAGCAACCGCTTTGAAAAAAAAAAGCCAGCACAAAGTCTTGAGGGCCACACCAACAGAAAAGAACACTAAGTTCATAAGGATTTTCTATAAACTGAACCTAGTTGACAGCCACCACCAGGGATGAGAATTTAAGAGAGGTAGGGATCTCTCTAAGAAAGACTAGAGAAAAGAGCACATTGAGATATGAACACTTCAAAAACTGATGCATTAGCACATCGGAACAGAAAGAACTCTACCTGTGTGAAAGTCAATGAATTGACTTGGTTCCTTCCTGCCTTCCTCTTCACCCATGCTGTATCTTGTTATTCCCCCAATGTAATGCTATTCTCTAACCCCTTCCAATACTCCTGCTATTCTTTAATGGATCCATTTCCAGTACAAGCATACTTAAAAAAGTAAGATTAATGTGAAAATTACTCCAGCTACACCTCCAACGCTTTAACTTGTGTGTGGATGACTGAAGTTTTAGTTTTGTCAACATGAAAAACAAACATAGCAATAACTAAATAGACAGCCAAAGTACTCACCGTCAATCTCAATTGCATTTAATACTTCTTCAAGTTCCTTCTCAGTTACCTCAACCCCCAAGTTCTCCAGGGTAGATTCCAAATCATCAAGCATAACTTTTCCATCAATAATATGGCTGACAATATTATTTGTCTGTTTCATTCCTGTATGTATACACATATCAAAGTGTAAAACACTAAATTGATGAGGCCAAAGAAATACACATATCTTGATTTGGAGAATGTATAGCGAATATCTAGAGAAGCAGTATGAAATAAAAAAGTGGTAGTTTTGGAGCTTGGAGACAAGAAAGCCTGGGTTCAAATCTTTTCTCTGATGCTTATCTGTTTGCAACTATGGACAAGTCATCTAATTTCTCTGGGCCTAAAGTTTCTTACCTATAATGTGGGGATAACAACATTGATGATGCCTTCCTCATGGGGTTGTAGTGAGGCTCAAGTTAGATAATGTATGGAAAAGAGCTTTACAAACTTTAAGTGTTATATAAATGTCAATATACTACTATAGTTATATTAATTATTATTATTGATTTCTAGAGTAGAGGTGTATGGGTTTGGAACTTTCCTGAACTATCCTATTGGAAATACCCTTCCGGCCCTTTTTACCTTTCTGTAAGTAGGAATACAAACAAGCTTCAGGTTTTCCAGGGGCTTCCTGACCCTGAGACCTAGATTAGCATTCAAGAGAGATGCAAGGACAGGTTCTGGT
>CM053626.1:181771017-181793599 GCA_028646595.1 Phalanger gymnotis
GTAGAGCAGATCAAATGAAATAATATAGGTTCAAGTACTTTTTAAATCTTACATACAAATGATAATTCTTTTTACTCTTTTAACATCAAAACTTGCGTTTTTGAAATTAATGATATTTCAACTCCCCCAAAGCATTAAAAAATTGAGAAGGATCTCTTTTTTTGCCCTCTAGCATCTTGCTCTAGTCCCAACTCTAGTGCATCCTAATTGTTGCTTGGTTGTTGTCTGTTCTCAAAGAAGACCAAAATGATATCACTATATTTGGGTCAATGTACACTGTGTCAGACTCCGGCTGATCAGACCAATATGAACTCAGAAGGCTATACCACAGATCAGGCACAAATAATCCATATGAACATTTGGAGTAGAGGTGGCTCTAAATTTGCTCATTTCTTGGTTTTTTTTTTGGAGCTACTTTAATTCTGCTTTACTCATAGAACACAGAGCCTTCTTTGATGGGGGCTCACCATACTGGGTGGTCCTGTGCCAATGTCTCCCATGTCACACAATTGATTCCAAAGTTCTTCAGAGACACCTTGAGAATGTTCTTGTATTGCTTCTTTTGACCTCTATGTGAGCACTACATATAATAAGAAAGCTGTTGAACCAATGGATTATTTACAATTTTTTTGAAAGGAGGGTTCAATTGTTTTAATTATGTTCAGCTAATGGCTGGTAATAAACTGGTCAATATAGGCCCTACTCAATGTGCTTTAGTCAATAGAAAACAGGTTGTTGTGGGCAAATGAGTGTGGCTGTAGTGCTTTTGATGGGTGTCCTGTTAAGGGTCACTTGACATTAGGAGTCACTTTTAAGTCATAAAGAAATAATAAAGAAAGGCAGTGTTGAAATCTGCTACCCATAAAGATAAAGTTTTTGGTTGAAGCTGATGTTACAAACATATTTCTCCATGAAATTTTCTCTCAGTTAATTTTGGTCCTGTAAATGCACTTCTTTTCTTCTAACTATCTTTGACAGGATTCAGTGCTTTGCATTTTGAGTTAAGCTCACTTTTGGCTTTTCTTGGTGAATGTTTTTACTTTTCAAAACAAAGAATAATTTGAGAATATAGTTTCTGCCTGCTTTTGGACTTTTCTGTTACAGAATTGTAAATAATTATAAAAATAAGTTTTTAAAATGACAAAACTAAAGGGGTAGGGTGAAATAATTATCTAATTTGTGCAATGGCTTTTAGTTTGGACCTGGTTTCTTCACTACAAAGTGAAGAGGAAGAGGCTTGGAAGCTCAATTCAATTCAACAAGCATTTTAACAGCCTCATGGGATTGGGATCAAAATTTAAAATAATTCTCTGACCTGTAGCGCATAGTCTTTTATATTGTCGTATAACTGCTACTCTCCCACTTTACTTTTTTATTTGTAGATCTGGGTTTGGGTTCATTTTTCTCCTTCAAAATATCTGATTTTTTTTCCTCCTTCCCTTTTGTACTAGATGGACTGGTGAATTTGAAGACCTTTGTTGATAAATTAGATACTGTCGAACAATTGCCTGAATGCCAACGTAAGTACAAACTTCAAAACAAGTATGATTGAAACTTTAATTTTCCTGTGTGGGGACATATTTTGTGACTTTAAAAATCTAGACATATGTAATTTTTATAGGATCTTAATCCCCATCTTGTCACTTCTTTGTTAAATTGAAATCTGGTCTTACTTGGTAAAATAGGAATGCCAACCCTCTTGCTCCATATTTTTCTATTTTGGGTGAAGTTTTTTCCACTTAATTATTCATCCAATACTTACCAGGCACCTGCTCTGTGTGCCATAGTTCCTGTGGGTGATACAAAAATGTATCAGAGATGTTTACTAACCTAAAAGGACCTTTTTGATATAAATGGGGAGGCAAGGTATGAAGGTTTAGAGTGAAGAGCTAAGTAAAATTACAAGATTATCCTTGGAAAAGATCTGTACAAGGAAAATTACAAAGGAATAAATGGTTAATAGTTCACTTTCACACCAGCAGTCTTCCTACCCTGAAGAAACCTCAGCCCTAAGTGTCTTTTTTGTGACTTTTGTGACTCCCTAGCCTGGACCACCATTTAATGAAGGACCCCAGCCTCTCTCACTTCACTTTCAACTCAAATTAACTCAGGAGTTCTTCTCCACCTCCTCACCAGCAGCCTGTTCCCACCTAGTGTACTCTTTTCCTCCCTCAGCTTTCCAGTTCCCTTTAATGCATTTTCCTCCATCATGTAAATATAAGCTTCTTGAGGGTAGGGCCAGTTTTTGTTTCCTTGTATTTCTATCCCTAGATGTTTAAACAGTGTTTGGAACATAGTACATATTTAATAAATTCTCTCTCTCTTTATCTCTGTCTCTGTCAGTGTATGTCTATGTCTCTATCTCTGTCTCAAGGGTCAGGAAAACTCATTTTCTTGAGTTCAGATCTAGCCTCTGACACTTCCTAGCTGGTTTTTCACCCTGTCTTTCTTTGTCTCTCTCTGTCTTCCTCTGTGTCTCTGTCTCTCTCTGTGTCTTTCTCTCTGTCTGTCTCTCTCCAGACCTTCCCTCTATCCTATCATTCAGTGAGCTCTCCTCACTTTTGAGATTCCCTCCATATCTTTATATCACTGTATTCCAATGTTGGCAGTTATTGTCTACCAGGAGACAATGGGATGTTCTTCTTTCTTCCTCATTGTTCTATGTAGATCATAGTTTTCCCCTCCATCTCAACCTCCATCTTTACAGTTGAAGACTTTTAATAGACAGATTGATATCTCCCCAAATATCCCAGCTTCCTCTCACTTCTTTATCTTTTCAGAGATAAAGTTATTGGCAAGGTAAAATCGAGAATGTATTCACTGCTCTAGTCTTAGAAGTGAAAGAGATCCTAAGATGTTTCTTCATATGTTTTCTAAATATATCTTCTCACCTCTTTGTTTTCTCTAAATTGCCTGTAATAATCTATAGGCCTAGTACTTACTTCTAGAGCCTGCCTCCATATAGCAGAATTGTGGTCCATTCACTGACCTCCTCGCCCTTTCCCTCCATTTGGTTGGGTGCTCTCTATTGCTTCTTTTCCTCCCACAATTGATCCTCACCCAATTGTTCTCCACTAAAATTTCCCCCCTCTGATTTATGGATTTGCTGAGTAGGAGTTTTTCACATACAGTGCTGTTCTGTCATCCTTTATATTGAATCTCTTTTTCACAGGGAGTATCTTTTCTTTTCAGATTCTAGCTATGGATCATAGCCTGCCAAGTCTCAATAATACCAATGAGATGGAATTCGCCTTCCTATCTTTGTGTATAAACCATGGAGACACAGGGGTTTTATTTTTATTGTCTCTAGAACTGCCGTTCTTCCTAGGTGATGCCTGCTACTCTCTGTGTTATTATGACTTGAGGGATATATATGGGCATTTCCTCCCTCCCCCGCCCCCAGCTTAAAGGCCTCTTAGCCACATTGGCAGCCTGGTTTGATGCACTTCTTCCGTTATCCAGAGGCCATTATCGCTATATCAGAAGTGATGGTCCAAAAATCCAGATCTCAGATATCATCTTCTCAACCAGTTCTATGAAATCCTCTCACCTGAACTCTTTTCCTCTCCTTGGACATTCCTAACTACTTTAGAAATGAGAGCAGGGTTCAGAGGAATGAGATAGGAAGAAATCTGATCTAGTTCAGAATTAAATTGCTCCTAAAGTACTTCGGACATTTCTGGAGACCATGGAACTAATCTGTTCCACTGTTGCCCTCAAAACTTAGGCACCCAACCCAAAGATGATCTGTAGAGATCAGATAGAGAGCTAATGCCTCTCCCTTTGTCCTTTGTGTTACTAATTTGGATCCCCAGAACAGGATAGCCTCTGTAAAAACCAAAGAAGCTTTGAGGTTCAAATGTAGGTAGATAGGTAGATGGTGATAAAATAGAAGAAGTCCAAAAGTCACCCATGAGTCATAAGCCATGTGCAATCAGACAGCTTATGGCAAATTTTCAACAGGTATCTCTTCATAGTATTTCCTTTATAACCAGGCATTTAGTGCTGATCTATCGCTGTCCAGGAAAAGGACCTCCACACATCAAACATGATGTGTCCATTCTTTCTCTTCATGGGTTTGTTTTCAGCTTATGATAATATAGTCAATTATCACCTCATTGCTATCTCCTCAAATGCTTTGATTTTTTTCTTTTTATGATGCCAAAGAGAAATAAATGGTTCTCAGGTCAGTTCAATGTAGCCAAAACCTTAAGAACCCCACTCTAGAAAATGAACACATCTTCCTCTTCCAAAAAACCCAAATCAGGCTAGAGTACAATTCTTTAGATTTGGCAACTTAATGGTTTTATTCTTTGGGTTGGCATATGCACATACAGGAATAGAAGATGCATGTAATGCTGTCACAAACATCATTGATGGCAAGGTAAAAGTTGATGAATTGATGCCTACCCTGCAGCACTTGGGAGTCAAAGTAGCTGATGACCATATGAAAGAAACACTGAAAATGATGACACCTGATGGTGAGTACTTTAGCTTTCAACTGGGTTATTTGCTCAGACTGTGCTGTTCCCTCCCCTCCCCAACACTCCCTCACCCCATCCACAATGGCAAAGATATATTTCCAATAGGAAATGGGAAGGGGAAGGAAATAAGCATTTATATAGCTCCTACTATGTGTCAGGCATTGTGCTAAACATTTTACAAATATTATTTCATTTGATCCTCCCAACAGCCCTAGGAGGGTAGGTGCTTTTATTATCCCCATTTTACAGTTGAAGAAACTGAAGCAGACAATGGTTAGTTACTTGCTCGGGGTCACACAACCAGTGTCTGAGGCTGGTTTTTAACCTAGAACTCTGTTGGCTGGGCCGCCTTTGACAGTAAAAGCAGTCGCCTAACTTTCCAGAAGGACAGATTTCTTCTTCTGGAGGGTAATAACAGCAACTAATTATATAGTTTTAAAAAAGTGGCAGAGTGCTGTCTATATGTTATCTCTTTTGATCCCCACCAGAACCCTATGAAAAGTAGAGACTGTTATCACCTTCATTTTATAACTGGGAAACCTGAGGTGAATAGAAGTTAAGTGTCTCACCTAGTCATACGATTAAGTAAATTTCCAAAGCAAGGTGTGAACTTAGATGTTTCTGACTCCAAATCTAGCACTTTTAGGATTATATTGGGAACAGACTGAAGGTGGGCTTCAAAAGTAGTCATCATCAGCTTTTCTATCTGTAGTCAACAAAACGCAGCAAGAAGAAACAGAGAAATTTCATTTAACATAACTATAGAATGTATAAAATACTTGGGATTCTGCCTACCAACACATACACACTCAGGAACCTTGTGAGTACAAGTACAAAATACTCTTTACAGAAATAAAAATCAACCTAAATAATTGGAGAGTTATTAATTCTCACAGGTAAACTGACCAATGTAATGACAATACCAATACTACATAAAATTATTTATTTATTCAGATGCTTCACAAACTGCCAAGGATTACTTTATAGAGCTAGAAAAAAATAATCCAGAGAAACAATAGATCAAGAATCTCAAGGAAAATTATGGGGTGGGAAGACAGTAAGAAGGAAGGAGCATAAAAAAATCAAGATTTTAAACCATACTTCAAAGAAATAATCATCAAAATGATCTGGTACTGGTTAAAAAATAGGCAGGTCACTGACACAAATTAGGTATGCAACATAAAAAAAGCAAACAAGAGTAGTAGTCTAGTGTCTGATAAAACCAAAGGTTCCTGCTTCCGGAATTAGAGAAATTGAAAGAAGATTAGCAAGAATTACATGCAAAAAGTGACTAAATAATATATATCCTTTGACCCAGCAATACCAGTTAGATACCTAAATGAGATCAATGCCTCTTATCTTATAACAAGATTAGCTCCAAATGGATACATGACTTAGATTTTAAAAAAGGCACATCATAAACAAATTAGAGGAACAAGAAAGAAATTTGTCTTTCAGTCTAAGGAATTGATTCATTCTCCTATTTCTAGATGATCAAAGGATATTAACAGGTAGTTTTGAAGGAAGAAATTCAAGCTGTCAACAACCATATTTTTACAGGCTCCAAAATCACTAATAGATAGAAAAATACAATTTAAAGCAACTCTGAAGTTCCACTTCATGACCCTCAGATTGGCAAAGATGACAAAAAGCAAAATGATAAATATCGATGAGGCTTTGGAAAAATAGGCATATTTTACACTGTTAGTAGACCCATGAATCGTTATAACCATTCTGGAAAGCAATTTGGAATTATATGCAAAAAGTGACTAAATAGTATATGCCTTTTGACCCACCAATACCACTGTTAGACCTATATACCCCAAAAAGACCAAAAGAAAAGGAAAAATGTCTTTTATGTAAAAAAAATTTATAGCAGCTCTTTTTGTGGTGATAAAAACTGGAAACTAAAGGTATCCTCCTCAACTGAGGAATAGCTGAATAAGCTACAGTATACAAATTTCTTACAAGACTGTTGTGTTGTAAGAATAAGTAAATAGATTATTTCAAAATGACACAGGAAGACTGCTATAAAATGACAGAGAGTGAAGTGAGCAGAACCAGAACAATCCATACATCACTTACACATTAATATTATAAAAACAAACAATTTTAAGGACTTTTGTGAACTGATGAAGAATGAAATCATCAGAATTAGAACAATTTTTACTCTGATAACTATGCTGTGAAAACATATGCCTTTGGAAGCTATAAGAATTTTGATGAATATAATGGCAATTCATGATTTGAGAGGACCAATAATGATGACACAACTATCCATTAAGGAGAGATGGTGGATTTAGAGTGCAGAGTGATATAGATAGATAGATATAGAAATTGATATATTTATAGATGTATTTGGAGACTGTCACTGGAGAAATTTATTTCACTTGATTACATATATCTACAACAAGAAATTTGCTTTTTTTCTTTTATTTTTTTCAAGGGGGTAAAAAAGTAAAAATAGATTTATGTTAATTTTTTAAATAGAAGAGGGTGCTACAGATGTAAAAATTACTTTCACTTTCAGATGAGGTCACTATAGTATTAGTCTTGCTTTATCATTTTGTTACAAGAAATCTTTAATTATGTAGGAGTAATCTGTAAATGTATATAATGTAAAAACATACCTTATCAATAAAACCAAAAATTAACAAATAGCTAGTTAGCTAGAACTAATTTTTAAAATAGTGAAAGGCACAAATTCGGAGAAATCTGGGAAGACATGTGTGAATTTTAGAGTGAAGTGAGCAAAACCAAGAGAACAATTTACACATTTACATTTACACATTTACATTACACATTTAAAGACAAACAAATTTGAAAAACTTAAGAACTCTGATCAGTGCAATGACCAACCATGAGTCCAGAGGACTAATTATAGAATGTGCTGCCCGTATGCTAACAAGGAGGTGGTGGACTCAAAATGCTGAATGATACATAAATTTTTAGATATGAGCAATGTGGGAATTTGTTTTGTTTATCTATATTTGCAAGAGTTTTGTTATAAGAGTTTTCCTTTTCTTTCTTCCAGTGGAAGAGGTGAGAGGCAAGAAAATTCAAATACTTGTTAATTGAAAAAAATAACTTTTTAAATTAAGAAAAACAATGAGGGTTCAAGAATGAGTCTAAGAAGAGACTAGAATGAGAGGAGAGGTGTAACAGGAAACTCTAGTTTTCTCAGAAGTATCTTCCTTTGCTTTCATGTGCATTATTTTCTTTATGTGTCATTATCTTAATCTGCCTTCAGTCAGCCTGGAAGAACCCTGACCATCATCATTCTTCCCTCTTCCCTATTATTATCTCGCTTTCATGCCCCTTATACGGAGATTCTTTGTATGCCTAGGACCCTGTATTAGTGTGTCAACAGGTAAGTATTCAGTTGAGGTCAGCCTCAAAAAGGACATTCCATGTATCCAGGCTAGTACTTTCTCTGCAACTTATAGTGAGGTCAGAATAACACTTTTTCTGTATGAAATATTCATCCTATTCATTGATCATATAAATATACTTGGTTTTTGTTGCAAAGGGAAGTCTAGAATTGTATTAGAGAGGATCTTATTCTTAATTTTGTGACATTAAAGTGGTGGGTAGAGTGCTAGGCTTGGAGTCAGGAAGAACTGAGTGTGAATCTTGCTTCAGACACTTATTAGTTTTGTGACCATGGGCACGTCATTTAACTGCTATCTGCCTTGCTTTCCCCATATGTAAAGTGGGGATAATAATAGCACCTCATAATAGAGTTGTTAGGAGGAGTAAATGAGATAATGTATTTAAAGTGTTTTGTGACTGTTAAAGTGTTATATAAATGCTGGTTATCATCATCATCATCTCCCAGGTGTTTCTAAGTGCAAATATATTTAATTAAATAGAACAATTCAATTCTATAAGTTGTAGTTTCTGCCTATGGAACTCACTGTTACCAAATGACAGATGATTGTGGAATGATTTAAAACACAACTAACCAAGGAGGTGAGAGGGAAGTGATAGTCAAATTTGTTTCTGGATGTTTTAAATTTGGATCAGGTCACACAAGACAAATGAAAGTCAAAGACTGGAAGCGACCAGAGACTTTCTAACATCCCAAGTTGTAATATATGTGTGTGTGTGTGTGTGTGTGTGTGTGTGTGTGTGTGTGTGTGTGTGTGTGTGTATCTGAGGGTTCATATGTCTCTTTGCAAGAATATTTATATGTATGTGTGTATGTATATATGTATGTATGTATGTATACCTACATTTATTTTCCTATTTTGTAGATGATGAAACAGTGAATTTACAGGAATTTATTGACACGTTGGCTGAATCTGAACCATATGGTGATATACAGCGTGAGTACAAAGTTCAAAATTATTATGTTTGAAACTTTCCTCTTTCATCGCTTGGCACTGCGTGACTTTTAAAACATGTCAATTAAATATTCATTACCAGTGGGTATTGTCAATTTGTCTCCTTTTAACCCTTTCCTATGTTAGAGATATAGTTTTAAATGACCAATTTAAATGCGAAACTTCTTGCTGTGTATATTTTCCCCACTTAGGGGTGAAGTTTTGTGCATTAAATTGGTCAAACAACCAATTTTTGTCTTGTGTTGATACTATTGACAAGATGCTTTGTTATTGTATGGGATAGAAAGATGTATCAATTAACAAATAGTGTCTGCTGTCTACTATTGTGCTGGGTGCTGGGGACATGAAGATAGAAGTAAAATAGTTACTTAAGAAATGCTTCAAGATGGCCAAAATTAAGGGAGGAGCCAGTGTGGTACAAAGCACTGATTCTGGAGTCAGAAAATCTAGGGTCAAAATCCTACCTTAACTATGCATGTGATCTTGAGAAAGTCATCAGATTATTCTTCCCATCTGTGAAATGAATGAATTGAACTATATATGTATATATATATACATATATACATATATGTATGTACATATGTATGTATGTATATGGCTTCTGAGGTCTCTTTTAGCTCTAAATCTATGACCTACTTTCAGCAATTTCTCCCCAAGTGATAAAAATGATAAGATACGCTAAGTCTAGAGAAGAGAAAAAAAAAACTGTGGAATGAAATGATCTGGGAAGACCACGGAAAAGGAAGATCATGAACTTGGCCTTGAAAGACAGCCATTGTGGACCCCGAGTCTCTGAGTAGTCAAATCAGAGCATGCAGATAAAACAAAATTTTACAGGGCAACTCCTGTTTTGCAGGGGTTCTATGGTCATCTCCCTTACTAGAATATCTCCCTCCCTCCAACATTTTCCCCTTCTCCACAGTTTCTTTGCTACTACGGAAAGACCAACGTAGGCATGTTTTGGTTCAGACTTGTAGCCATTATTAAAAATATTGACTGAGAAAATAACAATGAGGCAAAGCTTTGTAACATTATTATGAATATAATATTACTATTTCTCACCAAAGGGAGGCCCCATACCTCCAAAGGGAGGTACAGTGGATAGCATGATGTATTTGGGTCAGAAACCTCAAAGGATAATTGGAAACAACCTTTCAAAAGAAGATCTTAAAAATATCTACAACTAACTCCTGGGTGCTCTTTCTAGAACAGCTGTGAAATAACAGTATATCCCTTCATCTTCACCCCTTCCCCAAGAATCCTCTGGAGGTCCTCAAAGCTATCTATGGGTGGAAAAGAAGGGAGTATTAAACAACCACACGATCCTCATTTGGCCAAAAATCATTTAAAGACTGATTGTTCATGTTTAATTTCTATCATTGTCAGGGCTTTTTGTTTCTTTTCTTTTCTTTCTTTTTGTTGGCAATTGGGGTTAAGTGACTTGCCCAGGGTCAAACATCTAATAAGTATCTGAGAACAGATTTAAACTCAGGCCCTCCTAACTTCAGGACCAGTGCTTTATTCACTGTGCTACCTAGCTGCCCTGTTTGTTTTCAACCATTATTTTATAGCAGTGTTGATAGGATGACCTTAGTTCAAATCCTACAACTAGCATTTATTTATTAGTTGTTTGACCATAGGCAAGTCATGTAACTTTGAGGAGCTCCAATTTTCTCATCTATAAAATAGGGATAAATTTAGTACCTACTTCACAGAATGGTTGTGAAACCTATAAGAGATAATTCACATAAAGTGCTTTGAAAGTGTTTAAATGCTATAGAAATGTCAGCTAACTGTATTTTGACTCTTCAATGATTTGTTGTTGTTCAGTTGTTTCAATTGTGTCTAATTCTTCATGACCCCATTTGGGGTTTTCTTGGCTAAGATACTGGAGTGGTTTGTCATTTCCTTCTCCAGCTCATTTTACAGCTGAGGAAACTGAGGCAAACAGAGGTTAATTGCCTTGCCCAGGGTCACATAACTAGTAAGTGTCTGAGGCTGGATTTGAGCTCAGATCCTCCTGATTTCAGGGCTGGCACTCTACTGCTCCACCTAGCTGCCTTGGATTGGATGGTATTGATTATTAATCACCACTTTCAAGAAGGACGGTACTTCCGAGAGCTTCCCTACTTTAAATATGGCTTCATTCCCCCTTTTAGTATCGTACTATCACAGATCTATGGAGGAAATGGACGAGACTTCAGAAGTCACCTGTTCTAACCCTCTCATTTTACTGTTGAGGAAACTGAGACCTAGAGAAATTAAATCACTAATCTATATAAATCATGTGGTATCAGCAGAGCAAGGAATTACATCCAGGTCTTCTGACCCAAATACATCATGCTATCCACTGTACCTCCCTTTGGAGGTATGGGGCCTCCCTTTGGTGAGAAATAGTATATATTCGTGATAATGTTACAAAGCTTCACCTCATTGTTATTTTCTCAGTCAATATTTTTAATAATGGCTGGCAGGCACATATGGAGGGATTCAGTTCTTGGGTCACTTTGGTGAGGCTCCAAATCTAAGAACCCATGCCAAAAATAAATGCTTCTTCCTCACACAACAAATTGTGAGTGGATAGATAAATAGATAGATAGATAGATAGATAGATAGATAGATAGATAGATAGATAGATATGTATGTGTATATATGTTGTGTGTTTGTGTGTGTATATGCACACACATTGTGTGTATGTATATCTATAGAAACATGCACACATATAAACATGTATATGTATTTATTAAGCTCCTACTATGTGCCAGGCACTCTGATTAGCACTTTACAAATATCTCATTTGATCCTCACAACAACCCTAGGAGCTCAGTGTTATAATTCTCCCCATTTTACAGCTGGAAACTGAGGCACACAGGTTAGGTGATTTATTCAAGATCACATAGCTAATAGGTATTTGGGGTCAGATTTGACTCCAGGCCCACTGGTCTATCCACTGTCCCACCTAGATGCCTACACACACACACACACACACACACACACACACACACACACCCCTCTATCTGTATCTAATCCAACACAGACTTATACTTTTATTTCTATGTATGTGTAGGAATGGAAAATGTGTGCAAATTTGTCAGCAGTACCAAGGATGGGATAGTGAAGATGGACGATTTGTCACCTACTCTGGAGACACTGGAAGTGGATTTAACATCTGAGGAGATGAAGGAAACTCTGAAATCAGTCCAGCCTGACAGTGAGTACCATAAGCTCGGTGGCATGTTAGAGGACAGACATTCTGTCCACTGTCACAGCTAAATTTCCAGCCAGGACTGGAATCTTCGCAAGGTTAAGATTTGTAGATGGGAGAGGTAAGGCACTATTGTTCTATTGACATTCTGTGAACCTCACAAAACTTCATCCTAATATAGGGCATCCAGGTCCATTAAGTGATTTAAATGTGTATACTTAAGTATATAATTTTTAATATTTAATGTTAATAGTATTCCATATTATGTAATTAATATTAAAATAATAATATTTAAGTATATGATGTGCTCCATTTATATAACTTAGTTCAACAAAGATTTATTAAGCACCTAATATATGCAATGCACAGTGCCTATAAAGATTCGAAGAAAAAAAAACTTCATCTTTACTCTCAAGGACCTTATGGTCTAGTGGTGGGCTTGTGGATCATTGAAGAAAACAATCCACATCTTGTGTTTTTGCTTTATAAACAGCATCAAAGATACATTTATCATTTTACAAGCATTTTGCTCAGGGAGATGCTGCCTAACAGAGTCTCCCCACTGCCTTGTCCCTTCCTCCCCTAAATAAGAACGTTTCTGACTTAAGCAATCACATTTTATGTAATCAGGAATAAAAAGATGATGTAATACCATAGCAACAAAAGAACACGGCTACATAGTTTTAGTCATAGTTTTCAAAATTATACTTAACGGTGGGAACAGTGGCATATAGGTACACCTTTGGAGAAAATATGACTGGTAGAAAATTTTTATATATCAAATTATAGAAAAATCACATTTCATATACATATACACACTCAGAGAGAAAATTTTTCTATACACTTATATTGAAATTTTTCATTTTCTGTGTGGTTTTATTTTTTATGTCTATATATCTGTTGATGCATGGTTAGATAGATAGATAGATAGATAGATAGATAGATAGATAGATAGATAGACAGACAGACAGATAGAATACTGTTCTTAACCTGGGTTAAGAGAAGTAGAAAATGAATCATATTTTTAACCTGGGATCCAATGGGTCTAGGGCGAGGAGATCTGTGAACTCGGATGGGGGAAAATATTACATCTTTATTTTCACAAGCCTCTAAATGAAATTCCCTTCAATTATTTAAAAACATTATTCTGAGAAGAGATCCAGACTTCAGCAGACTGCCAAAGGAGTCCAAGACATGGAAGAAAGTTAAGTAGCCCCTATCTTAAAGTGTCATAGGAATCCATTTACCTAAAGAAGGATATTTTGGCAATACCTAGTGGAAAAATTCCTGGCTTTGGAGTCAAAGGACCTTGAACTGAATCCTGATCCTGCCAATTTAGTACCTGTGTGACCTTAGGAAATCACTTAATCCCTCTGAATTTCATCCGCAAAACAAGGAGGTTAGATTATATGACTCCCTTCCATTTCCAAATCTACAATCATCTCCTATGATCCTATGACCGCTCCAATGTTGACGTCAGATGAATACTTCTCTATATGAAATTTTTCTTCATTTATTTGATCATCCTCCCCTGAAGTCCTGCTCTTATGTCTCATTCTCAGATTAGTTTATGAGACAACTCTTAGTCTGAACCTAGTTTATCATAATTTCTAATCTCTGACTTTACTATGTATATTATTGTAGGATGGCTTTATAGGGTAAACTGTCTGTTCTCTGGAAATATCCAAATGGCTTTTTTGTCCCTTTTTGTAGAGGAAGGAGCCGTGAATTTAAAGGATTTTTTCAAAAAACTGGCTGAAATGGAAAAATTTCAGAGGTGTAAACGTGAGTATGAATTTCAAAAGAAAGATATTTATAACCCCCCCCTTTTCTACTTTTACTCTGCCATCTTGGCTCTGCCCCCAACCTCCCCTTTTCTTCCACCAATAATATTTCAATTAAAATGTCTGTGTCACTTCGAATAACCTCCTTTATCCTCAATTCCTATTTCATTCCTTTATTAAATAGGAAGATAATCTTAAATACCCAAACCTTTTGATATATTGATGTGTGTATATATATATGCATATATATATACACACACATATATAATATAAATATGTATATACATGCCTATGTATTTATATATGTATTTAGCATTTTAGCAGTAAAATTTTGTGTGTTTAGTCAATCAACTGATATTTAATATTAATAAAAACAGACATTTAGGGTAGTGCTTTAAAATTTGCAAACCATTTTCATATCTTATTTCATTTGAACCTCATAATAGTCCTTTGAGGCATGTACTACAGGTATTTTAAATGTCCATTTTTCAGATAAGGAAACTGAAGCAGAAAGAGTTTAAATCACTCACTAGTCACACGGCTAGTGAGTATCAGAAGCAGGATTAAACCCAGGTTTTCCTAACTCCAGGTCCAGCACATTATCCAGTCTTGCCCATTGCCCATGGAGCAGCTGGGTTGATAGAGCACTGGGCCTGGAATCAGGAGGACCTGAGTTCAAATATGGCTTCAAACAGTCACCAGCTATGTGATCCTGGGCAAGTCACAACACAGTTTGCCTCAGTTTCTTTATCTGTAAAATGAGCTGGAGAAGGAAATGGCAAGCCTTTCCAGTATCTTTGCCAAGAAAACCCCCAATGGAGTCACAAAGAGTTGGACATCACTAAAAAGCAATTAAACAAACTGTGTCCAAAACATTTAAATAATAGATAATGGCCCTATGGTAATATATCAAGTATGATTCTGGCTTTCAGGGAGCTTAGGTTGGAAGACAAGGCATAAGAGTTAAGAAAGAAAAGTTAAGTGTCAATTTGTGTTAACTACAAAACAACTATGAATAAATTGCCACCAAATGAAAAAGATGATAAACACTATAAGTTCAGAATTCTGTGGACTGGAATTATCTTTAAAATCTTCACATGGGGGTAAGACATGAATGACTAGGTTTCACTTGAAGGATGGGTAAGTTTACTGTCCCGGATTATGATTAGCAATTTGAAATATGAATAGAGCCAGCAAAAGGGAACTAACAACTATCTATCTATCTATCTATCTATCTATCTATCTATCTATCTATCTATCTATCTATCTATCTATCATCTATCTGTCTGTCTGTCTACCTATCTATCTGTCTCTCTATCTACTCTTTCCCATGTTACAGTTTTGCAACCTCTGTTTTCATCCCCACAATCAGGCCAATTCATATCGTGGAAGAGCCCAAGGGGAATATTGTTAAGTTCCATGATATTTTTCTTTCTGTATCACCTTCTATTGAGGAGATTTTTAACTTTTCTTTCCCTCTTGTCAATGAAAGAAGGAGCTGGAAGATGAGGAGGGGTTATGATTTAAGAAGCAAAGAATGGCCCAAACCAATTCAGAAGGTGCTTACAGCCTAATAGGGCATGTGTTAGTACTCTACTTATGATGAGTTAATAAAACATGGCCTCTTTAGCATTTTGTCATATGCCATTAATATCTCTTAGGTTGCTAGGCATGGTGGAGGAGCTTAGATTTCAGGATACTTCATTGAGTGCCCAGGCCCAAGAACCACCGTTTTAAGAAAACATATTTGTTCTCAGCATCATGTTAAATGTTTCTCTAGAACCCACCAAATTACTAACTTTGCAATTTTATTTATTACATACATATAGGACTAAAAGATGCGTGTGATGCTTTTGCCAAGATCATTCAAGGGAATATCAACATTAGTCAGCTTAAACCTACAGTGAAGAATTTGGGGGTTTCTCTGCATCAAGATGAGCTTAACGAGGCACTGAAATCTGTGGAGGTTGATGGTGAGTAGCACACCAAGTTACTTGCTCAGAGTATGTGAGTATCAAGGATATATATGTGTACATAAACACACATGTATGTATATTCAGAATACATATGTATACATTCATATATATTCATATGTATATACACATATATACACTCACATATATGAGTACATTTATGTACCTATATCCACCTGGCACAGCTAAGTGACACAGTAGATAGAGCCCTGGCCCTGGAGTCAGGGGAACTTGAGTTCAAATGCAGCCTCAGACACTTACTGTGTGACCTTGGGTAAGTCACTTTTAATCCCTGTTTACCTCAGTTCCTCATCTGTAAAAATGAGCTGGAGATGGAAATGGTGAACCATTGCAGTATCTTTGCCAAGAAAATCCCAAATGAGGTCACAGAGAGTTGGACATAACTGAAAAAACTCACCAAAACAACTATCTATCTATCTATTTATCTATCTATCTATCTACTCTTTCCCATGTTATAGCCAAAATTCCTATCACGATTAAGAGATTTTTTTAATGTTAGAACTTTAAGATTTGCAAAGTGCTTTATATGATAACATTATCTTATTTGGTCAACCAATTAACAAATATTTATTTAAAATGCCTGCTATGTGCTAGGGCCTGTGCTAGATGCAGGTAATATAAAAACAAACGTGAAATAGTGCCTGAGCTCAAGGAGCTTACGTTCTTCCAAGGGAGTCCACGTCCATATCCACGATTTATACATAACACAAACAGAGCAGATACAGAGGGAACCTGGAAGGGATGAGGATGAAGCCAAGATAGTAGCAACTGGGAAGACAGTGAAAGGCTTCCTTATCCTCAACACAACCTTAAGAGGCACTGTACCTACTACAGATACTAATTATCCTCACTTTTCAGATAAAAAAGCTGAAGCCAGGACAGTTAAATGAACTTGTACATCATCATACTGCTAATAAATGTTAGAGGCAGTATTTGAACCCAAGTTTTGCCTTACTCAAAATCCAGCATTTTGTGGTCTATGTATCAAATCCCCTGCTTAAGAAGCTCCACTGTCCGTCTTGCCTCTAGGATGAAATATAAACTCCTCTGGCTTTTAAAGCCCTTCCCAGTTTAGTTCCAAACCTCTTCCTAGACTAATTGATTACACGTTTCTCCCCTTTACCAGCTCTCGACATTCCAGTCAAACTAGGCTACTTCCCGTTCCCCACATGTGACATTTGACCTCCTATCTCTGGGACCCACAGTCTTACCTCTCCCTTCGCATTCCACCTGGAATTGTCTCTTATCACCTATACCTCTTGGAATTGCTAAGCTCCCTTCCCTGTCTCTAAGACTCCACCTCCTTCAGGTGATTCCCCACTTTGTGTTCAGAGAGGGAGAAAGGTTCCTTGGCACAGATTCTGCCATTTTCACAAGCTTGAGCTCATGTTTATCCTTGTCTCTCAGCAGACCTCCACCAGACCTCGATGACTCCTTATTCCTCATCCTCCAGAAGGAGTCTGGGAGAATGAACTGCTTCTCCATGTGGCTAGAAAAGATGACTCCCCAAACTTCTGGCATCTTCTCATTTGATGTCAATGGCATCTGAGCATTCTGGTTCATCTTTCTCAGATCAAGTCCTTAGGTCAATGGAACCCAGGGAATTATGGGTAGTAGCTCTGACCAGCTGGCAGGTGGTCCCTTCTCTGAAAGGTTTCTGTGGATATGATTCTGTGGGGATGGCAAAATCCAGGGTTTAGGAAGAAATGATTCTCAAATTGGTTTCATGGACAGACTTTATTAAATAAGGGTGATCATTGGAAGTACAGCTTGAAAGGAGGGCAGAGGTCATCTAGCTTCCATATCCTTTGTTTTATAGATATAGAAGCCAAGGCCCCAAAAGGTTAATAACTTACCCAAGGTCACTCATTTGGGAAATAGCAGAACAGGCATCTGGACCTAGGTCTAAGGACTTCATATTTACTGCTCTTTTTACTAAACTATCACTGCCAGGTATATAAAATATAAAAGGAAATAAAGGCTTAGAAGTTCACCAGCCTCCCACTTTACTTTGTTACTGATGGACTTGATTTTATAGATTTCTTTTGCCATTCTATTCCCTGAATTGTGGTTTTTACTTTCTTTTATAGAACATGGAGGAGTTAATTTAAAGGACTTCGTCAATGTTTTATCTAAAACTGAAAATTTTTTGGAAGGTCAAAGTGAGTATGAATTTCAAAGCCAGGATAATTGAAACCTTCTCATTCTTGTATTAGTGCACCTCTATGGCTTTTAAAACATACGAATTTACCTTTTTAAAAGGGTTTTTACTAACCCTCTTTCTTTTCAATTTGACCATTTTATTGGTCTGTAGACATTTACTATGCACCTACTATGTGGCAGGCACTATGCTAAGCACTGAGGATGCAAATGTGAAGAAGTTTATAATCTAGTGAGAGGAGACAACACACAAAAAGAAGCTGAAAAGGGGTGGGGAGGCATCCAGCATAAGGGTATAGTGGGGGAGTCAAATATTACTAAATAGAAAGATGGTTTTAAATAGCAAATCAGAAATTCTAAACTTACATTTCTTTAAACTTTGTAAAGTTTTGTAAATTTAATTAGTCTACAACTTTTAATTGAGTAGCATATATATGTATTATTTTTTATTATTAGGTATGTAAAAATCAGACCTAAATAAAAACAGCTCTTGAAGTCAGAGAGTTTGAGGTAAATTGTAAGTACTTCACAATTATCTGACTTTGAGAACAAAAGACAAACCACAACCACATTGGCTGCTAATCAAACACTAACAAGGAAAAGGAGGTTCTAGTTCTAGACCACACTCTAAGTATGAAATGTGTGCCCTATTGTTGTTAGCATGAATTAGTGTTTTACTTTTTTCTGCTCAACAAAAAATTATTCAATTGTCATTTCATCCAAAGTAGTGTGTATTTTTTTATGGATACAAATAGCAACACATGGAGTCTTTCAATGCCCCAAACCCAGAAGCCCCTGCTCTAGGAAAAAAATGCTTTCATCAGATTAGTATTTTATGTTTCTTTAGACTCACCAACCTGATCGCTCTCTATTTTGATTCCTATGTATATATAGGATTAGAAGATGCAGGTGACATTATCTCAAAAGTCACTGATGGGAAAGTCAAAGTCAGTGATCTGGCCCCCACCCTGGAGAGCTTCAGAGTCAAAGTAACTAATGAAGACATTAAAGAAGTATTGCCAACTGTCCAGGTTGATAGTAAGTACTTCTCTTGGGTTATGTTTACTATATAAATATCTGTTCATTCCAAAGGCAAAACTAAATTTCCAGGTGTTTCCCATAAGGTTCAGGCTTGAGGGAAGCCTGCGCTAATCATGAAGTGGGAAGGAATGGAATGAATATTTATTAAGTTCTTACTGTGTGCCAAGCACAGTGCTAAGTACTTGACAAATATTACCTCATTTGAATCCTCATAACTTTGGGAGGTCACTACCATCTCCTTCAGTTGAGAAACCAGGCTTAAGTGACTTGCTCAGGGTTCCAGCTAGGAAGTATCTGAGGCAAGATGTGAACTCAAGTCTTCCTGAGTCCAGCATTCTACCCAGTGCACCACCTCACTGCCTCGGGAATGGTCTGGGATTCGTGTTTTTCTCTCTTGAAGTAGAATGTGGAGGGAATAGCAATGAGTTGGTTATTAGGGAGTATGTAACAGGGAGGCCTTATAAAGTCAGGGCTGCCAAGAAATGTGTGACAGGAATTCCACGTAACTGCCCAAAGTAACATCCTATGTTCTGAAGCACAGTCTGAGTGTCAGTGTACCTGATTATTTCTTGGAACTTTCTAGTGTTGATTACCCACTATGCCCAGTTTGCAAGGATCTGGTTTTTCCCTATGGTCATTTCTTTTATTTATTTATTCGTTCATTTATCCATCCATCATCCATCCATCCATCCATCCATCCATCTCTCCATCCATCCATCCATCCATCCATCCATTCATTCATTCATTCATTCATGTATGCCAAGAGAGAATTCTTATATTGGGTTTCTTCACAGACCTCTCTTCTGAGGGAGGCAGAGGAAGCTGGATGGTGCAGGGAATAGAGAACTGGTCCTGGACTCATGAAGACCCAAGTTCATGTCTGGTCTCAGACACTTCCTAGCTGTATAATCCTGAACAAGTCATTTGACCTCTGTCTGCTTCAGCTTCCTCAACTGTAAAATTGGAATAATAGCACCTACGTCCCAGAGGTCAAATGGATCAAACGAGATAATATGTGTAAAGCTCTTAGCACAGTGCTTGGCACATTTTTGTTTTCATTGTTGCTGAGTCATTTCAGTCATGTCTGACTCTCTGTGACCCCTCTTGGGGGTTTTCTTGGCAAAGATACTGGAATGGTTTGCCACTTCCTTTTCAAGCTCATTTTACAGATGAAGAAACTGAAGCAATCAGGGTTAAATGATTTGCCCAGAGTCACACCTCTAGTAAGTGTCTTAGGGCAGATTTGAACTCATGAAGATTCCTGATTCCAAGCCCAGTACTCTGTCCACTGTACCACCCAGCACATAGTAGGCAATTAATAAATACTTATTTTCTTCCTTATGTCATGAAGTTAGTTGTAAACTGGCTATCCTGAGGTCATTATCACCTAGTGGCCCTTATCAGAGTACCAGATACTCCAAATACACCATATAACTCAAGAGAAGCATAGGCATACCCATGATCATAAAACAAAAGTCTGAATTCAGAATGGTTATTAATAGACCTAAAGAGATATATTCCACTCAAGTCCTACCTGGCTGCCTCATGGTGACGTTGAGCATTCTCCTAGGCTATGCCAATGGAACACGAGTTCTGACAGATACCGCCAAGCTGGAGGGTTTAAAATTTGGCCCAGTGATGAGCTACAGATCTGTTTCCTGAGGGCCAGTGTACCTTATAGAAGCTTATCACCAGGATGGCCAGAGCAATCTCTTGAAAATTATTTACTAAGATGTAGAAATGGCAACAATAATACTAATATCTATTTTGTCAACAATGCTGGCAAATGTCTCCTGCTGAGTCCACTGGTTGTAGAGAGCCCCAAGGCTCTGTTTGGGGTTCTCTTCTCTTTTCTTACTTTAACCTTTCTGATATGGTGATCTTATCAGCTACCAAAGAATCAATGAAATTCTATATGAAGATGATCCCATATCTATATGTCTACCCCTAGTCCTTCTCCTGAACTTTATTCATGCATCACCAACTACCTATTGGGCATTTCTAAATGAGTGTTCCACAGGCACCTCAAATTCAACATGTCCAAAACAGAATTTACTGTCTTCCCCCGCCCAAACTCTTTGCTCTTCTGAACTTCTCCATTACTGTTGATGGCATTAGTGTACTCCTAGTAACCTAAGTTCACAACCACATTGCTATCCTTGACTCTTTACTTTTCTTTGCTCTACATATTTAATCCATTGACAAGTGTCATTTCTACCTCCACGGCTTCTCTTATGTACATGTCCCTTTCTCCATATTCATACAGCCATCACCCTAGTTCATGCCCCCCTTAATCTCTTGCCAGAATTACTTCAATAGCCTTCTAACTGGTCTGTCTGTCTAAAGTCTCTCCCTAGTCCAATCTCCCCTTCACTTAGCTACCAAAATAAGTTTTCTAAAGACTAGGTCAATCCCCTTACTCAAAAAATTCCATAAGTTTCCTAGTTACCTCCAAGCTCTGTGTCTGGTGTTTAAAATTTTTCTCAATATGGCCCCTTCCTACTTTCCCAGTCTTCTTATATTTTATTCCCTTCTATGATCTAGCAGCATTGGCCTACTTGACATGTCCAGCAGAAATATGATGAAGTATGTATGGGACAGATTTTATTTCCCACATACAAAGGACAACAACAACAAAAAAGATCTATGGCATCCATTGACAGAATTTCTTAAAACAAGATACAGTAACAGTTGATAACTGCTATTATACTAGAAACTGCAATTATCTTTTTTAAATTATACTGTCATGGAAATGCTTGTTTCATTTTGTAGATTAAAAATTAAATTAAAAAATAATCTTGCAGGAGGAAGACATTTAAATGTCATCTAGACATAAACAAGTTTGCGGGACTGCCAATGAAGCATTTCAGCTTTGCAGCTGTGTCTGTCAGATTAAATGTCTTCTAGCAAGCCAGGCCAGAGTTTGGGTCGGTCCTCTCATTGTTGGTTGTCTTCTAGGGCACCAGGGTAGTTCCAGTCACAGAGATCTAGGATGTCTAGATCTCTCAAGCTCATAAGGTAGTCCTTGAGCCTGGACATATCCACCTTATGAATTATTGCAAATTACTTACTCATTGAATTTTTTAAAAGTAGAAAAGGCAGCTAAGGAAAGGCCCAGGTGTAAGTTCACCTGGTTGACTTTGTTTTGCTTGGGAGTGGAATAGAAAGACCACTGTCTGTTTCCCTACTCCCCCACAGAAAGTCTAGAGACAAAAAGCCCCACTTTCTACATAGGAGAGTGAAAGGAAGAGAATGGGTAGGAAGCTATTTGCTTTTTAACTGATGAAGCACCCTATCCCCTCACCCCACGTCACTGTCTTTGGGCAGGGGGAGGACTCAAGATTTTCGGCATACCCAAAATGCCAAGTCCTTCCAGTGCTGAGTTATCACATAGCCAGAAGTCCCACATGGCAAAAATGCTACCTCACACATGTTGGTCAGAAGCAGGTGTGCCAGTAAGGCAAAATGGGCTTAGTTTAACGGGTGTGCTTAAGGAGTTTGGCTTTTGTTTATGGTGAAAGTACTT
This sequence comes from Phalanger gymnotis, assembly GCA_028646595.1. Lineage (NCBI taxonomy): Eukaryota > Metazoa > Chordata > Mammalia > Diprotodontia > Phalangeridae > Phalanger > Phalanger gymnotis. The sequence continues at coordinate 181,793,558 of CM053626.1, forward strand.
TCACCTGTTAAACGCTAAGCCCCAGGCCCAAAGCCCTATCAG
>CM053626.1:181794099-181830089 GCA_028646595.1 Phalanger gymnotis
AGGTGGGCTTGGGGCCAGAAGCAACTGCAGCTGTAGTTCTGTAGCTGCCCCACCTCCACTGCCCCTGGGGTGGTGGCCGAACCACAAATTCCCTGTCCCCAGCAGCTTTTCCCAATAACCTACTCTGTTGTCTTTGGTGTTTGTGGGTTGAGAAGTCTGGTAACTGCTGCAGCTCACTGATTCAGGGCACTAGGGCATGCTCCGCCCAGCTCCTGGCCTGGTTGGTCTGCACAGCCCACGCTGGGCTCTGCTCCGCTCTGCTCCCAGCTCCATGCGGGGTAGACCTTACCCAGAGACCATCCAGGCTGTCCTGGGCTAGAGCCCTGCTTCCCTATGCTATTTTGTGGGTTCTGCAGTTCTAGAATTTGTTCAGAGCCATTTTTTATAGGTTTTTGGAGGGACTTGGCAGGGAGCTTACGCTAGTCCCTGCTTTCCAGCTGCCATCTTGGCTCCACCCCTGGAGCTTATTATAGTATATTGTATACAATGTTGATCTATGTCTACTTTCTTCCAAAATTCATTTCCAATTTTCCCAGTATTTTTAAGAATCAAATTGTGAATCCTTACTCCAGTAGTTGGTATCCCTGTACTTTTTGAACAGAGTACCACTTTGTCTCAGTCCTCTTGATCTATGTATCTAATTTTTTTCTTTGGCCAACCTTTCCATTTTTTAAACAGAACTAAATAGTTTTGATGATTTTTCATCTGTAGTATTGTTTGAAATTTGGTACTTATAGTTCCACTTCCTTCCTACCTTTTTTGTCATTTCTTTTAAGATTCTTGACTTTTTATTCCTCCAGAGGAATTTTTTTATAACTTTTTAAAGTTCTTTATAATAATCCTTAGTAGTTTTATTTGTAGGACAGCGAATTTATAAATTATTTTTTCTCCAATTAAGTATGTTTTTGTTTTTGTAGTAAAGAGTGCTGTGTTGTTATATTCATATGATTCTTGTGTGTGTCTTGGCAGGAATACTCCTAACTAAGATTTTCTCTACTAATTTTGAATAAAATTTCTTTTTCCAGCTCTTCCTGCTGGGTTTTGTTGGTAATGTACAGAAAGGTTAATGACTTTTGTGGCTTTATCTTATATCTGGCTACTTTACTTTAAATGATTGTTTCTATTAATTTACCAGACCTAATGAAAATCACTACATTATACATGTTAATTGGAATCAAATCCAACATGTTCAAATTACTGTCATGTAACAAGACTGGCACTTAGGCCAGAGGACTATGATTGCTCTCTCTTACTAAGGGGTCCCAGCTGTGGCATCTTACTTAGACCAGGTTAATTTTGGGATAACCTGATCTCTAAGAAGAGGGGCCAGATCCTTTTTCCCCCATTATTTCTGGTTCTTTCCCTACCCCAGACCCCTGAGTGAAATCACTTATATGAAATTTATATATGGCTCATGCTAAGGTCTCCCCGTTGCTGATCAAAAAAGTATACATTGTATAATGTACATCAAGTATAGGGCAGCTACTTATTCCTCCATCCAAAAGATATGATTTTGACAAAAAACACAAAATACTAAAAAATATACTGACAAAGACTTAAAATATAAAACAGTAAAACATGACTCTCATTATACTCTCCCAGAAGATTGATATTTTCAAACATCAAAACATGAAAACATTTTTCAAGACCGCTGAATTGTCCCTTAACCTTCACTTGAGCTAGGAACTTATCAAGCCACTTTCTCAAGGTCCATTATCTTTTAGCAAGTCAGTGGTCATCTTCTCTATGGAAGCTGCAGTGGCAGCTGCTGGCAGTCAACTCTGAATGTAGAACCCAGGAGCTCTCAGCCTCTCAAACTCATGAAGTTGCCTCCAAAGCTGGAAATATTTTATTGCAGAATAGCTGCTCAGTAACTTATAGCCAGGGAAAGAAACCTAAGCAGGACAGTCAGTCAGGGACCCTGGGTTCCAGGTTCAAGCCTGGTAGCTCTTGTGCTCACTTCCATGTAAGCAGCCCCCTCAGCTACTAGGGAGGAAGGGCGAGGGCAAAATCTCCTCTCCTACCGCAAGAAGTCCAAGATAATTCTGTCCATTCAAAACATTCTCAGAAAAGAGGAAAAGAGAAGGAAGAGCAGGTGAGTCTTCCACTAAAATGGGTGGCAGAACGTTGTGGCTTACAGGCCAGTCTTTGACGCAGCACTTTTCCCTGGCTCTCCTCACAGGGACCCAGGAATTACTGTGTCATCCCAAAGCTTTTCAGCACTCAACACTATCCCTAGAAGTGGCCAGAGGGAATTCTGTTCAACTCCATGTACACTCCAAGGGGTATGTTCTATCCCCCTTACACGTAGCATATTGCAAGCAGGGAGCTCGGATTCAATGTTTGGACATCCTGACAATCCATGACAACTGATTTCTATGCCTAGCTTACAAGAAGGTACAGATCAGCCACTGGCAAAGAGAACATTGAAGAAACTGATAAGTGTTTATATATCTAACAAATGTACGAGACTGGAAAAAGATGGAAATATGAAAGATGCCAGTAAAGCCCAGATCATCTGAAAGACACACTGTCATGAAAAATGTACCACATGAAGCAAACATTTAATGAGGTCAAAGAAAAATATGAGTAAACTCTACAAGTTCAAGTCTATATATGACAATTATAAAAGCCTGGACCTTTCATGGAGGCCTGAAACCAGTGTGACATTAATGAATGGGGCGTGGTTAGAGATAGCTTGGTTTTAACTTGTTGCAGCCCTAACAGGGTACAGACCCAGTCCTTGGTTGTCCCTAGAATGGCACACAGTAGGATTCAAAGATCTCGATTGCTAGGTAGAAATATCCTTAGGTTATGAGGAAAACCTGGGAAATCTGTTGTCTGTTCTTAAGCTGAGTAGATGTGATAGCAATGCCACTTAAGATGGAGGAAAAAAATTATGGAGAGTAAACTGTGGCCTTCATGAATTGATAAATCATTGAAAAAGGATGGCACCATCTAAATGATGTTTGAGCCCATTTCATACATACAGATTATTGGTATTGATCTGGAAACCTACTAATTCAACATGGGCTAATTCTGGTCATTTTGTCTGAGGGATTCTTGTCAATGATAACTTTGAAAACCTTTGTAGTTAAATGTGTTTATGTGTGTGTATTGGGGTGGGGTGTATGATGCATGCACTTTCAGTGACAGAAAAAAAAAACCAAGAACAACAAAACTCTTAATGAAATTCCAGCTAGGCTTATGAAAGACAAATGAACAAGCATTCGAATTGGGAATTCATCAGTGCTCTAAATTTGATAATAGGTAGATTGCTTTTTTTTAATACAAAGTTTCAACTGAATTACTTTTTTATACCTGACCAGAATAGGATAATAATTTTTAGTCCCTAATTTAATTTTATTTAAACTCTAATTTAATTGTGATAAAAGGCTAGATGGATTTAGCAGATTTTGTCTACGTGAAGGGTTTTTTCTCTACACAGGGGAACAAAAAAAGCTTCTGAACTCTTTTCCTTCCTCTCAGATAGGAAAGTGTCAGTCAGTCAATAAGCATTTATTAAGTACCTAGCAGGTGCACTTTAAGGAGCTCATAATCTAAAGGGTATCTTGGCAAATATCATTTTCCCTCCAATTTTTTTCTTTTTGTTTTAATTGTAAGGAATTCTTTAAGGGCATAATTTGATTATCTTGGCCTGGTGAATTTACAAATCATCATGGGATGGAAACTGGATTTTAGTATGCTTTTTAACTGGAACTGTTTCACAGGGGATTAAACCAAATAGTATTGATGGCATATTAGCTGAACCAGAGCTGATGGGAAAAGATCTATTTATACAGAGGTTGTATAGGTTAGATTTTGATGCTATTCCCTGAAGTGAATTTATGGATACTTCTAACTTGGACTGTTAAATTAGTGAGGAGAGGGGGAGGAAAATAGGCACAGAGAATCTCAATCATGTGAACAATGCGAGTGTTTGTATAAAGAATGGAACACAAGTTACTGAGAACTGTTGAAAGGGCAAGTGGTTTATAAAATTTCTTCCTATGCTTTGCTATTAGATGAAATATACAAGAGATTATGGACTTATTGCACACAGGAATGACTTAACAAATGCTTGTTGATGTATGCCCCTGAAGGTGAGGACTTAAATCTAACAGTCTCAGAAATTCTGGGAATGCGTTTATAACAAAGATCAAATTGAAATGAGATAATTTCTAAACCTGAGACTCAACTATTGAAGTAGAAAAGTAAAATGCAGGGCTGATTTTCTCAGGAGATGCTATTGCCAACTTGAGCTAAGTTGCCAGAAGGTACAGAGGGGCAATATCCCATCATGAAAAATTCTGGAGCAATAATGATGATGATGAAGAAGATGATGATGATGATGATGATGAAGAGGATGACGACACAACCATTTACAAAGCACTTTACATATATTGTCTCATTGGATCCTCAAAACAACACTGAGATAGGTGCTATTATTATATTCATTTTACAGAAGGAGAAACTGAGGCTTAGAGGTTAAGCAACTTACCTGGTGTCACTCAGCCATCCATGACAGCACTCAAATTCTTCCAGGCCTTCTAGCAGTCTATTCACTGTGCCATGGAAAGATATTCCCCCACTCCACCAAGATGTGGTCCAGCATCAGGCATCCACACATACAGATGGATGGATAACCACAACCAACCTCCAGAGTATTGGACAAAAATGCTCATTGCTTTTAAGGGCTGTGTTAATATCATTTGTTGTTCAGTCACTTCAGTTGTGTCTGACTCTTAGTGACACACTTCTGGGGTTTTCTTGGCAAAGATAACAGGAGTGGTTTGCCATTTCCTTCTGTAGCTCATATTACAGATGAGGAAACTGAGGCAAACAGGGCTAAGTGACTCGCCCAGGGTCACACAGCTAGTAAGTGTCTGAGACCAGATTTGAACTCAGAATGATGAGTCTTCCTGACTTCAGGCCTGACTCTCTATCCACTGTACCACCTAGATGCCCCATTAATATGATTAGATTGCTGTAATAGATTAGATGACTGGATTGTTGTAAGAAGATGTATTCTTGTTATTGGGGGTATAGTAAGTGATTCTCCACTCAAGTCTTTTTCTAATTAATGCCCAAATATGGTGTAGAATAAGCCTCAGGTTTTTCTTCCATTTTAAATTAAGTTTTTATTAATGTCTTTTTTAATATCATAGTTTTCCCTAGTAACACTCCTCCTCCTCCCACCGAGCCAAATTGTATTTTTTAAAAACAACAACAAAAAAAAAGATAAAGAAGAGGAAAAGGGGCAGCTAGGTGGCACAGTGATTAGAGCACTGGCCCTGGAGTCAGGAGGGCCTGAGTTCAAATCCATCTGCAGACACTTGACACACTTACTCTGTGACCTTGGACAAGTCACTTAACCCCAACTGCCCTGCCTTCTACCCTCAAAAAAAAAAGAAGAGGAAAAATCAGTATAACTCAGAGATCTGTAAACTATGGCCAGTAGGCCAAATCTAGTCTACTGCCCAGTAGCTAAGAATGGTTTTTGTATTTTTCAATAATGCTTTATTTTTATTTATTTTTATTTGCATTTTTAAATTTTTAACTTATTTAATCTACATTTTATTTAAAATCTGGCAAGCATCATCTTTTTTATTTTTTAATGGTTGTTCTTTCTGCTTATACTGTAATCATTGCATATATTATTTTCTTGGTTCTTCTTGCTTCAATCTACATGAGAACATGTACAATTTTCTCTGAATTCATTATATTCATCATTTCATATAGCACAGTGATATTCACATGCCACAATTTGTTTAGCTATTGCCCATTTTACGGACTTCTACTTTGTTTCCAATTCTTTATCATCACAAAAAGGGCTGCTTATAAATATTTTGATGTATACAAAGACTTTACTATCCACGGGCTCCTTGGAGCATAATCCTAGTAATGGAATCTTTGGGTCAAATGGTATGGGTCGAATGGGTAAAATTAGTCACTTTATTTGCACAATGCCAAAATTGCTTCCCAAAATGGTTCGCTAATGTATGGTACCATTGAGAATGCACTAATGTAGCTGTTTTCCCACGAATCCTTTAACACTGACTGTCTCCATCTTTGTCATCATTGTCATCATTTGTAGTGTGTGAAGCAAAACTCAGGACTGTTTTGATTTGCATTTCTCTTATTATTAGTAATTTGGAGCATTCTTTCACATGGTCGTTAATAGTTTGTTCATATCTCTTTTGACCACTTATCTGCTGAGGAGAGGCTTTTGGTCATATCTGTTAGTTGTTTTTATATCTTGGCTATCAAACCCTTACCGGAGAAAATCAATACAAGATTTCCCCCCATTTGAATACTTCCTTTCTTCTTGTAGGCACATTAATTTTGTTTGTGCAAAACCTTTTAAGTTTCACATAATCCAAGTTACTTATTCTATCTTTTGTAATTGCCTCCCTTCCTTTATTTGGTTAAGAATATATTTTCTACTCACAGTTGTAAAAAGTATATGATTTATTTCTCTTCTAATTTTTTAATAGTATGACCTTTATTATTAAAATTACATATCCATTTAGAATGTACTGTAGAATGTGGTATAAGGCAGAGGTGTCAAACATGTGGCCCACAACATTGAAATGTAAATGGGAAATATTTAACAAAATAAATAAAATTACAGTAAAACATAGATAATGTTAATATATGGTTTTCTAAGTCAATATGTAACCTGCAGGGATCCTTATGTATGGTTTAGTGGCCCTCACTTCTATTTGAGTTTGACATCAGTGTTGTAAGGTATTGGTCTAACGCCAACTGCTTTTTAGTTTTTCAATTTCTATTAACTAGACTGTTCTTTCCTAAGAAATTTATGTTTTCCAGATTATCTAAAATTAGGTTAAATTCCATTGCTTCTAATTATATCTCATCTTGTCTGTTCCATTAATCCGCATCTTGATTTTTTTTAAACTGCACCAGATGGTTTTGATGGCTGCTGCTTTATGAAATAGTTTGATCTTTGGAAGTTCTATCCCCTGTTTATGCTTCTTTTCATCATTTACCTTGACATTGGAGTGTTTTCATTTTTCAGAATAAATTTTTTTCAAGTTCTATAAAGTATCCCTTTGGCAACTTGTTTGGCATAGTTATTTAAACTGGAAATTAATATTGGTAATATTGCCATTTTTATTATGTTAGCATGGCCTAGTCATGCACACTGAATACTTCTCCAACTATTTAAATTGCTCTTTATTTCTTTAGGGAATACTTAATAATTTAATCCATATAAGGCTTTTGTAGATCAATTCCCCAGATATTTTATGCATTTTGTGGTTACTTGAAATGAGACTTCCTTTCCATTATTGCCCCATGAATTTTGTTATGTAGAATTGCTATTGATTTTTGAGAGTTTATTTTGTAGCCTACAACTTCACTGAAGCTATCAGTTGGCTTGATTAGTATCTTTATTGAGTTCCTATAATTTTCCAATGGTCATATCATCTGCAAAAGGGATAGTTTTACATCCTCTTTACTTATTTTTATGCTTGTCTTTGTCTTGTCTTATTGCTATTTCTAGTATTTCCACAACTATAGTGGAGAGAATGAGCATCCTTGCTTTTCCCCCTGTATTATTGGTAAAAGTAGTTGTGTATCCTTGTTGCATGTGATGTTTGCTTTTGGTTTTAGATAGATACTCTTTCTGATATTAAAAAAGACCATACTTTGCTTATACTTTGGAGAGCTTTTTTTAATGTACAAATGAGTCTTACACTTTGTCAAAGGCTTTTTCTATATCTATTAGCATACTATTGAGATAATCATGTGGTTTTGGACTTTTTTGTTTTTCAAATAATTATGTTGATGATTTGGCTAATGTTGAACCATCCTTGCATCCCTGGCGTAATCCAACTTGTTCACGATGAATGATTTCTTGGATGAATCACTGCAGTCTATTTGGATGGGATTTTATTTAAAATTTCAAAATTAACATTCATGAATGATATCTGGTTTTTTGTTCTCTTTCCGTGCTTTATCCTTCTTTAGCTTAGGTAATAAGACTATCATTTGTCTCTTAAAATTAATCTATTAGTGCGCTTTCTCAAATTTTGAGAATAATTTGTGTAGTATGGGTAAAGACTACTGGCAATGGCCCATGGTGGGTGATCTTGGCTTTTTAAATTAAGATCTTTCCCAGATTTCAGTTTGTCTGAAGCCAGGCCCATTCAATAACTATTTCTCCTCAGTAGGATGAAAGTTCCTTGGGGGAAGAGACTGTTTTTGTCTTTGTATCCAAACTGGTTGGTTTACTGCCTGGCATACTAGGTGTTGAGTATGTATTTTGAATGGAACTAGATTCACAGTCAGGGATCTGCACATTTAACTGCACAGATACCCTGAGGGCCAGAACCAGGATAGGCTCTTGACCCCCTTTGCAGAAGCAAGCACATCTGTGGACTAACTCAACTAAACTTCAGCTTTGGTTCCTAAGGGGCAGCTATAAAACAGTGAATTGATTTCCCACCTCAGAAAAACTGGTCAAGGTCATTTGAATATGGCCCAGTAGCTAGAGGAGTGGGAGGACCTATAGAGAGCCCCATGTTTCTTCAAGTTCCTCGGGTGCTTAATCCACAAACTAAGACTGCCTAAACTGTGGCTCCTCTAACAGGGAACCTCACCTTCTAAGTCAAAAAGAACTTCCCTACTTCCAGTTTCTATTGAAATGAAAGCGCCAGTCAATTAACAAACATTTACTAAGTACTTACTATCTGCCTGACACTGCTAAGTACTGGGTTGTATAAAGAAAGGCAAAAACACTGTCTTTGCTCTCAAGCAGATTGCATTCTAATGGGGCAAGGGGTTGTTGTTCAGTCATGTCCAACTCTTCGTGACTGCCATTTAGAGTTTTCTTGGTAAACATACTGGAGTGGTTTGCCATTTCCTTTTCCATTTTACAGATGAGGAAACTGAGGCCAAAGGAGCTGACTTGCTCAGGGTCACACAGCTAGCAAGTATATGAGGCCAGATTTAAACTCAGGAAGATGAGTCTTCTTGACTCCAGGGTGGTTCACTCTGTGCACTATAGCACCACCCTGGAGCATGGTAGGAGGGAACAACATGTAAACAACTGGGTACATATAAGATACATGCAGAGTGAATGGGAGACAGTCTCAAGGGGGAGGGAACTAGCAGTAAGAGGACCTAGAAAGGACTCTCGCAAAAAGTAGGATTTGAACTTCGTCATGAAGGAAGTCAGCAAAGGTAGGAAATGGAGGTAAAGAAAGAGAACATTCCAGGTTTGGGGGACAACTAATGCAAAGACATTGTATTGTGAGTTATAGTGTTATATGGAAGGAACAAATGAACCAGTGGATTGTAGAGTACATGAAGGGGTGTGAAATATAAAAAGCCTGGAAAGGTAGGAAGGGACCAAGCTGTGAAGTGCTTTAAAGTCCAGAAGACTATATTTGATCTTGGAGGTAAGAGGGAGTCACCGGAATTTGTTAAGTATAAAGTAAGCGAAATATTTGTAAGTAAAATATTTATAATGTAATTATAATGATATGATATATTGGCCATTAGGGGAAAATGGAAGTTATCTTGTGTCAAACAAGTTAACATTACAGAGAACCTTGCACAATACTGATAGACTCGGATTAGACACAAAGCAGTAAGTGTAACTCATGTAAGCTAAAGCTGATATATCAGAATTTAGGGAGCTATTTGTAAAAGGCTTATGGAACTTTTTATTACTATACCTCTACTTGCACCACTATTCAAACAACTTTCCTTTCCAAAGAGAGTGAAAGACTCTTCTGAAAGGAAAAGTGATTGCCTAGACTACCTCACTCCATCCTCCATTTTTATCTTTTTTAGCAAGTGACTGAAATTTTAGCTTTGCCACTAGAAAGAATATATATTCTCATATGTACTGTGTAAATAACCTGACAGAAAGTTGTACTTACCGTCAGTTCTAACAGATTCCAGGGTCTCATTAAGCACATCATCTGTTAGTTTGATTCCAAAGCTTTCCAGGGTAGGTGACAAATCATCAACATGGACCATCCCACTGGATACGGTAAAGACAATACTCTTTGCTTTTTGTATTTCTATTTGTGTATAAAAATCAAAGATTAAAATAATTAGTATGTCAATCTAAAGAAATGTGTAAAAATTTTATTTGAAGAAAAATATTTATTCATTCCTAATATAGAAGTTCTTGGATATCTGGTCTCAGTCAAGTAGCCTGATAACTAAAAATTTCTATCACTCCTAAAAATCTGACCATTGGGTTTAGAGATGGAAGTGATCTTAAATATCATCTAACCAAAATTCTCTTTTGGACATAAGATAGATGAGGATGGTGAAGCATCATGGGCAAGGTCATATAGGTAGTTAATAGCCAGTATGGAATACAAAATCATGTCTTGAGTTAGCTCCTCCACAATGACCATTGATGAATAGCCATTTATTAAATACTGTGGGCTGGGTAAACACATTAGTGAGACAGTCCTCAAAGATTTTGTATTCTATCAATGGAATGAAGCACATTCACAGATAAATTAAGTAAATAACATAATAAACACAACATTGTGCTTGGGGGTGGGGTTTAACAACTGGAAGAATCCCTAAAGACCCCTTGAAGGGCATAAAGAGGAAAGGGAAGGAAGCAAACATTATTAAGTTTCTACTATGTAGTAGGCACTGTGCTAAGTGCTTCGCAAATATTGTTTCATTTTATCCTCATAACAGCCCTAGGTGCTATTATTATCCCCATTTCAGAGATGAGGAAATTGAGGCTGTGAAAAATTAAGTGACTTTCCCAGGGTAGCTGTAATGGTAATCAGGGCATTGCTTTTTGCCGTTCTTCTCTCTAGTGCCCCTGAAGAGTCTGGCCTTTGTTTCTTTGATTAAATCAGGAGTCTTTGATGACCTTGCCTCAAGGGAAAGCCTAGGCCATGCGGGTTTAAGTGGCATGTTTGTAATGCTTTTAGGTCACATGGGGTGAGTTGCATGTTGTGATGACCATTGACCCTGAAAAGAATATATAAACTCCAGTGGTTGGTGTCTTCCCTTGGGACTCTCACTCCGTTAAGAGCCCCCTGGCTTGTTGATGCTTTCCTGGTAACTATGAATTGTGATTTGAATCAGACAAGGTCTGTTTGTTGATGTTTGTAATTTCTAATTTGTTTGTGTTTGCTCTGAAGTTTAGGTTGCTGGTTTTTCCTCCTGAACTAAATGAACGATATTTGTATGTGTGATTAAAGTGAGATCGTTAACCCCTTAACGTTGCTTTCCTTGGTAAAGTGGATCAAAGAACCTGTGTTAGCAGTCTTCTGTGTGTTGGTTGTTGTTGGTTTTACACAGCCACAGTAGCTGCTAGCAAAATTGTTGTTACAGTAGCACAGATAATAAGTGTCTAAGGACAAATTTGAACTCAGGTCTTAGCTTCCAACCTTATCATTCCACTAAAACCCCCTCTCCAGTTACTAACGATCTCTTTGTTGTCAAATCCAGTGGCTTTTTCTCAATCCTCATTCTCCTTGACCTCTCTGTAGCCTTTGACGCTGTTGATCACTCTCTTCTCCTTGATACCCTCTTCTCTTTAGGTTTTTAGGACCATTCTCTCCTGGTTTTCCTCTCTGTCTCCTTTACTGGATCCTTCTCCACATCACGCTCTCTCACTGTAGGTGTCCCCCAGAATTCTATCCTGGGCCCTTTTCTCTTCTCTTATTATACTGCTTCACTTGGTGATCTCACCAGCTCTATGCTGATGATTCTCAGATCTGCCTATTCTGCTTCAAACTCTCTGCAGACCTCCAATCTCTCATCCCCAACTGCCTTTTAGATAATGCAAACTTGATGTCTAGTAGACACCTTAAACTCATTATGTCTAAAACAGAATTCATTAACTTTCCCCCAAATCTACCCCTCTTTCTACCTTTCTCATTACTGGAGAGGACAATATCATCCTCCCAGTGTCTCAGGCACACAACCTATGAGTCATACTGGATTCCTCACTTTCTCTCCTCCCCTCCCATACCATATCCAATTTGTTGCCAAGGCTATTGATTTCATCTTTGCAACATCTCTAGAATATACCCCTCTTCTCTTTTCTGTCACTACCACCGCTCTAGGGCAGGCTTTCATTGCCTAACATATGGACTACTGTAATAGCCTGCTAGCAGCTGTGTCTGTCTGGCTCTCTCCCCTTCCAATCTTCCTCCATTTAGCCACTAAAATCATTTTCCTAAAATGTAGGTTTGATCCCCCACTCACTACTAAATAAATTCCAATGATTCTCTATTGCCTCCAGAAGCAAATACAAAATGCTCTATTTGGTATTCAAAGCCCTTCAAAGCCTAGTCCCCTCATACTTTTCCAGTCTTCTTACACCTTGCTCTTCAACACGTACTCTTCAATCCAATAAAACATTGGTCTCCTGGCTGTTCCACAAATGAGATACTCCATCTCTTGGCTCCAGGCACATTTTCTGGCTGTCTCCCATGCCTGAAACCCTCTCCCTCCTCCACTCCAACTATTGACCTCTCTGGCTTCCTTTAAAACCCAACTAAAATCCCATCTTCTACAGGAAGTTTTCCCTAACCCTTCTTAATCACCATTGCCTTCCCTCCGTTAATTACTCAACTTAAGCTTGCATATTTGTTTGCATATTGAATCACTCCTTGAGGTCAGGGACTTTGTTTTGCCTCCTTTTTGAATCCCTGGCATTTAACACAGTGGCTGGCATATAGTAGGCACTTAATAAATGCTTATTGATTGATTGACGCCAATTCCAGTGCCTTATTAATTATGGTACATGGCTAATTAAACTGAGTCTCAAAGGGCTAAAGGGGTTCCAAGAGATAGAAGTCCCAAGAAAAAAAGTGTTCCAAACATGAGGGACAGAGTTAGTATATGGAATGAAACCATTTTGACTTAAGTGTATATACCATGCGAGGGGCTTGGAGATTAGGACCACATTGTAAAGATCTTTAAATGCCAAACATAGGTTTGTATGTTTTACTAAAGGAAATGAGAAAACACTGATCCTTCTGGAGCAAAGGAGTTCCACGGTCTAGCCTGCTTTAGGAACTGAATCAGTTTGGCATCATGTAGATGATGAAGGATTGTGGAGTGAATTAGTAAAACAAACTACTGGGGGCAACTAGGTGGCGCAGTGAGTAGAGCACTGGCCCTGGAGTCACGAGGACCTGAGTTCAAATCTGGCCTCAGATACTTGACATACTTATTAGCTATGCGAGTTTAGGCAAGTCACTTAACCCCAACTGCCCTACCTTCCCCCCTCCAAAAAAACGAAAAAACCAAACTACTAACAGCTTACTTCTTTGGGATGAAATATCAAGTAGTTGGTGTTTTTACGAAATGACTGCATGGGGGGGGGGGCGGGATTAATTCATGTCAAAATATAAAAGGATAAATATCCCATACTTAAAACATGGATAAGTCGTAAAACTGTCTTTTTCTTGAGAGTGGTTGATTACTAATCAATGACAGATTACTGTAAACGGAATGCTCTGTCAGCCACTGGCTAATATAAGTGCAAGTGCTTTATGTCTAGTTGACATTTTTAGCCAATAGATACTCCCTTTTTGAGCCTTTACCCCAGCCTACCATTTGAACTTTAAGATAGATTGAGGTTTTCTCTTCCTGACGGAACCAGATGAGGATCAGAACTGAATACAGAGGAAGCTTTGGCTCACAGCTACATTTAATAGACCAATTCAGGTTCAAATACTGAAGTTTTAAGGACTTTGGTTAAATAGACTGGTTAGCACCAGGGTTTCCTTATGATGCCTTAGGAACAAAATAACCAAATTATGATAATCTCGATCCTCTCCCCAAGTCCCAGAGTAGCTAAGAACACTCATGTGGGGTAGGAGGGTTAAAGAATTAAGTGGGGAAGGATGCCCTGAAATTCATCTACCTCTTATTAGGATTGTCCAGAATAGTATTTGGCCTGCCTTCTACTACCTTGTAATAATATCTCTCACCTTGTTATCCATTTATTTAACTCTTGCAAATTGACAAAACTTTCTGTATTTAAACTGAAACTCATTCTCTTACTAGCTTCTCTGATACACCACAGCATCTCTCAAAGCAGCATCTACATAGCATGTGGATATTGGTATACATCAGAGATAAGTGGAATACCAACCATTATCACAACCCATCTATGTAATTCAGTAGATAAGTCTTAGAAATTTTGTGAGGGTAACATGCTTATGGCCATAGGCTCAATAAGTGTCAGAGGCAGGATTTGAAAACAGGGCTTCCAGCACTCTATCTACTATGGCACACTGTAATGGCAAGCAAAGTGGGACTTTTTTGCTGTTTTTTTTCTTTTGAAGCGCTTCTCAGCACTAAGGCAATCAAGTGCCTTTGATTAAGTCTTGCCTTTGATGGAATCAAAAGTCTTTGATGACTTGCTTAAGTCACAAGAAAGTCTTAAGTCACATGAGTTTGAACCACATGGTTGTGATGCCCTCTGTGGGCTGACCCTGAAGAAGTGTATATATACTCTGAGGTTAGCATTTTGCTTTGGGACTCACTCACTGGAAGAGTGTTTGTGTGATTCAGCCAGATGAGAATCCAGGTAGCCGTCGAGGAGCCCCTTGGCTTTGAAAACCCAGATGTTGGTGCTTCTCTCTCTGGTAACTATGCACCAACAGTTAGAAGCCCTGTCTGCTGATTTGTGTTATTTGCTCTGTCTTTATAATTTCTGCTTGTAATTTCTGTTTGTGTTTTCTCTAAAGTTCAGGGTGCTGATTTTTCCCCCTGAACTAAGTGAATGACATATGTATGTTTAATTAAAGTAAGACTGTAAACCCCTTAAAGTTGCTTTCCTTCAGAAAAGCAGATTGAAGAACCTGTGCTAGCAGCTTTCTTGTGTGCTAGCGTGTTGCTGGTCTCACACCTCCACAGCAGCTTCTAGTAACATCGGTGTTGCACGCACTGCATCTGGTATATGCAATAATCATAAAATAAATATTGGTTGGCTGATTGTTTAACTAAAAGTTTACCACCAATTTTTTTAATACAGGAAAAGCCTTGCATTGCTGGCATTTCATTTCAGACTACATTTCAACCTCAAAAAAAACTAAAAAAATGAAATAAAAGTATATTTGTTGGAAAGGCAGAAAAAAGTCACAACTTATGCAGCAATACTGAAATAAATAGGCTACTCACGTTGGGCTGTTCGTGACTTTTTTTTCTCAATGAATGTCTTGACAGTGTCCTTTAAATCTACTTTCCCATCATCTATAAAAGAGAAAAAACATAATTTACATTTTTAGTAGACAGATAAGCAGACCTTCCAAAGCCAAATCTACAAAGTGGCAGCCATTTGTACACAAATGGTAATGTGTAAAACTCACAAATCGCCTCATTGCTGTTCGTTACAGCCTATTCAGATAGTCCCTGCATTTGGCAGCATCTAGCCATTAGCTGGAAGTAAAGCAGTTCAATTCTCCTCTCCAAATATAACAGTTAACCATGCTAGCAGAGCAGCAAACTACATATAATATGGTTTCCTCTTCTAATAATTTGGATGGTCCCCCCTCTGTCTCTAAGAATCTCCATCTTGCCTTTGTTAGAAAGATATAAAGTTTGTCCTCCACAGAAAGAAACGTCTGGTAGTCACATGATTAGAAGACAGTGCTGAGAAAAGAAGAAACAATTCTCAAAAGTAGAACTGTAGTTAAAAGGAGGGCAAAGAGTAAGCTAGACCTGCAGCATGCATGCTTAATAGCTTCACGTATAGTAGCTGACACACCCCACATAAAATTAGAGGCTCATTATCTGTACATGCATCGCATGACGGGGAGGGAGACCATGTCAAAGAGCAATACATAATGGCAACATACAGGAGATTGTAACCGCAGAAAAGCTGGGACCAATCCCAGCTCTGAAGGGATGGACCAGAAACGATTAACCTTATAAAAACTTGCTCTGCTTCTGTATCTTGGCCCCTGTGCATTCCAGCATGGGTGACCCACCTCTTGAGAGTCACAACAAATCTTTCCTTCACTCACTCCTGTGTAAAAATTTTATTTATGGACATTTCCAACACCTTCAAGGCCCAGTTCATGTGTTATCTCCTTGCTCCCATTAGTTGTCAGTACTCTCTTTTGCCTCTTCCTGAACTTCTCAAAATATCATGAATATACTTATCCATTTACATGGTCCATCTACCTAGGAAAATATAAGCTTCTTGAAGGCATGGACTTTTTGTTTGTTTGTCTTAGCATTCCCTAGTACCTAGCATAGTAACTTGCATGTAGAAAGTGCTTAGTAAATGCTTTTGGGGCATATTTGAACATATTCTAAATAGGTTGCGTCGCCTATCCTAAAACATAACTATATACATGATAGTTAGTATAAAAGTGGTATTAGTGCTCTCAATACCAAAATAATGTGGTATTGTGCATTGTGTTCTATGTGTAATTTATAAGCTCTTGCCCCACCCCACCCCCTTTCACACAGCCAAGCCTGTGGTTCTGAAGGCTTACATCATACCCAAAAGGCTTTAGGGTACCCTTCGGAGTTTGTTGGTATCTTTTATTCTAATGCTATCACCTCAAGCCCCAACTAGCAGTGTTACCTCCATTTTAGAAGGCCAATAATCCCTCCTCCCCTTGTTCCATTTAACCATTTAACATTAAGTACCTTTTACAAAGGAATTATTTACTTCAAAGATACAGCTAGAACAAAATGCAAATATTTTCCCCAACACACCCCTATACCACCTTAACCAGCGGTGGGGGTAGATTAAGCTCAAAACTTAACCCAGTTCCTACCGAGCATCAGTCCCACCACATTCATTTCCAGATGACTGCCTGATGGGCCCACATCTCAGCTATTACTGGGCTAAGTTCCCAAAGATCTATCACTCCCAAAATTGCTCCTTACTTCTCAAGTTATCAATGTTGTGCTGGCTGTGAAACCCAAACTCCAGAATGTTAGGTGGCTAAGTAACCCTTCTGGATCTTTTGAACTCACAAGGTCATAGGCGCCATTCCCTTCACCAATTGCCAGGCTCCCTCAAGAGCACCAAGGCTCAAAGACCATAATTGAGGTTGATAGGATGTTTTGAATGCCTCCAGAGGCATTCAAAGAACCTCTTCTTCAACACATGGTTAACTGACCAGAACCTGTTACAGAATGTCTACCATTGGTCTCTACAATGAATTTACATTACACATCATTCAAAATTCTCCTTGGAGGCAATCCCCCGGTATCCTCCACATGGAGAGATGCCTTCTTCTCTCTGATGTCCTCCAAATGGAGATGCCATATGAGGCAATCTGTGCATATATTAGATTCCCATTATGTATGACTTCTACAGATTTATATATAAAGCCCATCAAAAAGATTTTCCTTCCACTTGTGATAGATTAGTAGAAATTATACCATTTATCTAAAGATTTCATGAAAGGTTATCATAACATACCATTCAACCCATAAGAAAGAACCCAAAAGAATGATGTGTTTGTCTTTGTGTTATGAGATTTGGCATCTAAGGCTTGTTATTTGAATTCTGAGAGGCCTAAGGAAAAGGTTTCCCCAGCATGGATTCTGGGTAGGTCTACAGACTATGGGGTCTTACTAGTCAAGTTTGCATGGTATCTATGAAATTATCCTGGGAAGGTCTCCTCAGGACCAGTTCTAAGTGAAATAGACACTTTCCTCCTTCCCTCCAGTGCTCCACCAGCCCCTGTAGAACAAAATAACATAGTTCTATACCCTTTCTAGGGGGTTCCAATCTTACAGGATCCTGGGTATCCTGACGTCTGTGTCACTCTTTAGATACTTGGATGCATGTGTGTAAGGAGGAAAACAGAAAGAGTGCAAAGGAATAGGGAACTAAAACCTACATACCATACAAAGGTTCTTTGGGAGCTCCTGGACTAAGTCAACCATAATCCTTGCCATCAAGGAGCTTATATTATGGGAAGGGTCTCTTTATTGTTAAGTCATTTCAATCGTGTTTGACTCTTCGTGGCCCCATTTGGGGTTTTCTTGGCAGAGATACTGAAGTGATTTGCCATGTCCTTCTCCAACTCATTTTACAGATGGAGAAACTGAAGCAGTGTCAAGTGACTTGCCCAGGGTCACACAGTTACGTGAGGCCAGATTTTAACTTAGGAAGATGAATCTTCCTGATTCCAAGCCTGGTGCTCTATTCACTGTACCATCTAGCTTTCCATTATAGACAGTTCAAATTCCTGGTGGGGTGCTAGATCATCAAAACATTTCCTGGGGTGCCAGATGAATTTCTAAAGTATCCAACAACCTAAAACTGACAAATGATTTAAAATAATCTGGCTGACAGCAACTTCAGGGCAGTAAGAGGCTTTCTGTGGCAATCGCTTTGCAACAAAAAATCAGCACAGGTTCCCTACTGACACACCAACACAAAAAGACCATGGGCATAAAAAAATAAGCGTGATGAAGAGTAAACAACAGGGAGGGGGACTCAAGAATTAAGACAGAAAACTCCATATGATGATGGAACCCAGAAATAGGTATACTGAGATAAGATACAAATACCTGATAACCTGATATAGTACCATGGAGATAGTGTTACTTCTAGGGAATCGATGGAAGTGCCATCTACTACTTTATCTTAATATTCTGTCTCCTCCCCTCTCCCATATGATTTCCTCCCACAACTCCAACCCCCCATAACTATTCTATTATCATTGTACTCCTTGTAGTATTTCTTGTCCTGAATGGTGGAGATGAGGGAAGTCATAACTTTGTCTATAATAGCTAGCGTAATGATAACAGCTAGCATTTATATAGAACTTGAAGATTTGAAAAATACTTTAGATATCTCATCTCATTTGACCCTCACAACAAGCCCTAGAGGGAGATAGTATTATAACCTCCATTTCACAGCTGAAGAAACTAATGTTGAAAAAATGGAAATAATGTGTTTTTGGACATATTTTATAAATATCGACTTGATAGACAAATGAGCTACTTACCATCAGGTTCAACTAATTTTAGTGTTTCTTCGAGAGCTTCATCAGTTAACTCAATCCCCAAGGATTCCATGGTAGGTGACAAATCTTCGAGAGCAATTTTCCCATCAGTGACTTTGGAAAGAACTGTACATGCATTTTCTATTTCTACAGGTGAATAAAAACCCAAGTGTAAACATATTAAGTTACTGAGTTTCCAAATAAAGAAGTCTAAAGAAAAAATCTCGAGATAGAAAATGTATTCATTTTCTAGATCTATGATCCTTGGATTTGAGGCTGTATCAAAGAGGTTTGAGAACTAAAAGGTTTCCCAAGCTTCTACTTAGAATTACAGAAGAATAAAACGTTAGCACCCGAAGGTATCATATAAAATAAAAATACTCATTCCTTCTGATAAGAAATAATACATGACCTTATTGTCATAATTCATGCCCTTAAATAAAGGGATAGACCTATGATTTTTAATCATGGAATTCTATGATTCCATGAATTTTTTTTCTTCAGACTTGTTGGTTACCAAATAATGCCAGCTAGTTACAAAGTTAATGCTGCAAAGAGGTTCATGATAATCTATGATTATCCACAAACAGATTTCAAAAGCCTCGTGGTCAAGTGAAGTTGGGTAGGTTTTGGGATGGTTGGGATATTTTCTCCCCTTCCCTCTTGATTAGACTGTGAACCTTAAGAAATGGATAATCTACAGATTTTCCTGTTTCCAATTTAGAAATGGGTTTGAATAGTAGAATGCTTGGCCAGCTAACAAGATTGTAGGGAAGCTGGTTAAAACCTATGGTTTTTCAAGGCCTCCCAAGGATTCTGTAATATTTTATAAATATTTCAAGTATAAACTGCACCAAATCCTTTCTCCACTGTCCAGTGTGGCTAAACACTGTAAAGAATGGTAAAAAGTACAAGTAAAGCAAGTTACAAAATAGACCCCATTCCCATGGGGTTCCTCCAGATTGGGCCTTGGCCTAATAATGTATACAATGACTCAGAGAGGAAAAATTTCTCATTATTTTCCCTGATCTTAATTTGAGTCCCTAAACTGGCTCTATAATTCCTGAAGTTTCATGAACGACAATACTGGGCAGCAAATTTTACTTACACTTCAAAGCCTCACTTATCTCCTCTCCCTCTAGAAAGCCATTTCTCTTTCTTTGTGTTCTGCATATCTGGCCAAAACTAATGACTGGACAAATTTTGCCCATTCTTCAAGGTCTAGTTAAAACTCTTTCCTCTATTAAAAGCCTTTCCTAAATCACTCCATCCCACAGAAATCTCCATTGTTTTTTTTTTGTAAAGACCTAGAGTCCTAAAAAGTCAGGATAAATGAAATTATAGATTTGTCAATGGAAATACCATGTGTCCTCATATATAAGAGTATATGACTTGATCGACAATGAAGTACTCATTGTCAGTTACCATCAAAGTGGCTGGTCTGGCTGTCACCATCAGGGGATACTGCTTGGGTCATTGATGGTGATAGCCAGCCCAGCTCATGATGATCACTGATGTTGAGTACTCACATGTTCTTTCTTTTTTTCTGGTCAGAATTTCATTCTTGAGAATTTACCATCTCTCCCCGAGATAAATTCCCCTGAAGTACTTTAGGCCATAAGTTCCTATTTTTTCTCCAAATTCTTTGAAATTTGGACTCCCAAAATCTTTAGTACTTTCCCTTGCCTTCCCTTCCCTTGCCTTCCCTTCCCTTCCCTTCCCTTTCCTTCCCTTCCCTTCCTTCCCTTCCCTTGCCTTCCCTTGCCTTCCCTTCCCTTCCATCATCTCTTCTCCTCTTCTTTTCAAGATCTCTATTAATAATACTTATTATTTGTACCACTCACAGAACAATTGCTTTCTCCTAATATCCCCTTTCATTGCCTTGGGAGATTTCTGGTGATATTATTTTGTATAGTTATTTAACTAGTGAAAAGTTAACTTTTCTGAATCTGCACCTTATTCTCTTGGGACCACAATTTGCCCATCAACCAAATCATTCTATACACAGGAGCCACAGAAAAAAAATTTTGTTTGGCCAATATAGTTCATGAACAAAATATTTTTTTAATTAGCAAGGAATTTGATATTCTTAGATTTCCATGTAAGACAATACTCTCGTGTTTAAAAGAGCTGAAAGTGAGGGGAAAGGGGAATTATGGAAAAGATATATAAGGTTAAGTTCCTATTTAAAGTCACAGTGTGTGTATCAACACAAAAGTGGGAAGATTCACTAATACTCACGTTGGCCTTTTAATACATCTTTGCTTGAAATCAATTTGTCGACTATGTCCTGAAACTTCACCTTTCCCTCTTCTAGAAAAGGGGAAAAATGAAAATAACTCAGACTTTGTAGAGGCAGGTATGCTTTATAAACTCGGCCCCACGCAGCGCATTATAAAGTAGAACTCTGGTATTTGTCCTGTGAACTGCCTGAGGTACTTTAGGAATATTTTAAGTTTGAACCACACTAGATCCTATACCCACTGGCCAATGTGTCTGAGAGCTTCTAAGGAAAGGAAAAGGTATGAGTGAATCATGTTATGGAGTTCTCCTCCATGGTGTTCTTATGGGGATCCTGCAGAGCAGACTTTGGCTTAGGAATACTGATGAAGACCCAGGCAATGAAGACTTCCTAGGTCCCAGTATGATCCTAGAGTTCCTGAAGTTCCATTATTGGTACTGTTGGGAAGCAAATTTACGCATTCCTCAATGCCTATCTCATTCCTTTCCTTTTCTGTAAAACAATTTTTCTTTGTGTTCTATATATGCAACCCAAATAAAAAGTTATCACAGAAACTAACTTGAGAACAATCATCTCTCACCATCTCAGATTTTTTTTACATTTTTAATCCCTCCTCAATCATTTATAATTCTGTATCTGTGAATTCACAGAATCACAAAATGAGTTGGAAAGGGGCAGCTAGGGGGCACAGTGGATAGAGCACTGGCCCTGGAGTCAAGAGGACCTGAGTTGAAATCTGACCTCTGACACTTATTAGCTGTGTGATTCTGGGTAAGTCACTTAACCCTGTTTGACTCAGTTTCCTCATATGTAAAATGAGTTTGAGAAAGAAATGGCAAACTGCTCCAGTATCTTTGCCAAGAAAACTCACAAATGGGGTCACAAAGAGTTTGACATAATTGGAAAATGACTGAACAACATCAAAATGTGCTGAATACTGCTGAGCAAGTGAGACAGTCTCTGCTCTCAAAGCAGCTCATGCTCTTACTGAAGGACATGACACACAGAAGCAAGGTAGATGTTTCTTAAGTTCAGAGGATAGGAACAGAACAAATGTTAAAGCCTAGTGATACACTGTCTTCCTGGAAGGATTGTAGCCGATGACTCCTTGGCTCATTCAGTCATTATAAGCGCCCATGTTTGCTTTGGGGAGTAGAGGATAGCAAGAGCTTTGTTTTAAAGTTAGTAGAATGGGATTCTAGATTCCCTCCTGCAAGGCTGAGGATGAGGGAAGGGGGCAGTGCATGTTTGGAGAAGGAATAAAAAAAGTAAACTGTCATATATATTTTATTTTTAAAATGACAAGATAGTGAAGCAGCCGAGGCAAAATCTAAGTAAAGAGCATCTGAATGACAGCAAGAGAAGGAAATGAAGAGGAAAATGAAGTGACTGAGAGTTTAAATTCTTCAGTAAAGTTTTTCACAAAGAGGAGAGTACAGTTACGGTTATCGTTAGGGTTTAGCAGAATTCTACTAATTGCCGACAAAAAGTATGCATTAGACAGAAGTCTGTGTTAGACAAGAGAAAACAGACAGAAAAGTCCTTCACTCTCTGGTGATAGCACCTGGGCTGGCTCCTGGTCCAGAGAACAGCTGAGCTAACTAGGCTGTTTTCCACGGCAGTGGGCAGCAATAGTTAGCAAGAACAACAGACTTCTGAGGGTCTGTGCTTTAGCAAGAATAGAGGGTGAGAGGAATGCTCTGGAGATGTGGAGGGATTGCAATGAAAAGAGTAAAGCACAAAAAGAATGTGTTTTATTTTGGAAATCTACACATTTGGACAGTACGAGTTGGTCAAGGACAGGAGGAGCAACTCACAACTCTCCCACTAGACTGTCAGAATGAAGTGCTATTTGAAAGAAAGGAAGAAATCCTTTAAAAGAAAAACAAAGAATAGTACGAGGAGAGACAGAAATCCCAAGCTGTCATGATGCTGAAGAGTGGAAGAGTGTGATGAGGGAGAAAAGTAGGGTGTCTAGACTGAAAGAGCTTTAAGGAATGAAGTTATGTAACAGGTTAGGTGCTCCAAGGAAAGATGATAATGATTCACAAATGCTTCCAGGGACAACGCTGGACACAGATCAGAGACAAGTCTTGGCAGATGGTGACTTCCTTAGCCCCTGGTGGAGATAGCCTGGACTCTGAGCCCAAGAGCCCAATGAATAGCATGCCTTCACACACACACACAGACACATAGACACACACACACAGACACAGACACACAGACACAGACACAGACACAGACAGACACACACACACACACACACACACACACACACACTGAGGCTACTAGCCCTGTTTCTAGGTTGGCCTTTGCAGTCATCAATAAAAGGGGCAATTCTAGTAAAGAAGGGGCTCACCATCCCTCCCACCACCAATACCAATTCCTGACCAACTGCCACCACACTGGAGCATATGAGTCAGTCTAACTAAAGTAGTAAGGCACCTTGAGGAAGAGACAGGAGGTGACATGTTCTGGACAGGTGAAACTATTTAAATCACCATCCACGTAGACCCTGGTGGAGGCATCCCAAGATACAGAGCCTAAAAACTTTGAGAATTCAACACTCCCAGACCACCGATCCTGCTTCCAGCCTGGCCTCCACAGCCATAGTTCAGGGAAGTAACCCCTGTGGACATGTGACCTGGCAACTTTCTCTGATGTACTATAATCTCCACTTCCTCAAAAGACACACTAATGAAGACCCAAAAAGAAAATTCTTGTTACCCAAGTATTTGGCATCATCAAATGGTTTAACACTAGAAGCCGAAATGGTTTTATTAATGGCATTAGAGAAGATGAGTTATGTAACATATTAAATGACATTAAACAAGATATATTGTGTCTTATTCAATCATCTCAGTTGTGTCCAATTCTTCATGGCTTCATTTGGGGTTTTCTTGGCAAAGATACTGAAGTGGTTTGCCTTTTCCTTCTCTGGACCATTTGACAGATGAAGAAACTGAGGCAAGCAGGGTTAGGTGACTTGCCCAGGGTCACACAGCTAATAAATGTCTGAGGCCAGATCTGAATTCAGGAAGATAAGTGTTTCTAACTTCAGCCTTGGTACTCTATCCACTGCACCACCCAGCTGCTTTTTTAGTTTAAAGTTGTTACAAGATTTCACAACCAACCATTATCTCACAATAACATTATTACTGCATTATAACTGCATTCCATTTTAAAGTCACAGACCTTGCTATAGTTTTATCTATACATTCATACACATTTGGAGTACTACTCCTATGGAATTCATTGTCATACCCCATAAAAGATTGCTTCACCTAACATTGTGATCTTGTATAGTTAACTAAAGACATTTGATGGTGTGTGCCTGTGAGATAGTGTTTTATACATCAGGGTGGGAAAGAGTGGGAAACTTTATCAACTTCTTCTTCCTCCTCCCCCTCTCCCTACCTCCTGATACTCTCATACTGTCTTTCTATTCTTCCTTCCAAGAAGAAGAAATGTGAACATAGAGCCACAATCACCCAACACCTAACTCTTGAACTTGTTGGGATGACAGTAATTTTAATTATTCTAGCTGAAAGAATACAGATGTTCTAAGCAAACAACTTGAGATTTAGCTAAAATACTCACCATCAGGTTTAATGGATTCTATAGTATCTGCAAGCTTTTCTTTACTTAACTCAACCCCCATGCTCTCCAGGGTTGGTATCACATCAGCAATGTTGACTTTCCCATCAATGATATTAGTAACAATATTTTGTGCATTCTGTATTCCTATATGGATATAAAAATTCAAGTATAAAACTAGTCAGTTGATGAACCTAAAGAAACCCTTAGTTTGTGGGGTGGGCCAAATCTGGACTTCAGTGAAGTATATTAACTAAATAATCCATGTGTTCCAGCTGTGTACTATTAAAAAAATCAGTTTTTTGATGAAATATCAAATTAGTCAATTAATCACTGCCACAGGAACAATGTTAATCCAGTCCAACAATAATAGGGCATAGAACATTTAAAGTATGGAGTGTGCCTAGAAGCTCTTTAGCTCTTCAGAGAGGCTTATCAGAAATCAATGCCAGCTATAAACTGAATGCTTACAAAGAGATTCTCAATGATACTCAACTAGTAGTAAGCCGACTTATTTCAAATGTTTTATGGTCCAGTGTGAATTGCAGGCCAATGGACAGCACTTTCTTCCCCTTGCAATCTGTCTATGCTTTTAACTTCAAGGATCTCCTGAGGTTGCCCTACCTTGGGAGTTCAGGTAAGAACCAGGATCACATGGATAGCCAAGCTTTAGCTCATAGCTTTCTTTAGAGGATCCATTCTTGGCCAACTGACATAATTCCCTGGGCTTGCCTGAAAAGGCTCGTTGCTGAAAGTTTAGGTTGCAGAATTTTAAAGAACAAGAATGGTGCCATTCTCTTCTGCTTCCCACTCTTTTGCAGAGAAGTCAATGGATGCAGAACAACGTACATATTTTCAGACTTTTTCAATATACTGATCAGCTTTGCTGATTTTTTTCTTTTTTCTTTAAAAAAGTTCTTTATTACATGGGGGGGTGACTCTCTGGGAAGCAATACTGAGAAGAAATTTAGGTAACACAGAAAAAAAAGCATCAAAAAGTATTTGCAAAAAAGAAAAGAAAAGATTAGCTCCTGGACTGAGATTTCTTTACTATTTAAGGAACATTGTAAATCCAAACCAGATTAAAACAAAAACAAAAAACCCTAAACCCAGACTAGATTCTCTCCCTTTATGAACTAGAAAAGATAAGAAACTCTAAGGTAGAGGGATGCACATCAGCCTTGATAGATCACTAAATTGACCTTGTATGGGGATCCTCCATGACAAATCTTGGCCTGAGAGTGGAAATGAAGACATAAGCAAGAAATGACTTTGCTTATCCTGGCTCCAGTCTGAATCCCTGAGTTGGCTCTTGAGTCCTCTTTTTGGGAATCACAAACTTTAATTAGCAAATTTGGGCTATGCTTTAAGGCTTAGATCAATAACTGCCTCCTCCATGAAATCTTCTCAGTTCGTGCCCACTCAAAGAGATTTATCTTTTGGTCTGTATCGCTCATTAGACAATTAGTCTTGTAATAATACTTGTAACTTCATTGTATACATTTACTTGATTCTTTTGCTGTTCTTTAACTTTTCTGTGTTTATGCCTTGCTGCCTTGCCTCTTTAACTAGAATATAAGCTCCCTGAGGGCAGAAAACATTTCTGATACATCTTCTACAGTATCTAGTAAGATACTATTTACACAAAATATTTGTTCAGTAAATATTGGTCGATTCATTGATTGAACCAATAAATTAACAAGGACATTTAAGTACCTACTATTTGCCAGGCACTAGAGGTAGACATTGTGAATAACCCAAAATTCACCAAAATAAAGAATATACAGCAAGACACCCAGCATTCCTAGTTTGCCAGACTTAAGCCCATTATAGAAAGGCTAAAACTGAGAAGAAATGGAGATGGTGAAAGTTCAATAAAATGTTTTCCCATTTGTATAAAATTGTAACATATGCCCCGAAACAGAGAAAAGAAAAGTTATACTCACGGTGGCTCTTTGCAAAGTTTTCTGTCTTCATCAATTTCTTGGTAAAGTCCTTAAATTCTATTTCTCCTTCATCTGTAAAAGGGAGGAAACACAATTAAGATAGTCCACTGGAGATACAGGTAGACCTTATGAACAGAATAAAGTAGGCAAGGGATCCCAGGAAGTAATATGACAGTCATTTCCTCCTAACAATTTGATTGGCATTTTTCTTACATTATCTTTATCTTGGCTCTGCTCTCTCTCCCTCTCCCCCTCTCTTTCTTTTTTTCTCTCCCTCTTTTCCTCCCTTCCATGCTAGTTCTCTTCTCCCTGAAGTCCCTGCCCTGTGGCCCTGTACTCCTGACCAGAAATAAGTTTGCCAGATCTACACACACTCAAGCAGCCTGAGAATTCGAGTCACTCAAATTCTGAATGGAGACATAAGACAGTAAATTGTCTTGTCCTTCTACAAGTGCTGATTTGATTCTCATTCCTTGAGCAAGGTATAGGGAAAGGAGAAACTACACAGGCAACGGCCAACATAGAGTTCTTGGTCCTACCTGATTATTAAAGGCAAGTGTTGGTCAGTGGCTGTTGATTAACAGGGCCACTTGGCTACATTGTCTTAGTTTGCTAGGAAATTTTCCTGATACTGGCATTTCTCTATGTGTCTTCCCCTATATCCTGCCTGACTAAAAGTCAGACAGGAGATAGGCGGTATTATGTCTCTGTTTTCCTTCTCTGAGCATCTTGTAAGCTATAGCCACCCTTGATACCTCCCTTCCCTCCACAATGAGATTGAAAACGGTCAGTTTTCAAGTAAGGGCAAAACGTGTGATAATAAATGCATTCAGACCCAGCCCAGGCTGCATTTTGAAAGGGCAATTATTTTCACACTACTTTATCACCTGAAAGGCGTACTCGAAAACCTCAAATATAACTTTCAAATGACGATGGAAAGCCTCCTTCCTTCTCTTGTCTCTCTAGAGGACCTGGTAAGGTAATTTACACTCAAGGAGAAGCCTGGGAAGAAGCCGAGGCTACAAATGCCTCAAGGGCATTGTCTCAGCAAAAGAATTTTTTTTTCATTTTGCCTTGTTCAGAAGAGTTATGTTTATAGAGATGAGAGTCAATTGGCCATGGGGAAGGATCCTTAAACCTTTGGGTCAGTAAACAGTTGGAGTCTTTTACTGACCTAAGTCCCACAATTAACATGCACTCATAACCTGGATCTAACCATCATTCCCTTTCTGTGATCAATAACTCTGACATTTCTCTTCATCTGATCATAACCTCCCAACATTCCATTTCTCTCCATGTCTTAGCCTTCCTACACCTACTCTTTGCCTTCAACATGACCTCCAGTTTCTCCATCTATCAATACTTTTCTCTCTGTTCTGATTTCATTTTCTACCCTTCTCAACCTCAACCCTATAGTTAAACCACTTTTAACCATGCATTGTCCTCTATGCTCAAATCCCTTACCTCGATGTCTTAATCCCTTTTTCTCCTGTCACATACCAAATCTGTTCACCTTAGTCAATTCCCATTCATGTCCTACAAAATGGAGCTAGAGGAAGTCCCACAACCCAACTTACTGGGTACTTTACAAATTTATGTTATCTAACCTCAATACACTACAGCAAAGGAAGTCTCCCTAATGATTCCCTGTACCAATCCCCACAGAAGCTGCTCCAAACCCTTTCTTCTCGCCTCAAAATTCTATACCTTACCCTAACCTCTTCCTATACTCTCTCAGCTGAGGACTTCACCTCTTTCTTTACTGAAAAAAAAATTGAGGCATTTTCTCTAAGTTCTCACTTCTCTTTTCATCTCTAAACTTCTTTATATACTATGTCTCATTTTCTCCTCCTTTCCTCCAAGGCCTGGTAATGAACTGGCTCCTCTCTTTGCAAAAGGCAATCCTTGTACTCATGCCTTTGATCCCACCCTGGTAGATTGTCCCCTTAACCATCTCCCTGATTACTAATCTTCAAACTTTCCCCATCTACTAATTCTATCTCAACAGTCTTTAAACGTGCTCAAGTTTCCCTCATCCTTAAAAATCTTTCCTTTAGGGGGCAGCTAGGTGGCACAGTGAATAGAGCACTGGCCCTGGAGTCAGGAGGACCTGAGTTCAAATCCAGCCTCAGACACTTGACACATGTACTAGCTGTGTGACCTTGGGCAAGTCACTTAACCCCAATTGCCCTGCCAAAAAAAAAGGGCAAAAAAAATTTTTAAAAATTTTTCCTTTATACTACCATTTCCTATATTTCTCTGCCCTTTATCAACCAAACTTTGAGTAAAAGCTGTCTGGATTTGCTGTCTCCAGTTCTCTCACTCACTCCTCAATCCTTTGCAATCTGACTTCTGATCTCATAATTCAATTGAAACTGTTTCCTCAAAGTGATAAACATTCATAAGCCTTAGTTTTATTACACTGGAGATTGAGTACAATCCATTTTTCCAAGTCTAGTCTTGATTATAGTCCATAGGTTTTCAGTTAAGTGATGAATTAGATAGAGGGCTGTCCCTTGAGTCAGGAAGACCTGAGTTCTGATCTAGCCTTAGACATGTTTCTAGCTGTGTGACCTTAAATTCCATTTGTTTTTATTTCCTCAACTGCAAAACAGGGATAATAATTACACTTATCTCCTAGGGATGTTGGGAGAATCAAATAAGATATTTATAAAGCACTTAGCAGTGCCTGGCATTAGTAGGTACTATGTAAATGCTTGCTATTAAATCAGGTAACTTCCCAGGCTATTCAAGCATATTTATCTCTGTCTTGTGAATAAATTTCTTAACCTTTGATTAAATTAAAGTAAATTTCTTAACTATGTTGTGTGACAAAGTGTAAAATCATGTTGCAGTATTACAACACCATTTGGGAGTTTCTATAATTCTGGGGGGAAAATTGCTTCTCAGTATATACTTATTAGAGTTTATCATTCACTCATTGGGAACAGGTCTTCCAGTCCTACTGGAAGGGAAAAAATATTGCTAAAACATTTTCTTAGATGGATGATTACAATCTGGTGAACATACCTAGATCCTACAAGTTCAATTGAACTTCTGATATAGGTTTTATTATAGCCTCAAATGAAGAAATAAGTTTCATAAGTAAAAGTGACCTTTTCCCAATTTTTAGTCCTCTAGTTTTTGCATTATGTATCGTTGTGATTTTTCTTCACAGTCATGGTTAGTAGCCCTTTTATTTCTTTTTATTGGTATTCCTGCAGCACTGAAATTCCTATGTGAAGGAGCCTACAACAAACCTTCTACTTGTCAGGTCCCTGAGAAGATCTTCACTTATTTTCTGAGGATTCATTAGATATTTTTTCTGTAATAGTTTGTTAGTTCTTGACCTTAACATACGGCAGGCTAAGCTTGCTTTTCCTTAAAAGGTGTTGAAACCACCCTCATGACTTAATTGGGCCAAAAGACTAAGAGTAAAATTACAGGCATAGTTTCCTTGTGGCCTAAGAGCAAAAGCCAATCCCCAAAGTCTCCTCTCATGACACCATGTTCTTATGTATCTTGCCTCACAGATTTCCAAGGGCTATAAGCTCAACGTGTGCACTTCTCTCTCCAGATGGATGTAGTCCTGAGGGGATCAAAAGCAGTCAGAGGGAAGAAGGATATTAAATCTGTGGGCATGTAGGATCGAATAGTACTTTTGAACTTAATAGCATGGGATCTTAGAACTCAAAAGGCTCACAACCTAACATCTATCCACCAGAAACTGATAAAAGATATATACTCAGGTCCATTTTTTTCTTTTTTCCTGTTTATGCCAATGGACTTGGAATATTCCTGTATCAGAATCAAGTTCCCCATGCATATAAAGTTATTTTGGGATATTAACGTACTTGACTTGGAATTAAAATACCCAATAGTAAATGTGAATTTTATTCACAAAAGGTCTGTTCCCAGAAAAAACAAGAACAATGATGCCCCAACACAAATATAGCCCAGTTTGCATGTTAGAGAGTGTGTGTGGGGATGAACATGTGGGCTCCATCCCATGGATGGTGAGCCAAATTCCTCTGGCAACTTCAGGATCCATATGTGGCTCAACACTGAAAGGCTTACGTTATGAGACTATCATCCCAAGCAATCTCTTTCTTTGTTACTGAGCAAGACTAAATGACTTAGTAGATTTTTAAAAGGGAGTTGATTCTTTCCTCCTCTCCTTTCCTTTGACTCAGTATGTAGCAAGTATCTCTTTCTTCCAGGGTTTCCCATGAGGGGTGAGGGAAGAAGCTTCCTTATTCCTGCCTAAGTAGAAATTACAAATTGCAAGTCCATAGCAGCTAAAACATATGTGATCTAAGCATAAGCCTAGGCCCTTTCTGCTGGTGGCCTCTTCTGGTGTGTGTGTGTGTGTGTGTGTGTGTGTGTGTGTGTGTGTGTGTGTGTGTGTCCCCAGAGAATAAGAGATTACGCAATGGCCCTGAAGTGGATGTTTCTAGCCTTGGAAACAACACTGGGGATCTGAGAGTTCCAAGGAGCCTGGGATTCTCTGAGATAATGTATCAGGAAGTTTCTGCACTTGAGAGGTTGGTAAGAAAGGTCCGTGGCACCAGGATGGATATTGGTCCAGAGAGTACATAGTGACAGCACCAGTAGTAGGCCTTGGAGGAGGACAAAACAGTGGTGGCAGCAGCAGCAACAGCAGCAGCTTTGTGAGCTCTCAGCCCAGAGATGGTAGGGGTTCAGATAGCTGACCAGAAAGAGAATAAAGGGGATCTTTTGCTGGCATTGAATGGAGCTGGCAGTGACTGGCAACTCTGTTGTCCATAAGGAGTTCTGGGTTGTAGTTCCACAGCAGAAAGAAGTGTGAAAGATAGGTCATAAAGGAACAGGGGACCTGGTCAGAGTTTTAGGGCCAAGAGGAGCACTAACACTTGTAACTGAAAGAGAGCAAGGGCCCTTCCTGGGTAAAGACCAGGATGCAGACCAGAGTAGTGACCACACCTCTTCCTGGATCACACCCCCATGGAAGCACCAAAAACTTGCAGACCTCCAGAATAAGCTCTGAAAACAATAGTATGAAAAAATCTGAAGCTTGGAACAGGGGGTCTCCAGCCCTTGGTGAGCAGACCCCAACTTTAACATAAAGCTCAGAGTCAAAGAAATAGACTGGAAAATGAGCAAACAACAACAACAACAAAAAACTTGACCATAAAAAATACTATGGTGGCCGGAAAGATTAAGATACAAATGCAGAAGACAAATATATGAAAACACCTACAAGCAAAGCCTAAAGAAAAATACTAATTGGACCCAAGCCCAACAAGAATTCCTAGAATAGTTAAAAAAGAAAGAGATAAAGGAGGTAGATGAAAAGTGGGGAAAGAAATGAGAGTAATGCAAGAAAATTATGAAAAGAGAATTAATAGCTTGGTAAAAGAGGTGCAAAAAATATTGAAGAAAATAACACCTTAAAAAACAGAATTGGAATAAGAAGGACTGAGAAAACATTGTGCACAGTAACAGCAATGTTGTAATGATGATCAACTGTGAAAGACTTGGCTACTTTGCTCAATATAATATAAAAGACAGTTCCAAAGAACTAATAATGAAAAAAATGCTATCTACATCCAGAGAGAAAAATGATGAACTCTGCCAAATGAAATATAATTTTCTTTAATTTTACATGCTTTTTTGTAGTATGTCTAATGTAGAAATATGTTTTACATGAGTTCACATTTATAATTGATATCATATTTCTTGCCTTCTCAGTGGGTGGGAGGAAGGGACAGAATTTGAATCTCAGAATTTTAAAAGAAAAGAATGTTAAATATAGATATAACTTTAAAAAAAGAAATAAATTGCAGAGCCAAGGTGAAATATGAAAAGCCAATTTAGCAATCCCTAAAACCTCTTGCTGCACGGTTTGATGTTTAAGTCTCAATCTCCAGGGAATAGTACTTATGTCAATGGCTATTGCTTAAGTCTTTTGCCAATGTGCACTTATAAGTCTCTTGTGTTAAGCATATTGTTTGTGTGGTGGAGGTAATAACTGTCCTATAATTGAATATTTCTATTTCTCCCTTTTGTGTAGACTCTAGACATAAGCCAAACCTAAACTTTATTTAATTCCCCCAGCAGGGGTAGAGAAGGAGAGGAAGAGAAGGGGGAAAAGAGGGGAAGGAGGAAAAAGATAGAGAGAAGGAGAATAGCGTCATAGAGAGACGGAGAGAATCAGACCATGCCCTACTCCTGCATCTCCCTTTGTATACTCATTTCCCCTAACTATACTCTCACCATTACACTTACAGAAGGAGAAACCTATATTTCCATAAGACTGGGTCATTATCACAATCACTGTACTCCAGCTCAGGAGTGACTGAAATTTCAGTTGTGCTGAGAAAAGAATGTGAATCTTCATTTACTATAAACAATTGACCTGTGTTTGTCCTTTGTTTTCAAAGACATCAGGGAAATGATGGCATGACTTTCAGTTAACTTTGATTTGAATGAGGGAGGGCTGTACAAGGTCACCAGCCTCACTTTCTCCTCCAGAGCCATATGGGTCCAGTGACTAGAGATTCATCAGAACTACTGGAGATGATGCAGGATGCAACGGGGAACCCTGGCCCTTTTAGGCTAAGCTTTTTTATGTACTCAGAGTGAGGTAACATCCATTCAGTGAACAGGCCTCTTTAAGGTAAGTACTCACCATCAGGTTCCAAGGATGTTAGTGTTTCTTTAATATCTTCTTCACTTAATCTGAACCCCAGACTCACCAGGGTAGGGGGTAGATCTTCAACTTTGATGTTTTTATCAGTTGTCACATTGCCGATAATATTTGATGCAATTGCAATTCCTGTGGGTACATATAATCAAAGAGCAAAACCATTAAGTTCGTGAGTCTAAAGAAACATGAAAACTTGACTGTGTCATGTCTTTGTGTTTGAGGACAGCGCCTTTGGCCTCACTGAGAACTGAGCCACAGACTTGAAGAATATGTCCTAGTTGGAAGACAACTTAGAGGCCTTGTTGTTCCTACCATACCTAAACAGGGATGTCCTCTATAACTTCGAAGAAGGGGGACAAAAGGGGAAATAGGCCACCTCCCATGTGGGCAACTCATTTCACTCTAAGATACTTTCATTGAAACCATGAAATTATTCCTCAGAATGAAATAAAATCTTCCTCTCAGCAAATTTTCCCCATGGCTCCTCATTTCGCATTTAAAATGAATCTAATAATAGCTAACATTTATATAATACTTACTGTGTGCCAGGCACACACTTTACAAATATCATCTCATTTTATCCTCACAACAATCCTGGGAGGTAGGTGCTATTATTATCCCCATTTTACAAATAAAGAAACTGAGGCAGAGAGAGGTTAGATCCAGGCCCAGGGTCACAGAGCCAATAAGTATTTAAGGCTGAATTTGAACTCAGGTCTTCTTGACATCAGGCCCAGCACTCTATCCACTGTGGTACCTAGCTGTTCGTCTTATAGACTATAATTCTTCTTGGGGACAGCTAATTTGTCATCTCTTTTTCTGATTAAATGTCTTCATTAAACACTAAATGGTTCCTTTAAAAGACCCTTAGGATAGTGGAGCCAAGATGGCCAAGTAAAGGCTATCCTATATTCCCCTCCAAACAACTTTAAAATAATGCCTCAAAATGAATTCTGGAATGGTAGAACCAATAAAAGAATGAGGTGAAACAATTTTCCAGCCCAAGATAACTTGTTTGGCAGGAAAGATCTATCTCACTGGGTAAGAGTGGAGTGAAGTCCACTATGCCCTAGCAAGCCAGCAACACAGCTTATGGGGGCAACTGACATAGTGGAGATGGCTTCCAGAGCTCTCAACCCACAGACCGTAATGGGTTTGGACTACTGGTCAGAAGGGAATTATGTGTACCCTTTGATGGCACTGGAAGCAGGAATCCGTTGCATTGACCATGCACAGTGCCAGGGCAAGGAGCACTTGCACACTAGAGCCTGTGCCTCATTTAATAGTATTTTATTTTTTTTCCAGTTACACATAAAGATAGTTTTCAACATTCACTTATATGAGATTTTGAATTCCAAATTTTTCTTCCTCCTTCCTCTCTCCAGGACAGCAAGCAATCTGATATAGATTATATATGTACAATCATATTAATAATATTTCTACATCAATCATATTGTGAAAGAAGAATCAGAACAAAAGGGGAAAACTATGAGAAAGAAAAAACAAAAAACAAAAAAAAGTGAAAATAGTATGTTTCAATCTGCATTGAGACTCCATAGTTCTTTCTCTAGATGTGGAGAGCATTTTTCATCATGAGTCTTTTGGATAATTGTCTTGGATAATTGTACTGCTGAAAAGAACTAAGCCTATCATATAGTTGATCATCACACAACGGTGCGTTACTATGCACAAATAGACAAAGAGGTACAAAAATATCACTGAAGAAAAGAACTGAATCTGAGAGCGTTTTCACTGCCTGTTCATGTTCCCAGCCAGCTACTTGACCCTTGAGCTTTTTGTAGGGGTACGACTGCTTGTAGAGTAGAGAGTAATTTGTCCCAAACTTGAGGGGCTGTGCTGCTGTTTTCAGAGCTACTTCTACACAGCAAGCTCTGCCACACCAGTGCTCCTTCTCCCCCAAGAACCGCCAACCAGGATTGTGGCCCAGATCCAGGCAGAACAAAGCAGGCTTGTACTCCCGCTCTAATCCGCCATTTAATTCCTCCCACCAGGTGGGCCTGGGGCTGGAAACAACTGCAGCTGTAGCTCTGGAAGCACCATCAGAGCTGTAGCACCTCTGCCGCCCCCAGGGCAGTGGTCTACCTTGAACTCCTTTCACTCTGTCCCAGCAGCTTTTCCCACTAACCTCCTTTGTTGGCTTTGGTGTTTGTGGGTCGAGAAGTCTGGTAACTGCCACAGCTCGCTGATTCAGGGTGCTACGCTTGTTTCGCCTGGCTCCCAGTCTTGTTGGTTCTGGCATGGCCCATGCTGGGCTCTGCTCCGCTCTGCTCCCAGCTCAGTGTGACAAACCCTTCCCAGCGACCATCCAGGCCATCCTGGGCTGGAGCCCTGCTTCCCTTTGCTATTTTGTGTGTTCTGCAGCTCTAGAATTTGTTCAGAGCCATTTTATAGGTGTTTGGAGGGACCTGAGGGAGAGCTTAAGGAAAACGCTCTCAGATTCAGACTCAGATTTTGGAATCTTTTTTTTTTGGCAAGAAAGAAGACCAAAACATACAGCCAGAAGAAGTCAACAAAGTCAAAGAGCCTACATCAAAAGA
>CM053626.1:181830589-181845604 GCA_028646595.1 Phalanger gymnotis
AGAAATCATAAGGGACTTACTAAATTTGAACTGTTTTGTTTACATTCCTACATGGAAAGATGATGTGTATAATTCATGAGACCTCAGTATCAGGGGTAGCTGAAGGGAATATACATATACATATACATAGACATAGACATAGACATAGACATAGACATATACCCATACCCATACACATACATGTACATATACATGTACATATATATATAGAGAGAGAGAGACAGAGGGCACAGGGTGAGTTGAATATGAAGGGATGATATCTAAAAAAATAAAATCAAATTAAGGGATGAGGGAGGAATATATTGAGAGAGGGAGAACGGGACAGATAGAATGGGGTAAATTATCTCACATAAAAGTGGCAAGAAAAAGCAGTTCATTGGAAGGGAAGATGGGGCAGGTGAGGTGGAATGAGTAAATCTTGCTCTCATCGGATTTAACTTGAGGAGGGAATAACATACACACTCAATTGGGTATCTTGCCCCACAGGAAAGAAGGAGGAAAGGGATAAAAAAGGCGGGATGAGAGAGGGGAGGGCAGATGGGGGGAGAAGGTAATCAAAAGCAAACACTTTCAAGGAGGGACAGGGTCAAGGGAGAAAACTGAATAAAGGGGGACAGGATGGGAGGGAGCAAAATATAGTTGGTCTTTAGCAGCATGAGTATTGTGGAAGGGTTTTGCATAATGATACATATGTGACCTGTGTTGAATTGCTTGTCTTCTCGGGGAGGGTGGGAGAGAATCTGGAGCTCGAGGTTTTAAAAGCAGATGTTCAGAAAAAAGGGTTGTTTTTGCATGCAACTGGGCAGTGGGATGTGCGGGCAGTGGGGCATAGAAGTCTGTCTTGCTCTACAAGAAAGTAAGGGAAAAGGGGATTGGTGGGGAGTGGGGTGACGGTAGGGAGGGCTGAATGTATGCCATCTTGGAGTGGGGGGGAGGGTAGAGATGGGGAGAAAATTTGTAATTCAAGGTCTTGTGGAGGTCAATGCTGAAAACTAAAAATATTAAATAAATAATAATAATAAAGTAGAATAGACCAAATGGAAAAGGAGATATGAAAGCTCTCTGAAAAAAAATAATTCCTTAAAAACTGGAATTGGGCAAATGGAAACTAATGACCCCATGAGATACCAAAAAAAAAATCAAAAGTATGAAAAAAATAGAAGAAAATGTGAAATATCTTATTGCAAAAACAACTGATATAGAAAATAATGGCGTAAATTATCTCTCATAAAAGAGGCACGAAAGAGCTTTTACACTGGAGAGAAGAGGAGAGGGTGGCAGACAATGCTTAACTTTTCCTTTCATTGGAATTGGCTCAAATAAATACAAACTCAGGTATAGAAATCCATCTTACCCTATAGTGAAGTAGGAGAAAAAGGGGATAAGAGAAGCAGAGAGGGGCTGATACAAAAGAGGGCAGATTAGAGGAGGCAGTGGTGAGAAGCAAAATGCTTTTGAGGAGAGATCCAGTGAAAGGAGAGAAAGAAGGACAAATAGGAGAAAACATGATAGAGGAAAATACATAGTAATTATAACCATGAAAAAATTTACAGCAAATTTCTCTGATAAAGGTCTCATTTCTCAAATATATAGAGAACTGAATCAAATTTATAAGAATACAAGTTATTCCCCAATTGATAAATGGTCAAAGGATATGAACAGGGAGTTTTCAGAAGAGGAAATCAAAGCTATCTGTAGTCATATGAAAATTGTTCTAAATCATGATTGGAGAAATGCTAATTAGAACAAACTCTGAGGTATCACCTTATACCTATCACATTGGCTAATATTACAGAAAAGGAAAATGATAAATGTTAGAGGAGATGTGGGAAAATTGGGACACTAAAGCACTCTTGGTAGAGTTGTGAAGTGATTCAACCATTCTGGAGAGAATTTGGAACTATGCTCAAAGAGCTGAAAAGCATGCATATCCTTTGACTCAGCAATACCACTACTAGGTCTATTTCCCAAAGAGATTTTTTTTTATAAAAGGAAAAACACTTATATGTAAAAAAATATTTCTGGCAGTTCATTTTGTGGTGGCAAAGAACTGAAAATTGAGGGGCTCCCCATCAATTGAGGAATGGCTGAACAATGGCTAAGGTATGTAATTGTAATTATAATATATTTAATATATGGTTGTTCTATAAGTAATGAAAAGTAAGATGCTTTCAGAAAAACCTGGAAAGATTTACATGAACTGATGCAAAGTGAAGTGGGAAGAACCAGAAGAACAGCATACATAGTAACAACAATACTGTATCATGATCAACTATGAATTACTTAGCTATTCTCAGTGATACAATTATCTAAGACAATTTCAAAGGACTTAGGAAAAAAATTATCTGAGGAGCAGATGGACTTCATTAGAACCTAGAGATTCTTATATGATTTGATGATGAGTGAAGGGAGCAGAACCAGGAAAACATTGTACACAAACACAGTCACATTGCTTCAGTGATGACTAACTTTGGTAGACTTGGCTCTTCTCAACAATGCAAGGTTCTAAGACAGCTCCAAAAGGCTCATGATGGAAAAGGCTTATCTACATCCAGAGAAAGAATTTTGGAATCTGAATGCAGGTGGAAGCAAACTATTTGCTCTCTCTGTTTTATTTTATTTTATTTTTGGTTTTGTTACATCTTTCTTGTGATTCGTTTCATTGGTTGTAAATCTTCTTTACAACTTGATTATCAGGAAAATAAGTTTAACGTGACGGTATATGTAGAACCTATATCAGATTACATGATGTCTTGTGGGGAGAGGGGAGGAGAAAACTTGGAACTCAAAAACTTGTGGAACTGAGTGTTGTAAACTAAAATTAATTAATTAATTAATTTTAAAAAAGAAAAATGTCATCCAGCTCCAGAGAAAGAACTGACCGACGAAATACAAAACAAAGCTTACTTTTTTTTAAAAAAAAAACTGTTTTTCTTGGGGTTTTTTTGGTCTGTTTTCTTTCACAGAATGACAAATAAGGAAATTTTTTTTGCATGATTACACATATATAATCTATATCAAATTATTTGCCTTCTTAATGAGGAGGAAAGGTAGAGAGGAAAGGAGAGATTTGGAACTCAATATTTTAAAAACAAACATAAATATTGTTTTTACACATAATTGGAAAAATATTTTTTAAAAAATCAACAACAACAAAAATGACCCTTGAAAGGTATGGTCTCTCCCTGAAGGCTAATAACACATGTACAAATATTTTTGTGCCCAACAGCACTTATCAAATTACCTAACATTTAGTAGCCACACCATAAATATTCACTAATTAAATGATTAAATCCATAAAACTTCACCACTAAAATATAGAAAGTATAGCAAGGAGTCTGGAATGTTATATTTGGTAGGTTTAATTTGTCAAAATTCAGGAAAAGAGAGTGTCTAGAAACTCAGTAAAAAAGTGTGTGTATATGTGTGTGTGTATGATAATATAAGTACTAATATACTAATACGGTCTTTGTCAATACTCACCTTCAGACTTTTTTTTGTTTTGGGTCTCAACCACTTTATTGATAGCATCCTTAAAAATCACCTTTCCATCTTCTGCCAAAGAGGAAATAAACATTTTAGATGTTCCAATGACAAGATAAGTGCATTATACAAAGCTAAATCTCAAGTCAGTCTTCTCTTGTTATTTGTTTCTCTGGAAGCCCAGACTCAAAAACTTAACACTTTTATTTCTATTTATCT
This sequence comes from Phalanger gymnotis, assembly GCA_028646595.1. Classification (NCBI taxonomy): domain Eukaryota; kingdom Metazoa; phylum Chordata; class Mammalia; order Diprotodontia; family Phalangeridae; genus Phalanger; species Phalanger gymnotis. The sequence continues at coordinate 181,834,292 of CM053626.1, forward strand.
GTAGGAATACAAAATGCAAAGGCAAAGTGGAGACTGATAGCTGATAAATTACCAACCTTCTATTTTATATTTTGTAAAGGCTATCCCCCAAGCTTAAAAAAACTGTCTCAGAAATTGATGTATTACTCTCTCTTATCCCTTTGGCTTTTAGTGTTTTCAAGACTCACTTACAAATATTTTCATTTCATTAGAGTGTACAATCTGGAATTGGTGTCTGTTTAGGGATAAAAAGTAGGATAGGGAGTAGACGTGTAATTTAATTGGTATAGAGAGAATTCCCAGAATAGTGACAAGTTAAACTTCAATTTCATATGGCAGATCATAAATAGGGACTTAAAATGAGAGAAAGAAAGTATAAGAATCAGTCATTAGGGTCTAGGCTGCATAAAGAGAGAAGGAGTGTGAGGGCTACTTTAATTGTAGATGACTAATGTTGATACCATGCTTTTTCTTTCATAGTCTTCTTTTTCTTCATAAAAGAAATAGTTGGAAAATAAAGGATAGAGTATAAAGTTATATGATGGAAAGATAAACACAATTAACAACCATAACCATGAATAGGAATGAGAATGAACTCACATATGCAATGTAGGAGAGTAGCAAAGTAAATTAAAAAGCAGAATCCAATGATATATAGTTTACAAGAAATATAACTGAAACATGAAGATTCATAAAGGATTAAAACAAAGGGTGCTGTGTCAGGTGAGTCAAGCCACATTAATTAGTTCCATGTCCTCTCAGGCCTCAGTGGAGACAATCAAGGAATCCTGATACTGAAGAGCCATTGGAATAGCAGTGTGTCCTCAATCCCATTGGTTTTAGCTTGACCTATATAGCCCTGTGTAGCTTGTTAGACAGTGGGCACTATAATAGTCTTCAGGTGCTGACTCCTTCAAGTTCCATCTTTTCACATCATCTCAGTAAAAGAATCTAGTGTGCACTGTTTCTTTGTCTCAACCTTATAGTACTCACCAACGGGCTCAACAGATTTCAGTGTTTTTTGAATGTCTTCATCACTTAAATCAATTCCCAAGCTCTCCAGAGTACTTGGCAGATCCTCAACATAAACTTTCCCATCAGTAATATTGGAAATAACATTAGATGCTTTTTGTATTCCTATAAATGGATAAAAATAAAAGTGTTAAGTTATTGAGTCTATGATTCCAAAGAAACAAATAACAAAAAGAGAAGACTGACTTGAGAAAGAGTTACAGAGGGTGGAGAAGGAAGCTCAAAATCTAGAAGCTTCCTAATTTTAACCAATTTTATTGCTAAGTAGGTCTTAAGCTCAGGAATGCAAAAGTAGGGATGGAGGAGACCTCTTAGGTTATATAGCTCAACACACCCTCATTTTGTAGATGAGAAAACTGAGGTTTAAAATGACTTGCTCAAAGTTACACAGTAAATAGTAGATGTATTTAAACTCAGGTTGTTTCTACCTTTTAAAAGAAATACAAGTGCTGTCAGTATTCTCTAAATTTTGGTATCCTGAGGCAAAACACCATTTGCATCACCTTAGTTATAGTTCCCAATATTCCACCCAGCTGTACGCTATTACAGAACCTAAATGAAATGAATGAAAAATATAAAATACCAAACTGAAACAAAAGGAAATAGGGGACTTAAATGAACCAATGCCAAAGTCTGCATGTACCCTTGATCCTATCCTCTTCCAACTTCTCCAGCAGATTGCTCCCACAATCATCCCCTCTTTCTCTAATCTTCAGTCTCTTCCCATTTACTGGCTCTTCCCTCACTCTCTCAAATATGCCCAAGTCTCCTCCCATGCTGAAAAGACCCTTATAAATAAATGAGTTCAGTAATGTTTCAAGACGCAAGATACCCTTCTCCCTGTCTCCCTCATTGCATTCTTATAAACTACCAAAAAGAGACACTAAGAAAACATTGGAGTTTTTCCAACAACAAAAAATGAACTAGCTGAGAACTAACTTACCTAAATATACATGTGACTTGTATAAAAAGTGACTACAAAACTGTATTGACAGAAATAAAAGAAAGTCTAAAACATTGCACACATAAGTCAATATTCGTGGATAGAGTAAATCAGCCTAATCAAAATGAATGTTTTTCCAAATTAATTTGTAGATTTAATGTAAAACCAATCAAAATACCTATGCATTTCTTTATGGGACTAAAAAAATAACAAAATTGACATGAGAAAAACAAACAGGTAAGAATATCAAGGATACTCTACAAAAACCTGAGGAAAGTAGGCTTACCCTCCCAAACTTTAAAACACATTACAAAATGGTTATCATCAATATGGGGGGTAACATGACCAAAAATATACACGGAATTTTTGTGTGGACCTTTGATTACTACTAGAAAACTGTAAGACTATGTTATACAAGTTTCCCATATACATTAGTAGAAGAATTTATTACACCAGACTATTAAACTCATGTTTTGGTTCATGTCTGGGCTTCTCAAAGAAGGTAGTAGAAAAGTACCTAATGAACAATTAGAACCTAAAGAACAAAGTACCTAATGAGCAATTGGTGCCTAATGAACAAAAGTACTCATGAACAGATAATTCAGGTATGAGACAGGAACTTATTCCCTCCATTCAAAAGAAAATTAAATACAAAAGGCATGTATTAATAGCAATTACAAGTAATCACTTTCTGAAACTAAAACCTCAGAATATAGATTAAGTAACAGGTTCAGGTCAAAATATTTTTAAATGTATTTTTTAAAATGTTGATCTAACAAACACCAAATGGAATGGGCATTTTTCATATAAAAAGCAAAACAGGAAATGAGTGTTATATGTGAAACTGTAGGGTCTCTGTATACCTTGTTTCTCTTTGTAAATATATAATTTTGATATGTAACTATCAAGTATAAAGTTATGATACTTAATCTGTGACTCTTTATGAACTTATTATTCTCTTTAGTTCATTTAAATTTTTTTCTATCAAAGAAAATCTATCTTATTTCCCTCCCACCTTCTCCCCAACCTTTGAGAAAGAAAAAACAAAACCCTTCTTACAAACACATATAGTCAAACAAAACAAATTCCCCCACTGGCCATGTTTAAAATATTTTTTAAAGGACTACACGATGAAGGAAAAAGGGGATTGGTTCTTAAAAAGTAAAATTACTATCTTCACAAATTCCTAACATAAGTGAAAAAGTTTGTTGATACTCACGTTGAATGTTTGCCAAGTTAAGGCTCTTAGTCACTTTCTTAACAACATCCTTAAAATCCACATTTCTTTCTTCTATAAAAAGAGGGAAAAGTTCTTAATTTAGAAATATATTGCAATGGCAAGACAAAGTACCTCCAAACCTAGTTCTACATATTATTAGGCAAAGTGGAAGTTTAGCAATATTTCGGTGAACTGTCAACTTTCTAGCTCTTTCACGTTAAGTAGACCCTAGATAAAACTAAAAGGTGCCCCAGAAGACAATTAACGATCACTCCCGGTTTTTAACTTTTTCAGAAGGACCACACCACTATTTAAATTCTGGAGCAGTGTTTCTAGATTCAAAAGCAGAAGGCACACACAGCAGAGGTGTACTGTTTGGCATAAGAAAAACTTTCATTTGAAAAGCCACAAGAGGAACTTGACTCATAAACTGAAATCAAATAATGTCCTGGGCCTGTAATGCTCCCTTTAGCCAATTCTGTCAATTGCATACATGATTTTCTTTGATACAAAGGATGATCCATTGGTTCAATCAATCAGCAAGAATTTATTAAGTGCCTACTATGTGCTAGGTGCTATGCTAAGCACTAGGGATACAAAAAGGGGCAAAAGGCAATCCCTGACCTCAAGGAGCTCACGATCTAATGGGGGAAACAATATGCAAACACATACAGTATATACAAAGCAAGTTATATCAGGAAAAATAGGAAATAATAGAGAGAAATTATTAGAATTAAGAGAGGTTAGGGAATGCTTCCAGTAAAAGATAGGATTTTGGTTGGAACTTAAAGGAAGCCAGGAAGGTCAGTAGTCAGAGCAGAGGAGAGAGAGCATTCTAGACATCAAATTAAAATCCTTTCTTCATGCTTCTACCCATTTACTCCTAGAGATCCATCTGCTGGGGCCAGGCAGAGTGTGTATGAACCCCCCTTCCACAAGACAACGTTTCAGATACTTAAAAGCAGTTATCACGTTCTATCCCCATATCTTGTTGTGTCCAAACTAAACTCCCTTCTGTATTTTCAACCAATTCTCCTTTTTGGGAAGTTGATGGAATGCCAGTCACATCTTAGTCCTCTCAACCTCCTTGATCCTTCAAATGGCTATTCTTTTACCATTCTGCTTCCAGAGGGATGGATATGGGATCCCTGAAAGAAATTCTATTGCCACAAGCACACTACTAACACCACCCAATTCAACTTTGTGGGGAAGATTAAAATACTAGCAAATCACAGGAAAGGACATAGGTCTCAATGCATCTGACAAAAAGCTAAAGTACTTACCATCAGGCTGAATAGATTTGAGTGTTTCTTTCACCTCTTTCTCTTTTAACTCAATCCCTAAGCTCTCCAGAGTGGGTTCTAGATCCTCAACATTAATTTTTCCATCAGTGACGTTGCTGACAACATTACAGATATTTTGAGTTTCTGTAAATACAAATAAAAGGCAACATTGTTAAATTGGTGTATCTAATTATCATAGATTTAGAGCTAAAGGGGGCCGGAGAAGTCTCTTAGTCCTCATTTTATTGATGAGGGACCAAGGCCACAGATATTAAACATCCTGTGCTAGTTCATAGAGACAGCAACAACAGCCTCAGTGAAGCAGTTTCAGAAGGGAAAATGTTCCTCTATATCACTGTTCTTCCATATCGCTATTTAAAAAAACTCATTGGTTTGCATAAGATACCAGTTTAATAAGACAACCTCATCATCATAGGTTATAATTCATGCCCCTCTCAGTCTTCCCCAAGGCTAGACTCACCATGGGCATATTTAAAGTGTGGACCTTTTTAGAAGTTTCTTTTTCTTAAGAATGGTTGATTAATAATCAAACCCTGACTGTTTAATTTTGTCTTTGTTATTCCCAGTACTAACAGTGCCTGGCACATAAATGCTTAAAAATGATTGTTAAAATGAAATGAAGAACAGCTCAGCTTATGACAGAAACACTATATCTCAGAACTGGGTTTCAGAGGCCATTTAGTGCAATCTATTCCTATACGAGAAGAGATCCAATGATTGCATCTCAGGTCTACAATAGCCTGCCCTTACAATCTCCCATCTTCTACAATCATCTTCCAAGCAATCATCTTTGCTCAAAGGCCTCCATAGAAGGAGAGCCCAAGCCCACCACTTCCTGAGGCAAACCATTCCACCCTGGGATAGCTTTAATTATTAGGAAATTTTTCCTTACTGGCTGATTCTGATTTACTTGCCCTCATCCCAACCTAGCTCCCTGAATAGGAAGTCCCATTCATTCCTTTCCCTCTTTCTAATCCACTCCAGCTCACAGAAATCTCTTTCTTTCCTTATTCATTAAGATATTATTTAGCTAATCTTATTCTCCCTTGCAATAATAGCTCGTACAATACAATATTGTCTTGTATGTTTACTTAATTTGTATCTTTTTAGTTAATTCATATTAGGCCTGCACCCTTTCCTCCCCTTAGAAATTACTTTCTATATCTTCTATATTTGCATGTTTGTGTATGCATTTCTTCCACTCAAGAGAAGGTAAGCTCTTTGAGGGCAGGGACCCTTATTTTGTCTTTGTATTCCAAGAATCTAGCACATAGTAAATGTGCTAGTAAATAGTAATCCATCACATTAATAGATTGTATGATTAATATAATTATTAATTGTATTTATTATTGCTTAATAAATAATTAGTGAAATAAACACTACTATAATCTCCTGAAAGTCCAGAACCATGTCTTAATAGTTAGCACTTATTTATATAGTGCTTTAAATTTTGCAAGATGCTTTACAAATGTTATTTCATTTGATTTTCATTTCAACTCTGGGAGGTAGATGCTATTTTTCCCATTTTGCAGATGAGGAAACTGAGGCTGTCAGGGGTAAAGGATCATGCCACTAATGAATGTCTGCATCAGGATTTGAGCTTGTGCTCCTTATTACAAATCCAAAGCTCTTTCTACTGAACCCCAGCTGTATACTCTTCAAAGAACCTGTTTAACAAATATTGCTTGGTTGGCTAATACAAAGTACAAAATTTCAACAACAAAAGCAACAAAAAGTTTGACATTTTTGGTTTGCTACTAAAGATAATACATATAATTATATAAAAACTGGAAGGGAGACAAAAACTAAGGGAAGGGAGACAGAAACTCAGTGTTGCTTGTCTTTTTTGAGGTAAATTCCTATCAACTATCTTAATATATATCAATAAAGGAAGAATTTTTGTTCATACATACGTTGGATCTTAGGAGATAGTTTAGATATGGGTACTTTATGGACAAAATCCTTGAGAACAACCCTTTCATCTCCTAAAGTGGGAGAAAACACAATTCAGTTTGGACAAATTTTGGTGTGTGTTTAATTTACTGGAGTACAATCTATTAAAATATCACATCATTCATATCAACAATCCCTATGGCAACAGATGAATTCTGTAGGATAATCAAAGAAGCACTCTTATTTGGGAAGGGGAAAAGCCCAAAACAGAACACAAGCAATCTCCTTAAAACATCTGAAAAATTTGTATTGGTTCTAAGAGTTCCTCTAATTTTCCTTGGGCTTGTAAACCCCACTAAGATATCCAACAGACTAGAGAGACTGCTGAGAAATCGGTCGTCTCAAATTAACCAGCTCACAATTAGGTAAAGTATAAAGGGAGACTCTGGAGCAGCTGCTTTTATGGAAAGCCAGCATGAAATTCTTACTAGCCCACCAGCATAGAACAAAAGATATAGAAAACATCTCTGTAAGCCAAGTATATTGAGGAATCAATGACCGGGTGAAGGATCCAAGAATAAAATGGATAAGCCCCTCATATTGATGGAACCCAGAAAGGGATAGATTGAGACGAGAGTAACTGATACAAGCTGGTATCCCATATTAAAACAAAAGGGGTTATTTCTGGGAAGTTGGTAGAATCTCAGCCTTTCCCTCTCCTTTTTCCTCCTCCCTATCCCCACCATGTCAACCAAATACCTCACTTTTATTCTCCCAAACTTCTTTCCAGAAAGGAAAAAACAAGTACTTCAGAAGACAAGGTCACTGCCAGTCACTCTATCTACTACAAAATTCTCAACCCTTCTACAACTGACTGAAATTTTACTTATAGTACTAGAAAGAACATCTACATCCTCTTTCATGCTAAGAAAAATAACCTGATAGGTAGTGGAAGTACTCACCATCAACCTCAACAGATTTCAGTGTTTCATTAATTTTCTCCTTGCTTATACTGGCCCCCAGCCACTCCAGGACAGGTGGAAGATCACTAACCTTGACTTTACCATCTGTGACATTGGTGACAGCAAGGGATACTTCTAGACCTATATATACAAATCAAAATGAAAACCTGAGTTAAAGGAACATAAAGCCCTATTTGGGGGATAAATTCTCTTTGAGAAAGGATTCCTCAGGCAAGGACCTCACTGAAGGAGCCTGAAGGAATCTGTATCCATTTTCTTGTTATCATTTAAAAAAAAACAACAAAAAATTGAACCCTCAAGGTATTTGTACCATGGGATCATAGATTTAGAGCTGAAAGGGACCTTACAGATCATCTAGTCCAGTGCTTTTATTTTACGGGTGAGAAAACTCAGGATCAGAGAGATTAAGTAATTTGCCCATGATCACAAAGGTCATAACTGTGGCAGAACCGGGATTGGGAATTCCTTCCACTAATTAAGATAATAACTTGTCTATGATTTAGTAGATAATTCTTAGGGAATTTCCTGAGGAACCTTAAGGTTACATAACTTGCCCAGGGTCAAAAAGCTAATCTGTTTAGAAGCATTCAGAGGCAATACTAGAATTCAGACCTTCCTGACTCCAAGCCATTCAGCGATCTGTTCCTTCACCCTGGGTTCCTTCCACTGTGCTTTCTGGAACTCTTATTCTACAATTATCAAATTACCCTCCATTTTAGACATCTTGCTATTCACATTCCTTTCACCTTCTGGTTTTCCCCAAGGTCTGACTCAAAATAACACTGAATTTCTTTCCATTCCTGGCCATCTTTTCCAGGGATAGTTGAACCATCCCTCATCCCCCTACTCCTCACTCTCCATCACTACCTCTGGGCTATCCCTCTATCCCTCTATCCATCACTCAGCAATCTCTCCTTCTTTGAGGTTGATTGTACCCAAATTTATCACTCAGCTCAGATCCTTGTGGCTATTATCTACTAATCCTCCCAGTCATTATCCCAGCTTCCTCACTGAATTCAACACCTGACTCATGGTGTCCCTTTGTCTACCTCAGCTTCTGCCCTCATACTAGATGACTTCAATAAATATTCTAAACTCCCAGTTAGTGGGTTAAGGAATCTTGTCAGCTATCATGACCTACTCCTTTTTCCCACTTTACCTACAAACAGGATGGTCAGATCCTTGATCTTGCTATCACCCACAAGTGTTCTACTTTCACATTCAAGAGCTCTGCAGTTCTTTTATCCAATCATAATCTCCTATACTTCCATCCCTTCTCCTCATGCCTTACTCCTCTTTAAGCCTATTCTTCATCCTCACTATGATCTCCAGTTCCTCCATCCCACAGTAATTTTTGAAGGCTATCAACCCTGATCTGATTACTTTCTCTTCCTTTCAACCTTTTAGTGGACTAGTTCAGCTCTACTTGAGAATCTTAGGGTTACTTTATCCTATCATTATCTTCATCTTGCTAAACCCACAATTCCACTTGACTCCTACCATCCACCTTTTCAGGTCCTTTTCATGTGCTGCTAAATGCAGCAGAAAGAATTCAGTCAACCACACTAACTAGAACCACTACAAATTTGTTATCTAGCCTCAACTAGCTCTCACTGCATCAAGGCAATCATTTTATTCCTCTCCAATTTATTCTCTATTCTACTTCCTATAAGGCTATTTTTAAACCTTCTTTCCTTTCCTCTAGACTTCCAATGCGCTCTCTTTGTGCTGACTACCTTAGCTATGATTGTTGCCTCATATTTTATTGAGAAAATTCTCCTCTGCATCTCATAACCTTCTTCATTTTCAATACTCTAACATCATCCTCCACTATTTCCTCCTTTACCCCAGTCTCTGATAAAGAGGTAACCCTTCTCCTCCGCCATGGCCAACTTTTTGCATACATCCTTTATCTTCTCATCTTCTTCAGAAGATTACCTCTGCTATCTTCCTCCTATAATCTTTAATCTCTCCCTATCTATTATTTTCCCCCAGCTATACACAAACAAGCCCAAGTCCACCATCCTTAAAAATCCCTTATTAGAATCTACAATCCCTGCTAGCTATAATATTATGCCTCATCCCTTTCTTAGCCAAACATTTTGAAAAAAAAAAGCCATCTCTACTCAGTGTCTCCATTTCCTCTCCTCAGACCCTTTTCTAAACAATCTGACTTAGAACTTCATCACTTAGCTGAAACTATTCTCACCAAAGTTACTAATGATATTTTAGTTGTCAAATCCAATGAACCTTTCTCAATCCTCCTCTCTGGGTTTTCATGGAACTGCTCTCTCTTGGTTCTCCTCCTGTTCGTCTGATGGCTACTTTTCAGTCTCATTTGATGGATAATAATCCACATCATGATACTAATCGTGGATGTAACTCAAGGCTCTGTCTGAGTCCTCTTCTCTTTTCATTCTACACTCTCTCTTTTGGTGACTTCATCAGCAACCATGGATTTAATTATCATCTCTGTGCAGTTGAGTGTGAGGTCTGTATATCTAGCTCTGGTCCTTTCTTCTGAGCTCTAATCCCACATTACAAACTGCTTATTGAATATTTCAAACTGGGTGCTCCAAAGGCCTTCATTCAACATGTTTAAAACAGCTCATTAAATTCTTAATTAAAATCATCCCTATTCCAAACTCCCCTCTTACTCTCAAGGGCACCACCATTCTTCCAGTCACCCAGCTATGTTAACTCAGAGCCATCTTTAATAATTCATTCTTGCCTACTCCATAGAGCCAGTCAGTTGCCAAATCTTGTCATTTCTAACTTTTCAACATTTTTTATATCTGTCTACTTCTTTCTATTTACCTATCCTAGTTCAGTCCCCCCACCCCATCACTTCTCACCTGGACTCACAATAGCCTCTAATTTGATCTCTCTACTTTAAATTTCTCTCACTTCCAAAAATGAGTTCTTAAAGCATGTCACCCATCCACCCCCAACCTCTGACACTCAATAAACTTCCGTGGTCCCCATTACTTCTTGGCTCAAATATAAGTTCATTTGCTTGGCAGTTAAAGCTCTTCACAACATGGTCCCTTAGTCTAGCACTGGACAGGGAGTCAGGAAATGTATTTCTCTTTATCAGGGTTACCCCTACAGCTTTGAGAGAATTTGAGTATAACCAAGTAATGGAGATCTTCTTATGGGAACTTAGAAATGCCAACATGAGGATAGGCTACAGTGTCCATCCACTTACATGAGATAGAGGCACTATAACACGGGGTGTGTGCAAGACACACCCAATGTATCCATTATACTTGGTACCCACATCAGCAGTAGGACTTGGACATGGGTGATCTTTTTTGAGGGAGATCTTTTACATATTTTTGTATGCCTAACATACAATATCTGGCAAAACATGTTATATATATAGTAGTAACAATATATAGAAATCAACAGGTTAAATAATAATGAACTCACGTTTATTGAATACTTTATGTCTTACAAAACTTTCCTCACAAAAACTTTGTAATGAAAATGCATAAAACCACTACCAAAATAGAAAAAATTATAGTAAGAGTTTTGGCATTCCCAGTTTGCTATATATGGTCATACATCCATTTTAAAAAGATTGAATGTGGGAAGAACATGAGAGTGGAGAAGAAATCCATGTAAAAAGTTAAATTCCTTTCTTTTCCAAGTCAAAAAATACATACAAAAATGAGAAGATTCACGCTAATACTCACTTTGGACCTTTTCTTTTTTCTCCTTGGTCAATTTATTGACAATGTCTTTTAAATTCACTATGTCTTCTCCTGAAAAGTGTGAAAAGAGAGTTTTTCAGCTATTTAAGTGGGAAAACCAGTGGAACTCATAAAAGCAGATGTTCAAAATACAGACCAGGATGATGGCAACTGTCTTTTAAATTTTTTTTATTTATTTTTAACATTCATTTAAAAGATTTCCAAGTTCTGAATTTTATCCCTCCCTCTAACCCCTTCCCCACCC
>CM053626.1:181845704-181862211 GCA_028646595.1 Phalanger gymnotis
AGGAAGGAAGGAAGGAAGGAAGGAAGGAAGGAAGGAAGGAAGGAAGCAAGGAAGGGAAAAATCAAGCTTCAATCTGTATTCAGACTCCATAAGTTATTTCTCTGGAGGTGGATGGCATTTTTCATCCTAAGTCCTTTGGTCTTATCGTGGATCATTGTATTACTGAGAATAGCTAAGTCATTCACAGTTGTTCATTGTACACTATTGTTATAACTGTGTACAATGTCCTCCCGGTTCTGTTCATTCCGCTTTGCATCAGTTCATATAAGTCTTCCTAGGTTTTTTTTCTGAACCCATTCTGCTTGCCATTTCTTATAAATAGTATTCCAAAGGTATCTTGCTAAATTTCAGCCATGAAAATTTACATTCTTTTGGGCAGAGCACCCACAAGGATCCCTGTTTGGATATGGAATGAAAGGATTTGTCTCTTGAAGGAATTTCATGCATCAAGAGAGGAGATGGTAAGTTTTTATGGAGAAAAGAGTTTCTGAAATTAAATGACTTTCATAACCAACCACTCTGCCCACAGTACTTGGAAGTCTTTCAGCAACCTGAAGTGGGATTGGGCTCATCAATCTTCTCTTCTGACACTGGAAGCCAGAAGCACCCAAAGCAACTTGAAGCTTTAAGATAACTCAAAGAAGACTGAAGAGACAAGATTTCTACCTCTCTCACCATCTCCTACCCACCCCTCACACAGAGTAGGGCATTCATCTCCATGAATGAGAAGAAAGTTTCATACCAATGAGCTTTGGGATAGGGGCTACACTTTCTTTGTATGCTCAGAACTTAGCACCATGCCTGAAGAATATGAAGAATATGTTCCAACTGCATGGTTCCTTCCCCTCCTCCCCTGCCCCCATGCTCTAAAATGTGTTTCTCAACCAACATTTACAGAATTCTTGAATAAGGAAAAGTTCATAATATGTTAAAATACCGTTTGGATGAACTTAATCTACTCAAACTACTGGATTCCTTCCTTGACCACTTACCTGAAGGACTGAAAGGTCTTCCTTGCTATGATCAATATCTTAATCCTTGAATCTAAAAGAAGATACTGCCCTTAGGTGGGTTGTGGTAGGGTTGGGGGGGTGTTACAGTTTGGGGGGGTAGAGTGAGGGGTGGGCCATAGGATGAAGAGCCAATGCTTTTACCTAGATAAGATTTAAGTTTGATAATTAGATTTGATTAATTCCTGGGATCTCAGTCCTTGTTTTACCCACTTTCCTAATAGAAAAAAATTTTGAAAAGGTTTTAGGTTGTAAAAAAAATATTATTTCTTAATATTTTCAGTTGACTAGTTAATAGAAGTATTTCCTCACTTCGTCTTTGGATTGAAAAGAGAATCCTTAAATGGAGTGGTAACAGAGGGAATGAACGGTTAACTGAAAGTTAGCCAACTGTTAATTAATTGAAAGTAAAGTGACTATTCTGTTTGCTGAAGTAAATGTTAAGTGAATTTTACAATGAATGTCATAACTATGTTTTATCTCATTGAGAAATTTGTATATTACATAGGAATATTTTAACTGTAACTTCAAAATAGTTTGTTAGAAACTTTTCAATTGGGGTGGTGCGGCATGCATCTTTGCCCTCCCTTTCTCTGAGCATATATGTATGCTTAGATTAGGATAATCCAAATTAATTTTAAAAAATTATTTTTGGAAGGCTTGTACCTTTAAAAAAACCACAAGAGTATTCCATTACAATCATATACCACAACCTGTCTGGCCATTCCCCCAATTGATGAGCATCCCTTCAATTTCTAGCTGCCGCCACAAAAAGAGAGGCAATTGTCTTTTGAACTGTCAACACTTCGTTTTCCTTTGGATTAGGAGGACCAAACTCAAGCTAAAGGATGATCCAGAACCCATTTTCAAAATTGTTCTCTCCCACCTCCTTGGTTTCTAACAACTTTGTAATCACTATATAATAATGATATTAATGATTATTTTATAATTATAACAGTTATATTAATTATAATTGAATAATCTTCATGTAATAATTATACAGTAATGATGTTAATAATAACAATAATAACTCACACATATATAGCCCTTTAAGGTTACTCAATATTTTCCTATTATCGACCTTATAAGGCAAGCAATGCAAGTATTATCATCCACTAGTTTAAAAGGAAAAAACATTTTCAGAGAGATGAAGTGACCTAGTTGGTAAGAATCTTTTTTTTGGAGGGGGAGAGGCAGGGCAATTGGGGTTAAGTGATCTGCCCAAGGTCACACAGCTAGTAAATGTGTCAAGTGTCTAAGGTTGCATTTGAACTCAGGTCTTCCTGACTCCAGGGCTGGTGCTCTGCTCACTGCACTACCTAACTGCCCCGTTCATAAGAATTCAAACCCAGATTTCCCGATTTTGATTCCAAGTGCATTTTTCACCACATTGCAGTGAATTACAGAAGTAGAAGGTGCACACTGCCCTAGACAAATTATTATTAACCCCATTTTACAGATAAGGCTGAGTATTCCTCTGCAGCCACACAGCTATCAAGTGTCAGAAGCAGGATTAGAACCCAGGCCTCCTAGCTCTATGTTAGGTGCTCTTTCCATTACAATGAGGAGTCTCTCAGATGCCAACTGCACCACGTAAACTATGCTATAGAACCTTTTACTAGAAAAGCCATGATTCACAGTGAAGGGCCAACTGCCACTAAATATAGTCCCAGACTTGATTTTATAATAAAAACAGAACTATATATGGCTACTTAAAACTTATTGAAGATTCCACATTTTAAAGCAGCTGTCCTTACTGAAATACTCATCATTCAAAGTAGGACTATGCAACGCTTTCTATATTACTTTATCAGGAAAATGGATCCCCATAAAATACAAAACCTTTTTTAGGGCATTATCATAAGTCACTTTGGAGCATCCATTTGTGCACAAAATAACATGCTTTGAGCATACATAGGGTGTGGGTCTGTGCTGGGTCTCTGTTTATGTGTGTCTGCATGGATCTGTCTAAATGCGGTTCACAGGAAGGCATGTATAGATATCGCCAGTCTTCTCTGCCCACCCTTCTATAAGGGAGACTTTGACTCCTTCCAGGGAGGAGCAGAAGATTGGGGTGGTAAGGTTGACCCCTCCTGGGACAGAATTACCTATTCCCCCCCTTAAATATTGCTTGTTGATTGACTGAATGCCTTTTCCGGGGGAATGGCAATCAACTGCAGAAACAAAAAGGAAAAACACCCTAAACCATCCAGATTATATTGCTTCACTACTAGAAGAGTTCAACCAGGTGAGATGTGCTGCTTCTTGCACTCACCTCCCTAATCTCCTCCTATTGTGGTAATGATATACAGGCCAGAGCTCACCAGAAATAAAAATTCAGCTCTTTCCAGGTTTTCTGTAAAAACTGCAAGCAGCCCCAGGATTGTTTAGCTGGCATACTTCTCTCTTCAGATCCACACGACTAGTAAATATTTCTCCTTCTTTCTCTATCTATAGCTGATTTTCCTCCCTCTTATCTCACAAGGCATTTCCTCCTTGGTCAATATATTATTAATAATAATATATTATCATTTTTATTCTTTTAATGTTGTTGTTAATATAATATAATCATATTATATTCCTCAGGGATTCTTCCCTCCATCCCAACTTTACTATCTTCCCTACTATACTAACAGTGGCTTCTCAATAAGCCAGTATGGATTCCCTACTGGTATACTTATTTAAAGAGTCTCTAGAGACTAAACACAGTGGAAATGAATTTCTAGGAGTAGAATCCAAAAATGAAAGTGAGAGAGTGTCTGAAGCCTGAAGGAACACAGATGTATAAGCACATAGAAACAAATAATTAATATGAATTAACACTCTAGGTCAGAACAGAGGAATCTAATTCTCCTTCAATGAAGTCAAGAATTCCTGGCCTTTTCCCCTCTCTTATCAGTCTTTTACCATTCCCCTTCCAGAGGGAATAATTCAGAGCCCTGAAAGGTAAGGCCATTGCCATGATCATCCAGTCTTTAGCAATTCTGACAGCCTCATTTTTATATGTGTTGGAAACACTGAATTTTAAACCTTGCCACTAGAAAGAACACATATGCAATGGAAAAAAAATCTGAGAAAAATAGCTGAAATACTCACCATCAGTATCAATAGATTCCATTATTTCTTTAGCATCTTCATCAGTTAAACTGATTCCCAAGCTCTTCAAAGTGGGCACTAGATCACTGGCACTGACCTTTCCCTCACTGATGTTGTTGACCACAATCCATGCATTTTCTAATCCTATATGTACATGCAAATAAAAGTGTCATATCAATAAGCTGGTGAGTCTAAGTAAACACATTTGGGACTGGGAGCAAGGGGTCTTGGATTTGGGAACCTATAAGAAGGGGGAAACTCTACATGTACTGCCTGTCTTCATAAAAAGACAAATTCTATTGCTTCTGATAAGATGATGGTAATAATATTAATAGTTTCACTCAACTCAGAAAGCATTTTTAGGCACATACCATGTGCCAGGCACTGGGTTAGGCACTATGGATATAGAGACAAGAATGAAAACACTCCTGTCCTCAAGATGCTTATACCTGACTAGTAGATGACTAATAGGTGATACATAGCACTTTGAGGTTTGCAAAAAGCTTCATGGACATTATCTTATGTGGTGATTGTTTATTCACCTATAATAATTGAAAATCAATAACAAAAATAAAGAGAGGTAGTGAAAATTATGTCATCATATCACATCAGAGTTGTAACATCAGTTGTGATAGCCTCTTCATAGACACTACAAATACTACTTATACTGTATCTTTAAGAGGCTTTAGAATGTTGAGGGGCTGATGTTTCTCAGGAGCCACTTTCCAGTGGTTCATGTATAAAACAGTTGGAGATATGAAATCTTTGAAAGTATTGGTATATCTAAACGGCCTATTGTTTTTGAAAAGATACTGGAAGAATAGGACTGTTAAAACCATTAGATCAACTAAAGAAAATTGGTCTGAAGAAAGGCTAAAGAAAAATCAAGATAAAACAAAGAAGCCATGAAAAGCAAATGGAGGAAATACAGACTCAGAAAATCACTGAATCATGTAAAAAGTAAACCGGGAAACATGCGGAACCACTTCTGTTTTTATCCTCAGCGCTAAGCTAGATGCCTGGCTCATAGTAAATGCCTATAAATACTCGTTAGTTGGTTGATATGGAGCAAGACGAACAGAACTAGAACATTATGAACACGGACCACAACTTCAAAAAAAAGTCAAGGGAAGTGAAACATTAAGGTCAACTTGGAAAGGGCAGCAAAATACACACATTTCTTATTTATTTTCTGTTGATTTTATGTAAAATGTTTAGACATCACAAGCACGGTAGAGTGAGGATTGACCCTCTAGCAACCCCATGTTCTTAAAAGTCAAATGCTAAATAAATTACATGAGATTGGATCCCTTATTTTGTATACTTAATTGATTATTCACCTTTATTAATGGTTATTAATTTTATATTGAACATGTTTGAATAAAAAAAAGTTACATCATTATGTTTACACCAATACAAGGACAGGAAGATTCATTTATACTCACGCTGAGCCTTATTCAGTTTTTTGGTACTGGTCAATTTCTTGACGAGGTCTTTTAAATTCACTTCCCCAGCTTCTATAAAATGGAAAAAAAGAACAAAACAATTAAAATTAGGTCTATAAAGTACAAAGTAAAATGAAAGACTTAATCACCTTCCTCCTTCCTTTATGTTATGTCGACCAAGCCCAAAGTTGAAAAGCTCTCCCAGAGACTGAGAACGAGCCCCTCTTCCCCTTGTTTATCATATTTTTAAAAGAATCTCTGCAATGATTTATAATTTTATAATTGATATTCTCCCCTATTCAGAGAGACCCATAAAGAAGTGAAGCAAGGAGACCTGACCACAAACTCTGGTACCAGTGAGGCAACATGGGCAAAACCTGAATACTGGCACAGTCCCCAAGGGCCAACCACTACCGCTTCTACCACAGGCCTTCCCTGATCTCTTAATTGCTAATGCTCCCTCTTCCAACTTAGAAATCACTTTGCATTAACCTTGTATGTATTTAACATTTACTTATCTGTGTGTGTATTGTTTCTCTCTTCTTAGGATGTAAGTGTCTCAAGAGCAAAAACTATTTTGTTTTTGCCTTTGTATCTCTGGTGCACAGCACAATGCTTGTATGCATGGCACACAGTAGGCATTTAATAAATGCTTGTAAAATTGAGCCAAGTATAGTGAGAATGAAATGCTAGAGAAGATTCAGACGCTCCAGAAATGAACATGCTGAGATAAGAATAAATAATATAAGCTGAAAATGAACATTAGGGGGAAAGGGGACCACTTCGAACAACTTGAGGGAATTCTCACTACTCGCCCTCCATCATCATTCTCATTGATCATCACCCTCATCCTAGCAGCTAGCGTTTATATACACCTGGTGCCAAGCACATCTCATTTGATCCTCACAACAATCCTGGGAGGTTTGTGCTATTATTATCCTCATTTTACAGACAAGAAAACTGAGGAAAACATAGGTTAAGAGTCTTGCCCAAGATTACACAGCTAGTAAGTGTCTAAGACCAGATTTGAGCTTAGGTTTTCCTGACTCTAGGCCTAGTGTTCTATCCATCGCACCACCTGGCTATCTCAATCCTCTAGCCTTCCCATTTCTACTTGCCCTTCAGGCAGAGAAATAAAAACTCAGGAAAAGTACCCAACCATCCCAATCCCACCCTCAAATTTTTAATCTTGTGGGAATGTTAAGATTTTAGCTTTGCTATTAGAAAGAACAAGAATCCTCTTTTACCCTCTGCAAATAACCTAAGTTCTCACCATCTGGCACAGCAGACTTCAGTATTTCTTTAATCTCATCTTCATCTAAATCGAATCCCAAGCTATTCAAGGTAGATGGCAGGTCGTTCATCTTGACTTTCCCATCCGTGACATTAGTGACAACATTATGTGCATGTTCTAACCCTATAAGGATGAATAAATCAGAATGCTAAGCTTTTAAATTGGCTAGTTTAAAGAAACCTATAAAGAGCCTGACCAAGGGAAAGGGTTATGAAAGGAAAGATATTCATTTTACAGAACTGTGGTTCTTGGATTTTTTTGGTGTCACCTAAGTGGCCTGAATAACTGAATAGAATAGAAACTCATTGAGGGTAGAACTGTCTGAATCTCCAGCACTTAGCCCTTAGTATGGTGCCTGGCATAGTAGGCAGTTAGTTGAACCAATGCTTATTGAATGAATTGAATTAAAAGATACTACATACTTTTAATTAAGGAGAAAGTCTAACATTTACTGTTCTTGATGAATAGCAATTTAATTTTTAAAAATAACCTCATGATCATAAATATTAATTCAGGGCAAAAAAAAAGTCTAGACATGCCAAATGTAGCACATTACTAGAAGTTTTTGTTTTCTCTTATGAGTGGTTGGTCTGCGATTAATGCCAGCTTCTTGTTGTTGTAGTTGGTGGTAGTGGTGGTCCTTTATTCTCAGAGAGGACCGATGACATCACAAGAGTGACGTCTTGACTTACATGTGAGTTGGACTTAAATCCAGTAGAGGTTCACAAAGTCATCAGATTTATTATTTCCTCCAGAGTCATCGAAGTCCAGTAGCAAGAAAAAAGTCAGGATGACTGGAGATGGCCTGGGATGCAGTGGATGACCTTAGTTTGAGATTCTTTCCCAGGTCTCAGTTTGTCTGAGGCAATACCCATTCAATGCCAGCTTATTATAAAGTGAATGCTGCAAAACCTTTGAGATGACCTGCAAATAGCTATAAGCTAGGATTTAGAGTTCAAAGACATTTTCAAGATCACTCAGCTGAGTGCCTTCATTTTATTTTTTAAATCTATTTTTATTTTGAACTTAAAATAAAGTGAGAATTTTCATATATGAAGTAAAACAAAGTAAGAAGACCATATAGGAAACCATGTATCTCTATCATGTATGGCTTGGTTTTCTTCTTAAGAATATAATAAATTTTAAAGAATGGCTTTAATGGGATGAGGGAAGGGGAGGATATAGTCAATGTGAAGACACATGATATCAATAAAAATCTATTTTAAAAAGAATTGTAACTCAAAATGTAACTTTCAAAGTGATCCTGCTTATTTTTGTTTCTTTCTGGACTTGGTTCTATTTTCTTCTGTGAATATTTTTGATGTTTCAATGACCCTCTTTTCTTTTTTCTTTTTTCTTCTTTTGGAAACCTTAACTCCACTCTCCCTCCCAACACTTCCCTCAAAATTTCCCCTCACATTGAAAGGAAAACAAAATCCTTGTACAAATTTGTATAGCCAAGCAAAATAAATTCATATATTGTCTATATCTGAAAGTGCATGCTTTATTCCGCACTTTGAATCTATCACATCTGTCAAACGATAGGTAGCATTCTTCCTCACTGGTCGTTTAGAATCATGACACCTCTCCATATTACAGGTGAGGAGACTGAATGCCAGAAAAGTTGTGTAATTCGCCTACAATCACAAGTTAGTAAAAAACAAAGTGTGGATTTGAACCCAGATCTATGTCCATATCTAGTCTTTTTCCCACTCTACCACACTAGTTCTTATTGACAGGTTGTAAGTAGTTTATGGCCAACTGGGCTTTCAAACCACTGGTTATTTCCTTCTTTCCTTCTACCTCATCTATATCTTTAATATCAAAGTACCATTAGGATTTCAGATGGGAAAAAGCTGGCTCAGAGCTGCCTTTGAGGACTCTGCTCATTACCGAATTGTACAAAAATAATTTCCCCAAATTATCAAATATCCAAAGACTCTATCTGAAAAAACCCCACTGATTCCATAATTTTCCTCAGTTCCTCTTTTACAAACCACTTACATCTGCACCAACCCAGATCTTCTTCTAATCTCAATGACCCAGAGTGGCTAAGAACCTCTAAGAAAAGAGAAGAGCAAGGCATGTTGTGGAACTTATCCTGTCTTGTGGGTCTTCACTAGAGAAGGAACTGACCTGTCTGGAAATGATGACATAGACATAACATTTTCTGCTTGTCCTAATGCTGGTGTGAGTCACTACTGGAATCCAGGGACTCATTAACAGCACTCCTCATCATCAAATGATGTCTATATTTCAAGACCTAACTTAATTCCCTTCTCTTCCATGAAGCTTCCATGTCTGAGGAAGACAATTCAGGATCACAGAGTTCTTTTCTGTCTCTGAATCCATCACACTAAGAGTTTACATCACTCAATGGGCAATTAAGCATGTTTTCCTTGGCATAACTCCTATGATCTTATTGAATTGTTCTGAGCTCATTCCTTGTCCACAGAACTAAACTTTAATCTCTTTAAAGGCCTTATACTTTGGCATCTAACAAATCACCTTACAGACATAACACCTAATCAATAAATATCGGTCAGCTCATTAAGCAAATAGACAAAATGTCACCACCAAAACGGAAAAAGAAGATACAAGCAAAGGGAATTACATTCCTGGCTATGATTTTTAAGACCATATTCCTATTTTCAAAGGGACTAAGAAGAAAGAGGACTGGTGGATTTCCATTAAAAAGTTAAATTCCCATAAATCTATAAAAAGTCACAATTTATGTAACAATAGAAGAAAGGAAATATTCTTTCATACTCACGTTGGCTCTTACTCCATTTTTGCAAGTTTGTCAATTTATTGATAACATCACTTAAATCTATTGTTCCGTCCTCTACAAAATGAAAAAATAGATATTATAAGAATATGTGACATTTATATACTGTTCAGTGGTTCCAGTCTAAAGTCAAAGGCAGGCATCCAGGAATTTGGGAAATGCTCCAGGTCTTTATCAAATATTTAAAGAGTAATTCATACAAATACTACAAAATTTATGCTCAAAAATTGAGACCCTTCCAAAAATGACTGTGATGTAAAGATAAATGGCATTATATGTATGTGTATATACATTACGCATATATATATATGTGTGTGTGTGTGTGTGTGTTTCAATTTAAGTATTTTTAAAAAGAAAGAACACTGGATTTGAAGTCATAAAATCCAGGCTCTACTACTCACTTCCTGTGTCACCTTAGGAAAGCCACATATTTCTCTGAATCTCAATTTCCTCATTTTAAGATGAAAGTATTAAACTAAATGCTCTCTAAGATCCCTTTTTCCTAATTCTAAATCTATCAGTCATATATCAGAAAAGTAAGGTCACTGATATAACCCACCCTAGAGCTCTAAACTTTGCAAGGATGACTTTTGCTATTGTTATTCATTTTTTCAGTCATGCCCAACTCTTTTTGAGTTTTCTTGGCAAAGATACTGGAGTGGTTTGCCATTTCTTTTCACAGATGAGGAAACTGAGGCAATAGGGTTAAGTGACCTGCCCAGGGTCACATAGCTACTAAGTGTCTGAGGCTGGGTTTGAACTCAAGAAGATGAGTCTTCCTGACTCCAAACCCAGCACTCTATCCACTGTGTCAAGTAGCTCCTAAGGGTGACTAAAATTTTAATTATCCCTGGAAAGGCCATATTCTGTTATACTTTGGGCAAATAACTATAGAGAGTTAAAGTACTTACCATCAACATGAACATATTTCAATATTTCTTTAATTTCTTCTGGATCTAAATCCACCCCCATGCTTTCTAGTGTAGATCTCAGATCAGAAGGCTTTACTTTACCATCTGAGACACTGTTGACAACAACCCAAGCATCCTGTAATTCTGTTAAATTGTAAGCATATTAATGAATGTCAAGAATCTCTCCTCTGAACTATCATTTAAAAACACTAAACTACTAAAAACTTTACTTAGAAAACAACAATATATGTTAATGACAGGTGCATAAATTTGAACTGTTTTCAGTACAATAAAAAGTTATTTTGTGTACATTTATTTAAGCTACTAAATCTGACATAACATTCAATATCTACAACTCAGTATGCAATCAATCACGACGGTCTGATTATAATATTTTGAATATTTTCCTTTTGGAATTATTTAATCCTTGAACTGTTATTTAATTTTTCAAAGCGTATTTATACTTTGTATAAGTATCTAGATTATATCACTCCAAGGAAGGCAGGGACCACATTTTATGATCTCAAATCAATACCTTAAAAGCATTATACACAACTGTTAAAAAAAAGCATTGATATAAATATTAGTTCTAGAGAACAAATAAGGAAACATCCTTTCCCATTTCTTGATAGAGAGGCAGGGGGCTATAGAAACAGAATGTTCATATGTTCCCAGATATAGTCATTGTACTGGTAGTTGGTTTTACTTTTGCTGGTTTTCCTTGTTACAAGGGAGGTTTCAATTCCTGAGATGGTGGGGAAGAGGTTATACC
The DNA here is from genome assembly GCA_028646595.1 of Phalanger gymnotis. Classification (NCBI taxonomy): domain Eukaryota; kingdom Metazoa; phylum Chordata; class Mammalia; order Diprotodontia; family Phalangeridae; genus Phalanger; species Phalanger gymnotis. The sequence continues at coordinate 181,857,021 of CM053626.1, forward strand.
TAGAAACTGCATTAATAAATCTTATTTTTAAAGGTATATTGATTGGTTGCATGCACACAAAACTTTACCAAGAATAAAAAAAGAAAGCTAAGGGGTTTAATATTCCTCCTTGTGATTTAAGATCTTTTCCCTATCAATTAAATTACTAAAAGTGAAGAGAAATGAGTAGAAACTGCAAAAAGTTAAATTCCTATCCATTAAAAAGTCCAACCATAACTGCCAATAGAGGAACGAAAGGTTCATTCATACTCACTTTGGTTCTTACTCAATTTTTTAGCCTTAGTATATTTCTTGATAAGATCCTGTAAAGTCAGATGTTCTGGTTCTAAAAAAAACATGGAGGAGAATGGAATCAGACATTCTAATAAAAAATGAAGAGGATTCAATACAGTAATATCTACAGAAGAAAAAGGCAAAACCCTCAGAGGCAAGGGAAGAGTAAAGTGGAGAGCTGAGAGTTATTTGAAAAACTCTTGCTTCCTTTTGTGTTGTATAGACCAGGTCTAAATTAAAAGCTGTAGAATTGAATTTGAAAATTGATCCCTCTAGGAATAAAAGTTTGAGAATCTCAAAAAATATAACAGAGAGGGAAAGTAGGAATGAAGGGGAAAATCATATTTCCTAACCTCTAAGTATAATACTAAACAGCAATGATCAAAAATATTCATAAAAGATAGAAGATATTCTGGGAAGATGGTAGAGTAAGTCGGAAAACTTTTGGCTCTCCAAATTCCCTTCACAGAAAAAGACAGAACATTGCCTCAGAATGTAGGGAATGTAGAGCAGCAGAAATAAACAAAATCAGAGCAAAACAGTTGTTCTCCTAAGTCAGACAACTTAAGAAGACTCCAGGAAAGATCTGACCTCCAGGGGCAGACTTTCAGCCTGAGTGAAGTGCAAACACCTCTAGGCCAACACTGTGGAATCAACAAACAAGCTCTGGGAGCAGCTGGAGTTGGGAGGTGGCCTCAGTCTTAGAAACTTTAATCTCAAGTCTGACCACTGACAAGGAGAAGGTTGAAGGACCTTCCGCTGGCAAGGGATGCCAAGCATGGCTGTGGGACTGCAAGGAGAAAGAGCTAGAACACACCTGGTGAGTATAGTAGCAGAGGTGCAGACACCCTGCTGGCTGTGGGCACTTGTAGGAGAGCAGAATCTCTGGTTTCAGTTCAAAGGAAGAGAGGACAGCTATACTTTGCAGCCACTGGAGGAACCTCAGGGAGTAAGATCATTTGTGGGATAGTATGATGGGGCTCTAGCCACAGTTTACAAGTAGACAGGAGACCCCAAGGTTGAGCCCCAGGTCAGACCTCAGAAAATAACAATAATAAGGACCTGAGGCTTGGGGCATTACTCCCCATGCCTTGGGACTAGAGATTGAAGACAAAATAGAGAAAAAAAATAAGAGCAATTAGGAAAATCAAGAAAATTATGAAAGGAAAGTCAACCAATTTGAAATAGAGAACCAAAAATTTAAGAAAATAATTCCTTGAAAACTAGAATTGGCCAAAGGGAAGATAATGACATTCTAAGACACAAAGAAATAATAAAACAAAATCAAAAGAATGAAAAAAAGAGAATATGACACATCAGAAAAACAGCTGATCTGGAGAATTGATTGAGGAGAAACAATATAATAGTTGGACTGCCTGAAAATTATGGTAAAAAAAAGAATCTTGACATAATATTACAAGAAATTATCAAGGAAAATTGCCCTGAAGTTCTAGAATAAGAAGGCAAAGCAGAAATAGAAAAAAATCCACCAATCACCACCTGAAAAAGATCCCAGGAGGAAAATTTATAGTAATATCATAGTCAAGTTTCAGAGCTCCCAGGCTAAGGAGAAAATATTGGAAGCAGCAAGAAAAAAAAAACAATTTAAATATCATGGAGCTACAGTAAGGATTACACAAGACCTAGCAGCTACTACACTGAAGGACCGTAGGTCTTGGAATACTACATTTTGTAGCGTAAAAGAGCTGGGGTCACAACCAAGAGTAACTTACCCAGCAAAGTTAAGTATAATCCTAAATGAAAAAAAGTGGATATTTAATGAACTGACTTTCAGGTACTTGTGACAAAAACAACAGAACTTAAAGAAAAACTTGCCATATAACATCTGGGAGAAATATAAAGTAAACTTTAAGGACCAATTATAAGGCACTCAAGGTCAAATCATGTACTTCTTATATATGAAAGTATTATCAGCTCTGACTGTCATTTTTATTTGGGTAGTTCAAAGAAAGGCTTGAGCTGATCTGAGTATAATGGGGTGATTCTAAAAACAAAATAAAACTGTAGGCAGAGATAAAAAAGGAGCAATTATCTCATACAAATGAGGCAAAAAAGGAAAAATTGATACAGAAGAAGCTAGGAGTGGGGAGGGCAGGTATTCTCATCAGGAATTGGTTAAAGAGGAAAAACAAATATATCCAGAAGGGTGTAAAAGTCTTCTATATTCAAAAAGAAATAAGAGGACAAGGGGATAGGGTGGGGAAGAGGACAAGGGAGGAATTTTTGGAAGAGTAGGTAGGTTAAGGAATAGGAGAGGAAGATAGTAGGTAGAAGTAAAGCTGAGGAGTGAGGAGGGATAGCAATAGGGTGGAGAAGGATAGTGAGGAAAAATAGGAAGGAGGAAAATATACAAGTAATTATAGCTTAGATTGTGAATGGGATTAATTTACCCATGAAACGGAAACTGATAGCAGATTAAAAATTTGAATTCAACAATATGTTGCTTTCAGGAAATGCTATAAAAATGAGACACATGCACAAACATTAAATAAAGGTCAGGGGTAGAATTTATTATATAAAAAGCAGGGGCAGTAATTATAATTAAAGCTAAAATAGATTTAATTGAAAGAGAAAAATAGGGAAACTACACTGCCAGCCATATTATTCAATATTATTTTAGACCATTTAAAATAGCTAGATAGTATAAAACACCTGAGAGTATAATTGTCAAAACAGACACAGGAACTCTATGAACAAAACACAAAACATTTTCTATATGAATAAAGTCAGATCTAAATAATTGAAGTAATATTTATTGTTCATGGCTAGGTAAATCCAATAAAATTTTTAAAATGACAATTTTACCTAATTAATCTATCCATGTAATACCATCCCAATTAAATTACTAAAAAAGTTGTCTTACTGCATTAGAAAAGATAATAACAAAGTTCATTTAGAAAAACAAAAGGTCAGGAACTTCAAAACACACCAGGAGAAAAAAGATGTAAAGGAAGCAGATCCAGTAGTATCATACCTTAAACCATATTATAAGGTGAGAGCATTGTTGGAGTGTAAAATGGATAATTTTGATTATTTTTAATTAAAAATTTTGTGTATAAATAAAACCTATGCAGCCAAGAATAAAAGGAATGAAGAAAATTGAGGGAAAAAAACTTTTATAGACAATCTCTCAGATAGAATGGGATTGGGTTGGAATGTTGCTGTGGTGTAAGATATGATGACCTGGTTGCTTTAGAAAAAAACATGGAAAGACTTGGACTTATGAAAGAAGATGCTATCCAGCTTCAAAGAAACAGATGACAAGTAGAAATAAGTATAGTACAGTCTTATGTATATGTGTATGAATGTATATGTGTGTAGATATGTATGTTTATAGATACTATGTATACATATAATGTATGTGTACATATATACACATATATATGTATATATGTATGTATATATATTTATATGTACACATATATAAGATAGATAAAATCCAGGCTTAACTGTAGCCTTTTTGGGGTGGGGGCAGGGAAGGAAGGGAAAAATAAAGTAAAAAGTCCACAGCAGAGAACAAAAGAAAACTTACAAGGAAGCAAAGAAAAGCTGGACAGCTTTGAAAACAATGCCTAGTATTTATTATATGGATTTTCTTGAAATGGATATTTATTGCTTTATATTGAATCCTTTCTTATGTTCTGCTGTGTACATGGCAATGTTTTTTCCTCATCTTTTTTGTACTTAAGTTTAAAATAAATGCAAAAACTTTAAAAAATATATTAAGACAGAAAAAAGTAGATCATTGGAAGAGACTGGATAAGGAAGAAATAGAAACAAGTGATCTTACCTGTTATTCAAGAAAACCCCAAACATAAATTACTTGGGGAAGAAATTCACCATCTGACAACAATTGTTGGGAAAACTGGAAAGCAGTATGGCAGAAATTGGGCCTGTGACTGCAATTGAAATTTTAGCTTTGTCATGAGAAAGGACACATGTTCTCATGTGTCACATGTACACTCTCTGAGTGAATATTGTCTCGTGTCTATCTGAAGAACTCACCTTTGGACTCCATAGATTTCACTGTCTCCTTAAGCTTTTCATCAGTTAACTCAAATCCCCAGCTCTGCAGGGCTGGAGACAGATCAGGCTTCTTGATTTTCCCATCAGTGACACTGCTGAGGATAGTCCATGCCTTTTTTAATCCTACATACATATCCAAATAAAAACATAAATTGATTCAGCAACAGCAACAACAAAGCACGGAACCATACAAAAGCCTGATATGGGGATTATCTTCATTTTTAAGGGCCAAGTTGCTTGTGTTTATGGCTTCTCTGAAGTGATCTGGGTAGCTAGGTGGCTCAATGGACAGAGTGTGGGGTCTGGAATCAGGAGGACCTGAGTTCAAATGTTTCTGGCACTTATTAGCTGTGTGACACTAGGCAAGACGCTTAACCTCTGTTTGCCTCAGTTTCCACTTTCTATGCAATAAGGATGACAATAGCACCTCCCTCCCAGAGTTGATTTGAGGTTCAAACAAGATAATAATTGTAAAGTGCTTAGCACATAGTAAATGCTACTTAAATGTTAGATATTATTAGCTGTTGTTATTATCTAATAGCTGAAATGTCCCACACATGTACCATAAAAAATGCTAACTGCTTTTAAGAAGACACCAATGAGATGAAATTCTATTAAGTGATCACAGGTAGAATATCAAGTCATGCCAAAAATAAACAGCATATTGCCCACTTAAAGTTTCTAAAAGCTCTTTTTCTTGACAGTAGTTGATTAACAGTCAAAGCTAGCTTCTTATTTTACTTTTTTATACCAAATATTCTTTATTATTTACAGGGTCCTTCCAATGTGAAAACTAGATTACCAAACTAAAATCTCTACTGTGCAACACAAGTACTTATGTTTTAATACTATTGCAATATAATTTTTTTTT
>CM053626.1:181862711-181887308 GCA_028646595.1 Phalanger gymnotis
GCCCTGCTTCCCTCTGCCACTTTGTGGGTTCTGCAGCTCTAGAATTGGTTCAGAGCCATTGTTTTATAGGTTTTTGGAGGAACTTGGTGGGGAGCTCACGCCAGTCACTGCTTCCCAGCTGCCATCTTGGCTCCGCCCCCTGTGGAGGTCGAGGACAGCGGCAGCAGCTGGGGTCACTGAGATGAAAAGGAACGGGATGGACGGAGGCCGTGACAAATCCTTCTCTCTTCCTCTTGGCTTAGTTCTGACCTGCACCCGCAGCGGTGGCAGAGGGGAAGCTAGCTTCTTATTTTAAAAAAAGCCAGTGCCCTTCAACTAGCCACAAAATCCAAAGGACAAAGGTTCATGACCAAGTGGAAGTGATTCCTTTTGCCATTTCCCATCTGTCTAAACTTACACAACCCCAAGGCAACTTTTGGGCCTCCAAAGTTTGCTCTGCCCTGGAGAGTACAGATTAGGACCAAAATGGATATAAGGACAAGTTCTGGATCACAGTGAGAAGCAGGGGATCTATCTCGTACCAGGTGCCCGAGTTTCAGGGATATCTGTCTATACATATTTGTTCAGGGCCTCTTGAAGCTTCTGAGATACTTGAGTAAATGCAAACAGAACCAAATCAGAGCCCTTCTCCCAAGGTGCACCCCTCTATTTTCCACTGCCCAGAGTATCTAACAAACTCCAAGAAGGGAGAGTCTACCCTAGGGAGAGATAACCCAGCATCAGCTCTGCTCCCATGGGCTCCAGACCAAGAGTTGCCTTGCAGCTAAAGAGGATGACACAAGCAACAAAATGCCAGCATTTGCTTGACTGAAGCCAAATCTGGGCCAGCAGTTATCACTGGAGTTCCTAGAGACTGGAGATTCATTACTGGCATTCCTATATAAAAAAAAATTCTTACCTATCTTTTAGGATCCTTCCTCTCCATGAAGCCTTCCCAGACAACTCACTACCATACTGATCTCCTAACTCATTGTGCTAATCAGTGTATTTAGTATACTGGTTCTCACACACTGGAAATTTTCTCAAATACTGGTGTTGCTTGTGTATTGTTACCATGTGTTAACTTGTATTTATAAGGATCATGCTTTATGTGTCTCTGAATGTGTACTCGGAATTATAAGTACCTATAATACTTAGAAATGTGTCTTTCAGCATCCAATACTTATTGGATAAATTTTTTAAATCACACTTACATAGCACTTTAATGTTTACTTCATCTCATGTGGTATTCATAACATGATTAAATAAAGCTTTATTATCAAAATAGAAAAAAATCTAGCAAGGAGTCAGGCATTCCTGTTTTGCCATTTAAAACCATCCTCTTATTTTCTTTTTTTTTGGCAGGGAAATTGGAGTTCAGTGACTTGCCCAAGGTCACACAGCTAGTAAGTGTGTCAAGAGTCTAAGGCCGGATTTGAACTCAGGCCCTCCTGACTCCAGGGCTGGTGCTCTACTCACTGCGCCACCTAGCTGCCCTCGTCCTCTTATTTTCAAAAGAATTAAAATGGAGAAAGACATTGGTGGAACAGCTAAAGGTTAGATTCATACTTATTTTAAAAGGCAACAACAGATGAACAAAAACAATAATGGAGAGGATTCACTCTTCTTTTTAAAAAAAATTCATACCATGAGGCCTCGTAACTTGCGGAGTCTTAGACAATATCTCGATAACATCCTTTATTTTTACTGATCCATCATCTACAAAAGGAAAGGGAGAAAAATTCATTAGAGAGAAAAGAAAGCCTTATTAAGTCAGTCTTAATGAAGAAAAGCAGAAGATTGGCAAAGAACAAACCTCAACTTTCTTGTACTAAATGCTTCCCAGACACTAATTTTATTATCCGCTCCTTCTAATACTTTTCATTTGTATTATCTTAAAAAAAATTCATAATACATTTTAGAAGCATAAAAGGCATAATAAACTTAATAGTTTTGTGTTGTTCCTTTTAAGACAATAAAATATTTTCCCTAGGAAAAACTATAAGCTGAGCTTGACTTACAATGAAAAGACTGTTAAACTCCTATCAAATCCAATTCCAAAGTTTTTGTTGCTGTTCTTATTTTTAAATAAGTTTACTTTAAAAGAACCATATCTGTTTTCTGGTTCTAATCCTTCTCTCTGTCCCTCTCATCTGTGATTTTCTCATTGTCTCTTTATGATCTCTCTTTTATTTTTCTTTCTCTTTTTATTTTTATAAGTATTTATTACCTTTCCCTTCTAAGGTACTTGACCTGAAAAATAGAAAAATCAGAAAAACCAAAATCTTTATGACAAATATTCATAGTCCAGGAAAACAGATTCCCACGTTGTACATGTCCAAAAATGGATGTATCTCCTTCTGCATTTAAGCTCATTATCACTTTGGTAGTATGTGGACAAGATTAATCTTTAGCCCTCTGAACTCATGGTCTATCATTGCATTGATCAGAGTTCTAAAATCTTTGAAAGCTGTTTTTATCTGTAGTGTTATCATTGTATAAATTATTCTCCTAGTCCTATTCACTTCATTCTGTGTCAGTTCAAAGAAGTCTTCACTATTCTTCACTTCACTTCACCTCTAAAACTGCCCAAGAAACTGTCATTTCTTATAATGATATATAATATATTCCATTACATTCAATATTTCAATAATACTATTTTAATTATATTCAATTACATTACAATAATATTTCATTACATTCACATACAACTATTCCCTGATATGTGGGCACCTCCTTATTTCCAGTTTTGGGGCTACTATGAAAAGAGTTGCTACAAATATTTTTGCACATAGAGGTCCTCTTCCTTTTTCATTGATATCTTTGGGATAGGCCTCATAGTAGTATAGCTGGGTCAAACTTTATGCACAGTTTTAATAATTTTGTAGATATAGTTCAGAATTGCTTTCCAGAATGACTGGACCAATTCACAGATCCACCAATAGTGCACATCCAAATTTCTTTTTACAAAAGAAAAAAAACTACAAAACATTGTTTACAGAAATAAAGACAGACATAAATAACTAGAGAAATATTAGCTGTCCATATATAGGATGAGCCAATACAACTAAAAATTGGAATACTGCCCAAATTTATTTATTTAATACAATACCAAACTACCAAAGAATTACTTTATAGGAGGAGAAAAAATAACAAAGTTCTTACATAGAAGCATGAAGAGTCAAGAGTCACTAAGGAAATAATGAAAAAATGTATCATCATAAAGGGGCCCCAATTGACCAGTTAGCAAGCTTTACTACCCAAATAGTAATCCTTAAAATGACTTGGTACTGTTTTTAAAAATATAGACATCAATCAGTGCAACAGTTTAAGGACACAACACAGAGAAACAAACACACCTAATAACCTAGCATTCAATAAACACAAAGACTCCAGCTCCTGGGGTAAAGATTCTTACTATTTGGTTAAAGTTCCTGGGAAAACTGCATAGCAGTACTGCAGAAATTAGATTTAGACCAACACTTCACATGTTATACCAATAAAAGCTCCAAGTGGATCTATGACTTAGCTCTAATTTTAGAGAATTTAGTTCTCTCATTTAAAAAAATAAGGAAGCAATTACCTATCAGATCTATAGATATAGGAAGCAATCATGATCAAACAAGAAACAGAGAGAATCACAGAAAATAAAATATATTAAGTTTTTGCACATACAAACTCAATATGTCTGATTAGAAGGAATACAATTAACTAGGAAAAAATCTTCACAGTGAGGTTCTCGGCTAATAGTCTCATTTCCAAGATATAAAAGGAAATTACTCAAATTTATAAGAATAAGACCCATTCCTCAACTGATAAATGATCTAAGGATATGAACAGGCAGTTGTCATTAAGAAGAAATCCTGATTATCTTTAGCCATTTGAAAAAAATACTCCAACTCATTAATAATTAAAATACAAATTAAAGCAATTCTGATCTTCCGATTCATACCCATTAGATTAGCAAAGATGACAAAAAAAAAAGAAAATTTTGGAATTGCTGTGGGAAAATAGGCAAGTTGATGTACAGTTGGTAAAGCTGTGAAGATTGTGATTGTATTCGGGAAAGCAATTTGGAATTATGCACAAAAATTTATTTAGCAAGGCATACCTTTAACCTAACTATATATCTGCTAGGCTAATAGCCCAAAGATCATAAAAAGTTAAGAAGAAAAGTCTTAAATGAACAAAAATATTTATAGCAGCTTTTGGTGGTAGCAAAAAAACCCTTTCAACTATGGGAGTTGTCTATCAGTTGGGGAATGGCTAAACAAAATATGGTACATGAATATAATGGAGTACCATTAAGTCATAAGAAGTGAAGGAAAATATTATTTCCAAGAGATACAGAAAATCTTATAGAAATTGATGCAAAGTGAAATTGGCAGCACCAGAAGAACAATTTATACTTTGTCATCAATAATGTAAAACAAAATTCTGAAAGACTTATAACTAACACAGTTTGAGAACCCAGAGATTGGTGAAAATTAAGATGTAACTTTTTCCCTCTGAGTTCATGCCCTTCCTAGAGTCTATTCACAGACCCTTTAGAGGTCTATGAAATCTGGGTTAAGAACTCTTCTTTTAAGCTGGTACCAGCACACAGTATCAATCAACAATAATGTATTAACACCAACTGTGTGCTAGGTATCATACTAATCAATGGATATAAGTAGTATAGAAGACCATCTTTTCCCCATTATTCCCAAGAGAACAAACAATTCTGGAGCTTTCCTGAAGATTTAATGCTGTCAGAGGAAAATCCTTGGTCCCCTGAGAGCTATTCTAACCCTAATATTACTTGCAAAAGAGGCAATAGTGGACATTAATATAGTATTTCATAGACCCATTAACCTAGTGCCCTTAGTTAGGTATATACATGGAAGTATTCAGTAGAATGCAGGCTCCTTAAGAGCAGGGATAATTTCATTTTGGTCTCTGTATTTCTAGCATCTAGCACATTGCGCTGTAGAGAGCAGAGGCTCAATAAATATATATTGAATTTAACTGAATTCAAATGGTGATGAAAGAGAATGAGGATGAAATCATTCTGCAGGTTTCTTTCCAAGAACTCTAAGAGCATCCCAAGCACAAGAAGGAATCAACATACCATCTTGCTCCTCTGGGCTCACAAAATTTCTCTCAGTCTTAGGAGGTACATTCAGTGAGTTTCAATAATATCAAAGTAACTTCTTGAAGATAAGTGACCTCAAGTTAACCCGTTTACATTTAACTGAAGGGCAGAAGAGGTCTCTAAATGGCAGCAATTTTCCAGGAAGCCAGCACACATTATCCATTGGCACAAAGATGAAAAAGAACAACCCTGGGCTTATAAAAGGATCTTGAAAAAACTAACAGAGCTGGGAGCTCACTGCAGAAGGGAAGATCTAAGCAAAAGGGGCAAGGATAATTCAATCCAGAAATAAGCATGTGATGTCCTCTAACACTTTGCTCATCAAGGTTACTTCTGGGCAGCTGATAGAATTCCAGTAGGATGTAAGCTCGTTGAGGGCAACAGCTGTCTTCATTTTTGTCTTTGTTATTTCCAGCACCTAAGTGCAGTGCCTGGCAAACAGTAGGAGCTTAATAAAAAGTGAATTGAATTTCTTGTTAATACAAGTTTGCCTCCTTTCCCAACCTGCTGCTATTCCCTTTCCCACTCTGTTTTTAAGAGACTGGGTAGATTCCTTAAAGCTAAGTCAATTATTACAACTGCTCTAACCTCCAGCTCCCTCCCAATTCTCTAAATTGTAGGAATGTCTAATTTTTTTCACTGAAAAGAACATAATACAAATATATATGTGTGCATATATATACATAGATACATTCACATTCGTATAAATAGAGAATATAGAATATATAACCTAATAGGCCCAAATACTCACCATCAGGGGGAATCAATTTTAGGACTTCTTCAAGGTCTTTATCAGGTAACTTCATCCCCAAGCCCTCCAAGGTATGGGACAGATCATTGACCTTGACTTTCCTGTAACTCATTTTGTTGACCATATCCCATGCATCCTCTATCTCTATATGTATGAATGAACAAAAGGACAAAACTATTAGTTGAAGATTCTTCAAAAACATATAAAAACTTGATCTGGGAAGTATTATCCACTCTCTAAAGTAGGGCTCCCTGTGTTTCTGCCTTCTCTGAAGTGAGATCCTAGGATTCAGAGCTTGGGTTTTTAGAAAGTTATTTAGTCTAATTAATTCATTTTTATTTTATTTTTTGAGCCTAGTTCTCCCTATCTTGCTCTAGGTGAAAGTACAACAGTCTGCTATGGTCCGATGCCACTATTGATAAGCACTAAAGCTTTGACATGCTCTGTTTCCAACCTGGACTCCAGGCTTGGGATTCTATTGATAGCACCACCAATGGTAGTAATAGTAATGGTAGTGGTAGTAGTAATAATAGTGGTAGTAGAAGTAGTAGTCATAATAATAACAGTAGTAATCGTGGTAGTAATTGAATTAATAGTAGCACTGTTTGGAGGAGTGGTAGTGGTAGTAATAGTAGTAATAGCGTAGTAACAATAGTACTACGCTAAATGCTTTTTACAAATATTTTCTCATTTGATCCTCGCAACAACCCTGCAATATAGATACTGTTATTATCCCCATTTTACAGTTGAGGAAACTGAGGCGAACAGCGCTTGAGTGATTTGCTTAGCTACTAATTAGCACAACTAATAAGGATCTGAGGCCAAATCTGAACTCACATCTTCCTGACTGCAGGTACAAAGCTCTATCCAATATAGCATCTAACAGTGTGGGGATTTACTAGAAGCACTCTTTGATAATAGGTGATCTCAAGCTATTCCGAGTAAGTCCTATCCATCCTCCAGGTCTAACTCACGGGAAAATAAATATTTGTAGTTCGAAGGGATCTTAGAAGCGAATCTCCTCATCTTACTGAGGAAACAGAGGCAGAGAAAAAGGTTCAGTGACTTGTTCAAAGTCACACATCTAAGTGTCTGAGGAAGGATTGGAACTCAGGTCTTTCTGACTCCCAGTCCAGCATTCTATCACTTCATCACCTAAGTTCCACATCTTGCATGAAGTTTTTCCAGCTCATCCAGTCCCATACAAAGCTCTTCTCCTTCCCTGAACTAAGAGCCCATTCTATCTGAAACACACAGTGTGTAACCTAATCATATACTGTCCTTGTAACACTTTTTGTATTGTTATCTTGTATGACTATTTAACACTTTTACTGTTACATAACTTTTTTGCATTTATATCTTTTCTGCCCCTCAAATAAATTTTAAGCTAACTGATAGTTTTTAAAGTTGTGAAAATAAAAATGTTTCTGTTTTGAAATTCCTACTCACTTTGGTATTTATCAAATTTTTTTGTTGTAGCCAAGTTCTTGATAAAGTTCTTTAAATTCACAGTTCCATCCTCTGCCAGAAGAAGAAGAAAAACAATTTAGACATTCCAGTGAAAAGTAAACCAGTAGTCAAGTCTACAAAGTACAGTTAAAGTATTGGGCAGACCAAAACCAAACTAAAAGCTGTCCCAAAAACTAGCTTGAAAATTACTTGTTCCCATACCCTTGGTTTATCATATTTTAAAACAATTTAAATAATTTACATTTTTAACAATTAAATACAGAAGCGTAAGGTACATAACACAAATACAAATTGTTTTAAACTTAAGCAAATAACAAAGTTAACCTAAGAAGATCTCAAGATGTGTATAGGACTTAACAAAGAAAAGGATTTGGTCATGTCAAACACAATTTTCTAGGCTTCCTTTAAAAAATCAACAACAAATATACCAATAAGTAAATGTGTGTTTATAACCAACTAATTGAGAGAATCTTATATATGGGAATGATTGTATATGGAATCCTGTCCTCCCTTCCTCCCCACCCCCCAGAAATACTCACCATTGACACTAGTGGCATCCAATGCTTCCTGTATTTTTTCATCACTTAAGTGGATTCCCAAGACACGCAGCCTTTCCTGAAGCTCAGGGACAATGTTTTCATCACTTTTGCGAATGCTGATTTGACTAAGAGACTCTTTAACTCCTAGAAAGAGGAATTGTCATCAACATTAATCATCATCAAAATATGGAGATCTAATTGAGGAGATAAGAATCACTTGGAAACAAGATGAGGTGCAATAGCATCTTTGCAACATTGTCACTGAAGTCATATCGTGGATGCTTTCTTGCAAGGAGCCTAAAGATAATGAGTTATGTTCAAATGCAAAAAAGGAATTACTGTATTCACACACACACACACACACACACAAGCAACTAAGTCATGAATAGAGATAGAGACTGGACCTGTGTTTATGCTAATATGGGGAATTCCTGGATGAAGAAACCCCCTCTTCGAAACACAGGTCAGCACTTTCTCTGCAATTTATAGTCTCAGAGTTGGCTGAGTCATTAGCGTAAGGTTCATATAGTCATATGAGTCAGAGGCAGGGCTCGGTCCCAGGTGTTCCTGGCATCAAAGCTAGCTCTCTAAAATATCTAAGAATAATAGCAGGAGAGTGAGGAAATTGAAGGAATTGGAGCAGCAAGTGCTGGTGGGAATTGAGTGAACCACTATAACTCCATCTTGTTACTCTATTTGGGGCTAGCTCAGAGCCCTCTGTATTCAATTATGGGTCTAGGTCCAACTTCGTCTTGTGAGAAAAATTTATTCAATTAAGAAAATGGAGAGAAAACCTGAATGTGTTGTTTGAACCTAGCCCTGCATGGCTGGGAAACTAGACCACCTTAACCAGCTGCTTATAGATCCTTAACTAAGGACTTAGGTTATGCTGACCAGAAACTCAGTTAGATTCAGACTGAGACAAGGAGTTTTCTAAGAATTGTACAACTTATCTGAAAATTGGTTCTCTACTAATTGGTCACTTATTTGTTGCATGTCCCTTTGATTGTATAAAGACACTTGGGGGGAGTGGGGCTCGCCTTTTCTGTTTTCAGGGAATTACACCTGTTCACTCTCCCCCTCCCAATATAGAAAGTCTCTAATCTTTCCTCCAATTAAAAATCACATTACCTAATTTTATATCCTGGTTATTAATTGTTTTCTTTTAATTAATTGAGCTAATTTGATTGTTTTTAATGTATAAAAGTCTGTCTCTCCCTGTATCCGCGGTCCAGCCCTAAGCTGAGGAAGGGGCCTGGTCCCGATTCCTTGGACAATTGGCGTGCATTGCTTAATAAATCTAAATGCTGAGAAACTCTAACCTTTGTTTCCTCAGTCATTTCATCTTTCATTCACCATAATAGGCAAATTATTCTAGAACAGACTTCCATCTGAATTCCATCAAAAGACATGAGAACAAGATAAGTGGTTTATAAAAACTGTGTAACATATCACTGTAGGCTACCAAAAATTATCACCCACTAAATACCTAGTAAGACACAATCTTGTGGCCAGAGTCACACATGAGAAGTTCACTGTTTTTCATAACCTAATGGATAACGAAAGCAGATTCCAAAATATTCATAAGAATTCAAAAAATAATTTTACCAGAACTAGAACATTATCACAAACAAAACTATTGCCTGCAATTTCCTGGTCATAAAACTGCTCTATACAAAATTTTAAAATATTTTAATACATAACTCTCACCAAATCCTCAAAATTCTAAGCTACAAGGGATGAAAAGCTTTCAAAATAAATCATGTGAGAACAGGAAGAAGTACATTATCATTGTCATCTCTTATCAAATGAGATAAAATACATAAAGTGCATTAAAACCCTAAAGCCTATATAAATGCTATTATTGTTGTTATAATCATTATATCTGTCCTCTTGTCTGCTACTGAAGAAGCCCCAAGGATACTTCCAGATAGCCAACTGAAGATGTATTTATGTCCCATTACTTTTGTTCAGTTACAAAAATTCAGTCATTTTATCTACATGTGCAATAGTTTCCAGGACATAATACATAAAATAACAATAGCAAAAGAGTGAACTATCCCAAATATTTTCCTATCTGAACTCCATCAAACTATATGACAGATTATATAAATCCATAACAATAATAACAACTGACATACACACACTATCTCATTTGAGCCTCACGAAATCCTTGTTGGGTAAGTACTTTGGTTAGTTATTACAGATGACTAAAATGAGACATGCCAGGGTCCCACAACTACTTTATGTCTGGAGTGGGATTTGAACTCAGTTCTTTCTAACTCCAGATCCAGCATTTTATCTTCTACACCATAGTACCTTTCCATATAGAAACCTCATAGGAAAATGTAATGATGACAAGGAGAAGTTTGTGTTACTTCCCCTCTACATAAGGAAATCAAATCATACCTGTGAAGTAGCACTTGCCAACATATAAAAGAATGTGACATATTGAGTATTAAACTCACTTTAAATATTAAAGAGATTACGACAGTCACAGGATTTCTTAGTTATTTGACTGAGTCTACAGAACTAGCATGTAATAAACTATAGAGTCCTCCTCAATATCTATTTCACCAGAAGATATATCCTTAAGTTTGTCAGTAGGCATACCCTGGCATACTACTGATCTGGTCAATATCATTTCCCAATAGATTCTTTGATTAAAGTTACATGAAAGACAACACAGAACAGTTTTTCATTGAAGTATTTCATTGAAGGCCCTTGGACAAGTTTGTCTTGTTTATTTTGTCCTTTAGTTCTGAAATAAATTGAATTATAGATAGAAATTTACCTGGATCTAGGTTTTATCACTCAAATATTAGTTTTTTGCCTCCTCCCTCACCCAGGTAACCACAACTACATTTTATAACATATCCTAGTGTACTATAGGCCAATAGGTTTGATTTAGTAAGGGGAATTTATGCTTTAAAAGGTCTTTTAATCTTATAATGAGATCCCTGTCTCTGAACAGGAAGGTTAATGAGAGAGAGAGAGAGAGAATTAAAGAAAGAAAAAAGAGGAAGGAAGGAAGGAAGGAAGCAAGGAAGGAAGGAAGGAAGCAAGGAAGCAAGGAAGGAAGAAAAGAAAGAGAAGGAAAGAGAGAGAAAGGATCTCTCATTGGGACATTCACACAAGTTCCTGGGAGTCACACAAAAGAAAGAAAATGTAACAAAAACCTGCTATAACATAATCTTTGCTATGATACCATTCAATTGGTTGCCTAACTATATAAGATTGCTATGATGGAACTACCTTCCCCTCTGTAACATTATTTCATCTATTTTCTTTCCCCACAAAACCAATATGAGACAGGATATGCCTATATTTTTATGAAATAGGAATGGGGATAAATAGGAAACCCTTCAGTTGCAGCTATAAAATACTATTTTAAATATTGCTTATAATTAAAATACTTATTGAATGATTGTACATGTGTAGCCTATATCAGATTGCATGCTGTCTTGGGGAGGGGGGAGGGGGAGAAAATTTAAAATTCATAATCTTACAAAAGTAAATGTTGAAAAATAAAAATAAAAAATAAATATTTTGAAATGAAATAAAATACTTATTGAAGACAATGAAAGTTTCACTAATAACAACAGAGCAAAACTTTCAAGGAAGGAAATTAATTCTTCCTATGGAGTTTATTTCCATGTTCTCATTTCCTTTGTGTATACCCATATATGTACATTTGTGTGTTTATCTGAGTGCTATATTTTATTCTTAATTGGCGGCTGTTTTATTAGCAGTTATCATTCCCTGGCATTTGCCTACAGAAGAGCTTGTGTATAAAAAAGTCCTGGCTGAGGTAAGGAATAGGTAATAGGAGCACAGTGCCATATAAGGAATGGGAGGGAGCGGAGCCAAGATGGTGGTGTGAAAACAGGGACTTGCTTGAGCTCTCCCCCAAATCCTTCCAAACACCTGTAAAAAATGACTCTAAACAAATTCTAGAGCTACAGAACCCATGAAATGACAGAGTGAAACAAGTCTCCAGCCCAAGACAGCCTGGATGGTCCCTGGGAAGGGTCTATCACACTGTGCTGGGAGCAGAATGCAGCCTAGTGTAGGCCACGCCAGGTGGAGCAGACCAGGTGGAGCAGGCCTGAATCACTGAGCTGTGGAGGTTTACACACTGCTCAACCCACAAACACCAAAGACAATGTAGCAGGTCAATGAGAAAACTCTTAGAACTGGGTGAGAGAAGGGCATGGTCCAGCCCCAGAATTGGGGCAGCAGAGGTGGCAGCAGCAGCGGTGGTAGTGGCAGTAGCTGCTTCTGGAGCTCTAGGCCCATAGACAGTGGGAGGAATCAAGGGGCTGATCAGAGTGGGAGTGCAGGGATCTCTTACATTGCCCTGCTTGGATTTGGGTTGCAGTCCTGGTTGGCAGTCCTTTGGGGAGGAGGATTACTGGTGTGACACAGCTTGTGGTGGCTGTGGAGAGGGAGTCCTCCTAGTAGTTACATGGCAGAAAGGAGTGCTTGCGCTCACAGATCAGAGCACAGGTCAGGAGAGGAGTACCACCTTAGAGTAGAAGTAGCTCTGAAAACAGCAGTGCAAAATCCCTGAAGCTTGGGACAAAGCACTCTCCACTCCGGAAGCAGTCATACCATGACAAAAAGCTCAAAAGTCAAGTAATTGTCTAGGAAAATGAGCAGACAGCATAAAAGGACTCAGACTATAGAATCATACTTTAGTGACAAAGAAGATCAAAACATACAGCCAGAAGAAGTCAACAAAGTCAAAGAGCCTACAGCCAAAGCCTCAAAGAAAAATATGAATTGGTCCCTGGTCATGGAAGAGCTCAAAAAGGATTTAGAGAAGCAAGTAGAGGAAAAATGGAAAGAGAAATGAGAGTGATGCAAGAAAATCATGAAAAGTAAATCAACAGCTTGCTAAAGGAGACCCAAAAAAATACTGAAGAAAATAACACCTTAAAATAGACTAACCCAAATGGCAAAAGAGGTCCAAAAAGCCAATGAGAAGAATGTGTTAAAAGGCAGAATTAGCCAAATGGAAAAGGAGGTCCAAAAGATCACTGAAGAAAATAAAGCCTTAAAAATTAGAATGGAGCAAGTGGAAGCTAATGACTTTATGAGAAATCAATAAATTATAAAACAGAACCAAAGGAGTGAAAAATGGAAGACAATGTGAAATATCTTATTGGAAAAAACACTAACCTGGAGAATAGATTCAGGAGAGATAATTTAAAAGTTATTGGACTACCTGAAAGCCATGATCAAAAAAAGAGCCTAGACATCATCTTTCAAAAATTATCAAGGAAAACTTCCCTGATATTCTAGAGCCAGAGGGTGAAATAGAAATTGAAAGAATCCACTGATTGCCTCTTGAAAAAGATCCCCCCCAAAAAAACTCCTAGGAATATTGTCACCAAATTCCAGAGTTTTTAGGTCAAGGAGAAAATATTGCAAGCAGCCAGAAAGAAACAATTCGAGTATTGTGGAAACAATCAGGATAACACAAGATCTAGCAGCTTCTACATTAAGGGATCAAAGGGCTCAGAATACGATATTCTGGAGGTCAAAGGAGCTAGGATTAAAATCAAAAATAACCTACCCAGCAAAACTTAGTATAATACTTCAGGGCAAAATATGGATTTTCAATGAAATAGAGGACTTTCAAGCATTCATAATGAAAAGACCAGAACTGAACAGAAAATTTGACTTTCAAATACAAAAAACAAAAGAAGAATCAGAAAGAGAAACCATAAGGGACTTACTAAAGTTGAACCATTTATATTCCTACTTGGAAAGATGATATTTGTAACTCATGAGACCTTTCTCAGTATCAGGGTAGTTAAAGGGTAAACATACACACACACATACACATACACAGAGGGCACAGGGTGAGTTGAATATGAAGGGATGATATCTAAAAAATAAAATTAAGGGGTAAAAGACCAATATATGAGGAGAAGGAGAAAGGGAGAGATAGAATGGGGTAAATTATTTCACATAAAAGTGGCAAGAAAAAGCTGTTGTAACGGAAGGGAAGAGGGGGTAGGTGAAAGGGAATGAGTGAACCTTGCTCTCATCAGATTTGGCTTAAGGAGGGAATAATATACACACTCAATTGGGCATCTTACCCTACAGGAAAAAGCGGGGGAAGGGGATAAGAGGGGAAGATGATAAAAGGGAGGACAGATTAGGGGAGAAGGTAATCAAAATCAGACACTTTTGAAAAGGGACAGGGTCAAAGGAAAAAATTGTATAAAGGGGGACAGGATGGAGGGAAATATAGTCAATCTTTCACAACATGACTATTATGGAGGTGTTTTGCATAATGATATATGTATAACCTATATTGAATTGCTTGCCTTCTCAAGGAGGGTGGGTGGGAGGGAAGAAGGGAGAGAATTTGGAACTCAGAGCTCTAAAAACAAATGTTTAAAAAATTGTTTTTCCATGCAACTGGGAAATAAGATATACAAGCAATGGGGTATTGAAATCTATCTTGCCATATAAGAAAGTAAAGGGAAAGGGGATGGGAGGAGGAGTGGGGTGATAGAAGGGAGGGAAGACTGGGGAAAGAGGCAATCAGAATACATGTCATCTTGGTGTGGGGGGTAGAGATGTATAGAAAATTTGTAACTCAAAATCTTGTGGAAATGAATGTTTGAAAACTAAAAATAAATTTTAAAAATATATAAGGAGTAGGTAATAGGAGAATTGAACCATTGTCATTGATTCATGTTCTAGTCTTAAAATAAACTAAATTAATCTAGAAACAGGATTCTTAATGGCTTATTTACTGAACCACCTCATGCTCTACCACAATACCACCCCATCCAAGCAATAGAGAAGTAAACGTCAATGTTATTATGAATGAATGAGAGACCTAAATATAGTGGGTTGATTTGATTCAATATTCTTACCATTAAGTGCCACCTTCTGGTGGATACAAGAGTACATATAGTCACCAACACACTGCTAGTCTAAAAAAAGTACTTTGTAATGAATTATAATTAAACCTCCAATAGGTAAGATTATATCATAATTTCATCATAATCATGATTATAACGAAACCCCAATTTTGAGAAGTACACTTTGTGCTACTTAAACCATGACCAAACTATAATCTTCCCAAGTGATATGAAAATTGCTTCTTTCTAATCTACTTCCTCTACATGTCCTTTTCTCAATGATCTCTCTTCCCCAGACCTCCATTACCTCTTTTGCTATAGTGTTAGTACTATACCACAATGTATATTTCTGCAACAGTGAATTTCGGAAGAAATACCTAGATGCTGTGCAGATTCAAATGGAATCCTACTATTTCACTGATTTTTACAAAGTAATGAAATTAAAGTGAGGATTCAGTTTTCCTTGTCTTTCATCATTGAAAGCAATCACTATATAATTTGCTTCAGTGTTATTTTCCCCTTTTCATGTGTTTTCCTCCCAGATTCTTGTTTGCATTCTAAACAAGTAGAGTCAAATAGCCATTTATTTTGTACTCATTTATAAACTTACAGAAACCATGGTTATAGAGACAGACCCAGAGTCAGGAAGACCTGGTTTCAAGTCTCTCCTCTGATACACACTGGCTTGTGACCCTGGATAAGTCATTCAACTCCTTAGTGTCCCACGGAACTCTCAGACAATAAATTGCAGAGCAGATGTGGTTCTGCAACGGTCGAGGACATTTTCTCACTGGGAGTTCCCTATTCCAAGGAAACCACATTCTGGTCCCAAAACAGTAATTTAAAAACCACATCTAGTTCCCTTGGAAAGAGATAGGGTAGAAATTCTTTTAAAAAAATAAAACAAACTTACCAGCAGCTTTAGGGACCAACAGCACTTTGGATAAGATGCCCATAAATTTAGACAAATCTACCTTGCCTTGTTCTGTAACAAGAAGCAAAATTCAGATATTTGAATGAATCAAATAATCAAACGTTCATTAAGTGCCTCCTGGATAACAAGGAGATCGTATCGGCCAATACTTAAATAAATTAATGCTGACTGTTCATTGCAAAGACAGATACTGAAACCAAAACTTAAATACTTTGGCCACATAATGAGAAGACAGGATTCATTAGAAAAGACTCTGATACTGGGAAAGATTGAAGGTAAAAAGAGAAAAGGACAGTAGTTAGATAATATCATGGAAGACCAATGAACATGAGCTTGGATAAACTTTGGGAGATAATGGAGGACAGATGAGGTTGGCGTGCTATGGGCCATGGGGTCATGAAGAGTCAGATGTGACTGAATGACTAAACAATAATAAATATGTACACCAGTCAATGTGCTACAGGCTAGACACAAAGACAAAAGTGACCTCAAGGACCTTACATATTCCTTCCCACTCACTTTAATGGAAACCAAGTCCTCCCCTAAGGACACAACCCTATTCACTTTCTCAACTCATGGTTTCAAGTGAAGGGGGAATACTTCTTGTTCTCCCAAACCACTGCCAGCTATTTTACCACTATCCTTCCATGACTATGTTGGTATTTTGTCCACTGAACAAGAAGAAGATTTTATCTAAACCATAACTCTCCGCCAGTACCTAGTACAGTGGTTGATGGTCTCTACAACAAATATGCTATACTGTTGCACTGGGTGATTCTAAAATCCATCAAATTGTGTTTTGTGATAATTCATTCAGAATATAAAATTTCTTAAGAAAGCATTTTGTGCTTTCAAGTTTCACCAAAACATTGCAAGTGCTCACCATTGGTAACTTCTGGTAACATTTGTTCAAGCACTTCACTTGCTCCATAAAGACCCTGTTGGATCAATGAGTCCTTGAGTTCATCATAATCAATGAGATTATCATGGAGATTTTCTAGGCCAGAAGAGGCTAGCTGCAAAGCTGAAAACACATAACCAAGATAAATGGCCAGATGATTGTAGTAGGTGTCAGTGGCAACAATAGGATCTAGCATACGTCATCAATTAAAGTATATGTGGCTTAAGATACACAACAGACATGTCGCTACTATCTAAGAAACTGATTCAAGGGATGGAGATAAACATACTTGAATGGCCTCAGAACCTAATTTATACCTGACTGAAAACTTTTGAGCTATAATTAAGGCTAGATGGGGAAAATGTTGACTCCCATGGTAGAGTGCCACATGTTGCTTCACATATGGCCCTTAAAGCATATGTAAAGAAAAAAATTCCACTATTAATTGCTACTATTATGAAAAGTATTATACCTTTGGAAAATATTAAATCATATCATAGTACAAAGACAAAACTGATTTCAAATATTCATTAAGAAACAGATGAATAATACAAATATGTTTTTTTGGCTCTCTCGGTACTGAGAGTAATGTATTTGCTAACAGTCACACAGAAATTGCCAACCACTTGCTCCGCTCTTTTGAAATGGAGACCAATGGTTTCCAAAAATCTGTAAATTCTGGGGTCTCCAAATCTATTAGAAAAGTTGAACCAACAATTTTCTAAACTCGAGAGAGTCTTAAAAGTCATTTATTTCAACCACTCCTTCTGCAGATGAAGCAACTGAGTGCCAGAGAGGGGACATGATTTGCTCAAGGACATATATTTACTTCCAGAACCAGGAGAATCCAGTTATCATAATTCCCTGTCCAATGACAGCTGTATTACTCCCCAGCTAAGACTTAAAATACTTATAGTCCATGCAAATTAAATACAAAAAGTAGTTATATTACTTTACCAAAAAAAAAAGTTCAATAAAAGCTAGAAAAATGTATAGTTTCCTCAATTCAAACCCTGTTAAAGTCCTCTTCACTTCATGTTAGGGACGTCTTTAGAAATAGCACTTAGGTAGTATAATATGAAAATTATTTCGTTCCCTTTGGAGTCCAGTTAAGATTTCAAAGCTCCTATGTCAGGTTACCTATTCTTCTGTGACTTAGGTTAAATGGATGATTTGCTATTCCCTAAACAAATCTAAACTTTTATCCCTATCATTAATCTTTGCTGATGCTGCTAACTGAATGAAATGTCTTTCCCTAGTCGAACTTGTAACCGTACTTCAGGGATCAGCTGAAATGTTGCCTATATAATGAAGGCTTCTTTGATGCCCACCCAAAATGATGGAAAAGTACACAATTGGGATATTACAGTGACTATTTTTAAGCAGACATTTCATGGTGAAAAGTTATTTAATCCAATATTTTTTCTTCAAACTGTAGTCTTCACTTACCTATGGAATCAGCAAACTCTGGAGTCTCTGTTAAACCACTGATGAAATCTTTCAGCTGTATATTCCCATGCTCTGTAAGTATAAAATTCAAAGGTATTGATACTCAAACACAGACCCCTGTCAGAATCCTTTTCCTATTAGCTACTGTCTAGGTCTGCCTCTTCCATTGGGTTTATTTTTTTCAAACCCAAGAGAAACCAGGTGACTCCAACTCATCAAAGGCAAACTAGGTACTCTCTTAATACCTCATGATATGACCTCTTGGACATTTTTTTCATAACATCCCTAGATCAGGGGTCATTCCCCGTGGCAGAGAAAAGCAAAGTAAGAATTAAGCAGCTCTGCCTTTTCTTCATTGTCATTTATCATCCTCCGATATACCCCAAGCAAAGATACAATACTTTCCTTTATGCTGCTCTTTATTATATATCGAGAGAAAACTTTTTGTTGCCCTTAGTTTCTCCCAGCAGCCTCAGGTCATTCTGAAGCTCAGCATCACTGACACTATTTTTACAGCACCATGCCATACTCGTAGTCACCAGCTGTTAACCTGGGTTTGCTTCTACCATCTGTATTTTTTTAGGTAAAGTTAGTTGATGAGTTCTCATCAGTCTCTTCAGACAAATCCCAGTTTTCCTCCTAATCGGAATTCTTCTTCTTGTTGTCAAAATTTCCTTCTTGACCATTTCTCATCCCTCCTGGGTTGATTTCCATAGTGGTATTTTGTCCATGAGATCCTACCTATTCTTCCCTCTGAACCCTTTGAAATCTGCTTTCCTAAAGTTCCAGGATACATATCAGACCATATGCAAGACAATCATGAAATCATTAGCTGCTCTGCTTTTGGCAGAGAGCTTCAGCAGATGTCTGGATAATTGAATTCCTCTATCACTACTATATCATCATGTCTCTGGGCCAGCCTTGTGATCCATTTTCCAAACTCGTCATCTAGTTCCTCTTTTTGTCCAGGGGGTCTGTAGTATACTCCAATGACATAATCACTTGTTCCTTCCTCTATTGACAAATACTCTCCACAATGCTTCCCTGTTATGGTTTCTGGATTTCCTAACACAATTATATATTCTTGATGTATAATGCTACCTTCACCTCCCCTTTTATCTATCCTGTTTCTTTTTAATGAAATACATCCACCCAGAGCCATGATCCATTCATCAGTTTCATTTCACCAAGTCTTAGTGATATGTGGTTAAATTTGTTTCCTTAAGTTAGGACCTCTTCTGCCTTTTGCTTATTATCGAAATAATGGAGGTCATGGGTTTTTGCTACTGGCTGCCTTCTTGGATTTTATTTCCTGTGAAATTCTGGCTATCTCAACTATTAGTCTTCTTTCTTCATTGTTTCTATCCTCTATTGCATCTAATTTAGCATGTATGTAAATACACACACACACACGCACATATATAATATATATATATATATACACCAAGAATATATTCATTTATACACACACACTTATAGATAGTCTTCTCTCTCTCCATAATTTTTTAGTTTAAAGACTTTTTATTTGATTTGAAAGACACTCAGAAAATACCTTGTTACTAACCTTTGTTAGGTATATTCCACTTCTGACGAGGAATTTATCATCCTTATATCTTAAGCAATGGCTCATATGTCTAAACCCCATTCTCAGACACCATATTCTTAACCATCTCTTCACTTCCTAAATTAATTTTTCTCTTCTGCATCCTTTGGCTTCAGTAGCCAGCAGGAAGGAAACATGACATGTGCTCCTAGGGTCTTCAGTTTCTTGCCCAAGTCTTACTAATTGTTGGCAGTACTTTTACCTTTTTCCCAGTAATATCATTGGCTATCCATGTGAATAACCAGAAGTGAATCACTCTCCATCAGTTTTTCTAAGTCTTGGAAAGTTCTCTGTAATGTCTTGGGCACATGCTCCAGAAAGAGGACAAACTTCTCTTTCTCTCTACTGTTGTTGGCTGGTCAACAAATGGTACCTTGGTAGCCAGGTAATCACCAACCACTAGTACTCTTCCTTTCTTCTTCTCACCCTGTGTCACTTCCATGCTTTCCTTCTCCTTAATCATCTCAAATCCTCCCTCAATTTTCTCTCACAGAAGCCAAACACAGAGTCCAGTGATAGCATCTGTTATCTACAAGTCACTGGATAATTCTCTCTTCTTTCTCAGGAACAATATTTGGATCACAGTCTGCCTAATCTTCCTCTCTTGCCCTTATACTAAGAGACCAGTATATATGATGATGATGTTCCCTCAAGCAACCTAACTTACCATTTTTGAATCCCATCACTTATCTGGATTTTTATAAACACTCTCTCCTGGTTCTTCTACCTGTCCAACAGTTCCTTCTAAGTTTTCTTTGCTAGATTATCATCCATAATGTTCCCTCTAATTGTGATTATGCCCTAAGGTTCAGAGAATCTCTTTCTTCATTTAAAACACAGTTTTAACATCTTTTGTATGAAACCTTTCCTGATACCCATCAACTGCTAGTACCTCCCTTTTAAACTACCTTGTACGTATTTGTATTTATTCACTTTATCTTTTTGCTGTATATGTACTTAAACATGTGCTTGCTGTTTCCACATTAGAATGGAAGATCCTTGGAAAAAGGATTGTTTCATTCTTTGTACTTGTATCTGCAGTGATTAGCATAGTGTCTTGTGGACTGAATGAGGGAGTGATTGACTTGGGAGTACTCACATGGAAGAAATTAAAGAGCCATCAAAATACCAAAGTTACCCTTATGAAGAATCATCCTAACAGCTCCCTGTAGATAAATAATACAGAACCCAACTCTAGGAATGCTCACCATCAGTGGCACAAGATGCAAAGACTTGATCCAAGTTTTCCTTTGGCAAATTGATATTTAAATTAGTCAGAGCATGCTCCAGTTCTGAAACACTAATCTTTCCATCTTCCAAATGTGTAAAAACGTCAACACCCTTTTTCAAGGCTACAAGGAGGGAAAACACAAAATATCGTTTGATGACTAGAGATGTCCATGAAAAGTATACAAGATGATTTTTTTTATTTCTAATTTTTGTATTAAGTTCACAACAGGTGAATTACTATGCCAATAAATACTGCAAGAACCCAAACTGTGAACCAATGCAGAGTATAGTATGCCATACCTAGAAAACAATATATCAAAATAACAATGTAAATAGAAAGAAGAAGAACAAAAACTAAACACTGGGTAATGATAATGACCGAGGTCGGCCCCAGAGAAGAGATACCTCCCAGGACTGCTGCCTAAAGATGGGAATGGGAAAAGTCATAGAGAAGCCCACTTTTCCCACACGAATCCCAGAAAATAACTGAAGGACCCCAGAAAGACTCTATCATTATAAAGAAAAACAGGGGGGAAATAGAAACTCTTCTATTCATTCTAAAACTGTACCAAAAGGCTGGTGGAGTCAAGGAAAGGAGTCTCAACCGGAAAGACTTGAAATCAGTCAGTATACTGAAGAGAGGGTGTTATAAGTTAACCTGAACTCTAGTAATGGGAGTCCTGAAGTCAAATCAAAGTTCTGACTCAGTAGAACAGAAGAGGAGATGGAGCCAGGCCCAGCAGATTCCCATACAGGAAAACAGGGGATGGCTGTGCACTCCTTGGAACACGGGGAGCCACAGCATGAAGAAAAGGGCCAACTCAGCATCTGGGTACCAATGCCGACGATCTATGCAAGAATCCTGAGAGGAGAATATTTCCAATATCCAACTAGGCCACTAAGGGAAGGATTAATAAGATTCTTTAATAGTATTTTTTTTAAAAAAAATTCGCAATTACCTGTCAATTAGAATTCATCTTTATAAGATTTTGAATTCCAAATTTTTTCCCTCCCTCCCTCCCTGCACTCACCTCTTCTGAAAATGGTAGGCAATTTGATATAGGTTATACATATACTACCATATAAAACATTTCCATATTAGTTACAGTTGTGAAAGAAGAAACAGACCAAAAAGAAAAAAAAGCATGGAAAAGAATAAAATAAGTGAAAAAAATATGCTTCAATCTGCATTTAGAGTCCATCAGTTTTTTATCTGGATGTGGATAGCATTTTCTTTAGTGAGTCCTTGGTACTTGTCTTGGATCACTGTGTTGCTGAGAATAACTGAGTCATTCATAGTTGATCATCACACAATGTTGCTGAAACTGAGCACAATATTTTCCTGGTTCTGCTTATTTCACTTTGCATCAGTTCATACAAGTCTTTCCAGGTTTTTCTGGAATCTGCCTGTTCATCATTTCTTATTGTACAATAGTATTCCATTATATTCATATCTCACAGCTTGTTTTGCCATTCCCCAATTGATGGGCATCCCCTCAGTTTTCAATATCTTGCCACCATGAAAAGGGCTGCTATAAATATTTTTGTACATGTGGGTCTTTTCCTCTTTTTATGATCTCTTTGGGATACAGACCTGGTAGTTCTATTGCTGGATCAAAGGCTATGCACAGTTTGGTTGCCCTTTGGACATAGTACCAAATTGCTCTCCAGAAAGTTGGATCAGTTCACAACTCCACCAATAGTGCATTAGTGTACCAGTTTTCCCACATCTTCTCCAATATTTATTATTTTCCCTTTTTGTCACGTTAGCCACTCTGATAGGTATGAAGTGGGTACCTCAGAGTTGTTTAAAATTGCGATTCTCTAATCAGAAGTGATTTAGAGCACTTTTTTACATGCCTATTGATAGCTTTGATTTCTTCATCTGAAAGCAGACTGTTCATATCCTTTGACTATTTATCAATTGGGAATGGCTTATATTCTTACAAATTCAACAGGAAATTCTATAGGAGACTCTGAGATACCTTCAGGTTAAAAAGTTTGGACTGCTTTGAAACACCAGTCTCATTCCCTTCCCCCTCACTCCCCCTCCCCTCCTTTTGTGTAGATAAAAAGAGAGAGCTCTACCTATCCCCACCTAGTGGAAGGGAAGGAGTGGGGAGGGGCAGCAGTTACTGGGATTTAAGTTTTACTGAAAGAGAGAGAATAGAAACCAGCTGACCTCCAAAGCTGGCTTTTTAAAGTCAGCAGAACTGATTTCTAGTGATTGGTTTTTAGGATAAGATTAGAATTTGAGATGTGGGTCCTGGTAAAATTTTGATTAGTGAAACTTGCCATCTGATGCAAAAGAACCCACCCTCTGGGGGAGATGCCGTTGGTTAGAACAGGTAGATATTATGGTTCTTTAATGGCAAGTCTCTGTAATCAAAAATAAGTAGTTAATGATAAAAGGAAAGGCATCTGTCAGAATCTGCTACTATTGTGAAGCAAATTTGTGAAGTATTTGTACCTAAAGACCTAGAAGGTTTTATGGGGAAAAATGGAAAATTTTATCAAGGCAAATACATGAAACCTTGCTGTTTTCAATCAAATGATTGGGTAAATTGGTACTCTTGTATAGTCATATGAAAGATAACATTCTTTCTAAACATTAATGGGGATAATTAGACAAAAGGGAAAAAGAAGTTTGTGAAATAAAGATACAGGTGTGAGGTTGAATCATTATCCCATAGACTAAGATTTCAAATTACTTTGTATCTCTGCAGATCCTTGAATGTTTCAAAGTAATGTAAATGCAATTGGGTATTACTACAAACAGTGTAATTAATTACTGGGTTAAATCAGAGACATTTTCAGTTTGGGGAAAAGAATTTCAATGTACATTTCTTAAAGAGAGACAAGTTGTAGAATACTTCTGTGTTGATGGGAAAAGTTAAATGTGGTTGTTTGTATTTGAATTTATTCCATGGTGAAAATGTAAAGATAAAGTTAGTGTTTGAACCTATCATACTTATATGGTCCAATTCTTGAAGTATATCTCATTCTTTTAAATCAGGCATAGTTAGAGGAAAATAGAAAAGCCTGGGAAAATGATGCAAATGTGTTAGACCAATGACTTATGATCTTTTTTTCATTTTTATATTTTTTATTTAATATGTTTAGTTTTCAGCATTGATTTTCACAAGAGGTTGAATTACAAATTCTCTCCCCATTTCTACCCTCCCCCCCACTCCAAGATGGTGTACATTCTGGTTGCCCTGTTCCCCAGTCCTGCCTTCCCTTCTGTCACCCCACTCCCCTCCCATCCCCTTTTCCCTTCCTTTCTTGTAGGGCAAGATAAATTTCTATACCCCATTGCCTGTGTATCTTACTTTCTAGTTGCATGCAAAAACTTTTTTTTTGTTTTTGCCCATCTGTTTTTAAAACTTTGAGTTCCAAATCCTCTCCCCTCTTCCCTTTCCACACACCTTCCTTCCCTAAGGAGTCAAGCAATTCAACATGGGCCACATGCGTATCATTATGTATAACCCTTCCACAATACTCATGTTGTGAAAGACTAACCATATTTTCTTCTTCCTAACCAATCCCCCTTTATTGAATTTTCTCCCTTGACCCTGTCCCTTTTCGAAAGTGTTTGTTTTTGATTACCTCCACCCCCATCTGCCCTCCCTTCTATCATCTCCCCTTTTTTTCTTCTTCTTCCTTCTTTCCTGTGGGGTAAGATACGCAATTGAGTATGTATGGTATTCCCTCCTCAGG